>JAMPIV010019207.1:0-401536 GCA_024509875.1 Oreohelix idahoensis
ATTATTTTGCAGACTTCCCGCAGTGGAATGTTCCTATGCATGAGCATAGAAGGATCTTTGGTCCACTGTGTCTGGTAGTCTGTGACACCTGACTGTTTTAGCTGTTTCGTCAAGTTTTAATTGTTGTTTTTGGTAGTTATTTTTACTTGTACCTTATTTTCATGATGTATTTTGTATGTGATTATTGTCCATCTTACCTGACTGTCATTCATTTTTTTACAAAGCATCTGTTTTTACACTGTGTTGTCAATTGTCTTGTGCATTATTGGATCGTAGATGTCATCGTAATTTTTTACGACATTCTATTTTAGTTCCACATTTTATTTTATTTGATTTCTACGACTGTAGTCATTTGTCTTGATTATCGTGTCGTGTCAGTATTGTGCTATTGTCTGTCACGTTATTGCTTTCACACCATTTCACGTTATAAATTACATTATTAATTATTAATATGATTGCCTATTATATAAATTGATTTTACCGTTCTAGAACAGGAACGAAAACCACTAGTTGTAGTAACAATTTTAAGTAGTATTATTACATAATAAAATTGAATAATGGCTACCTTAGACTATTTCATTAAGCAAGCAAAAGCTCTTCAGATGGCTCCTGAGGAAGCAAAAGCATTTGCACTTGCAGAATATAAGAAAGCTCAAGAAATAGAAGCTGATCAGAGAAGGTTAGAAACTTTACGTTTGGAAAATTTGAAATTTGAGGCAGATCAAAAAAGGATTGAGGCTGAGGAGAATGAAAAGAAGAGGAAATTTATAGCTGAGGAAGAGGAGAAAAAAATGAGATTAGCCGCTGAATTAGAAGAGAAACGATTTCAGCGAGAGGCAGAACAGAAGCAAAGGGAGGCTGAAGATAGACTTAAAAAGGAAATGGAAGACAGAAGATTAATAGCTGAAAAAGAAATGGAAGTTAAACAAAAAGAAATGCAAGAAAGAAGATTAATAGCTGAACAAAACACAAAACGACTTCAGCTTGAGATGGAAGAGAATGAAAGAAAACGACAGCATGAACTGAAATTAGCAGAGTCAGAATATGAGAGACTTAGGTTAACTCAGGAAGCTAATTCTCAGAGAACTTTTGAAAGCCAAACTTCATCCAGACATGATAATTTTAAGGAAATTCACCTTAAATTACCAAAATTTAATCCCCCGTCTGATGACGTGATATTCTTCCTGGATAGGTTTGAGGCCACTTGTGTGTCTTATAACGTGGATAAAGCTCTATACTGTACATATTTATCCAGATTACTTACAGGGGACGCATTAGCAGTTTATCATACCACCAGCATTGGTGAGAAAAATGACTATAATGCTCTTAGAGCGGCACTTCTGCAAAAATTCCAAATGACAGAAGACCAATATCGATCAAGATTTCATACATTACTACCTCAATCTAGCAGAAATTTTAGTGATTTTCTGTCACAAATACGACTAACATTAGAAAGATGGATCGAATTATCCAAAATTGAAAAGTCGTATGAAGGTCTCTTCGATTTACTGATGCGCGATAAGGTACTTTCGTCTGTAAATCCTACATTTCTCGCATTTTTACACGAACGGAAACCTTTATCTATGAAAGACTTAGAACAGCATGCTAAAAATTTTTGCACTGCTCACCCAAACATGGATCTAAGTAATGCACAGATTAAGAATGAATTGCCTGTTGCTTTTGCAGCACAACAAAACAATTTTTCACGCAATCGTTCTTTTAGTGCTGACAGATATGTCAAGAAGGGAAATAATGACAATTTTAACAATGGTAATTTTTACAAAGGGAAGCAATTTCAACAATCTGCTCCATTTAATGTTTCTTGGAACCAGGCTCACAGATCGCGAGATTTTGGTAACAATAATTTTAAAAATAATCAAGGACATTATAATAAACAAAACTGGAGATCAAGATCTCAGGGTCCGCAAAACAAACAATTTTTTGGAAATAAACCATTTTACCAACATCATAACGATAATTATACAAATTATCGGACTCATCCAAAATTTTAACTCTAGCAGAAACTACAATTATGGCAATTTTAATGACAAAAATCAAAATCGATCGCGTCGACGAGATAGATCGTTGAGTAATACGAATAGACATTCTAATGTCGCTTTTAGTGATACACAGGCTAACATTGAACAGGGTAAAGGAGCTGAAACTCATAATGCTATGTGTTGTTCTCTTGATTGTACCCAAGTCAAAGATTGTTCAGAATGCTCTACTCTTTTCCAGCCCAGGGCGATCACGACGCTGCGTTGCGGACATACATTACCTAGTCTACCTGCAGTCTGTACGGCCACTGCTGCGTCAGTACACCAGGGACAGGGCTCTCTTAAGTTTAACAAGGGATTTGTCAACAATATTTCATGCTCTCTCCTATTTGACTCAGGTTGCAGCACAGTCGGCGTCCGGACTTCGCTGATCAACCCAAGTTGTGCCACGGGCCGGGTTGTCAAGTGTGTAACGTTTGGTGGCACAATTGAAACATTTGCCACTGCTATTATTGATCTTAATACACCATTTTTTTCAGGTAAGATTCAAGCTTGTCTCCTTCCGAATCCAATTTGTGATTTAATACTTGGTCGCATACATGGTATTAAAGAGTGTACACCACAGCAAATTGCTGAATGGGAAGAGCGACATATTCAAACTGCAAATGCAGTAGTGACTAGAGCGCAAGCTACTAATATGTCGCATGATACACCTATGGAACCTACAGTTCATACCACTTGTGATGATGATGCTCCTATTTCACGGGAGTTGTTTGCAACATTGCAAAAGAATGATGATTCATTAAAAAAAATTTTTCAGTATGTGAACAAAAATAATACCAGCAACAAACTTGCAAAATCTAGACATGATTTTATACTTAAGAATGGGATTTTGGTTAGAGTAATACGAGAAAAGGATTCATCCTTATGTTCTCAGATTATAGTCCCATCCTGTATGAGATCTCGTATATTACGACATGCGCATGACTCGCAATGTGCGGGCCATATGGGTTTTTCGTGTACCAAATCCAGAGTGCTTTTGGCATTCTACTGGCCAGGCGTCCATAAGGACATCACTCTCTATTGTCGGTCCTGTTTGATATGTCAAGAAGTTAAGGTACGGGGTCCATTTCATGCGGCTCCTATTCAAGCTGCGGACATCCCGATTAGACCATTTGATAAAATGGCTATAGACATTATTGGTCCTATGCTACCATCTGCTAGAGGGCATACGCATATTCTTACGTGCATTGATATGTGCACTCGCTGGCCTGAAGCCATCCCTCTCAAGAACACTTCATCTGCCAGTGTAGCAGAGGCATTGATGTTAATCTTCTCACGCATTGGTTTTCCATGGAAAATCTTGTCGGATCATGGGGTTCAGTTCATTTCTGAATCCATGTCTCAAGTTATGAAGACATTAGGTATAGACAGATCTCTAAGTTCTATTTATCATCCGATGTCAAATGGGTTAATTGCGCGTCTAAATCGGACACTCAAGCTGTTGTTGGGTAAGATGACTCAAGACCATCCCCAAGACTGGGATCGGGTCCTACCCGCTTGTCTCTTTGCGTATCACGAAGTACAAAATCAAGCAACGGGGTTTTCTCCATTTCAACTTGTTTTCGGCATGCAACCACGCGGTCCGATGTCGTTAATCCACGACTTATTGGTTGACGAGAATATTGAAGAGGAAACTCAGTCCTCCTATGAGTATGTGATCTCTCTGAGAAAGAGAATCATAGATGCTTGTAGATTAGCTACTGCATCATCCGAACAAGCCAAAGAAAAAGCTCGTCTATTTGCAAACAAATATAGACGTCTTCGCCAGCTCATACCTGGTGATGAAGCTTTTGTATTACTCCCTGCGCATAATAATCGTCTTTTAATTACCTGGAGAGGTCCTTTCAGGATCATCTCAAGAATATCCGATGTCAACTACATCGTTGATGTTAATGGTAATTATAAAACCTTCCACATTAATATGTTGAAGGAATATTACTCACGTCCTGATTATCTACAATCAGTGTTCCAAGCAACTGACGATCCTACACCTCCTATTCAACACTATTCTAGTTTGTCAGTCATCCAAGAAGAGGAATCTTCTTTCGATGATGTACAACTACCAATACCAGTTGTACCACTCCATTCCACTGAGAAATGGAATGATGTTACTATCTCATCTACTCTTACTGATGATCAACGCCAGCAAGTCTCTAATATTCTACACACGTATGAGGATGTCCTCACTGACATCCCAGGTCATACGTCAGTCATCCAACATGACATTATTCTGACTGACGATACACCGATTCGAGTTCGCCCATATCCTATTCCTTTACACTTTCGTGATAAGGTTGATAAGGAATTGGATGAGATGCTTCAATTAAATATAATTGAACCATCTTCATCACCATATTCTTCTTCTATGGTAATCATTAGGAAGAAGGACAACAATATACGTCTTTGCGTAGATTACAGGAAATTAAACAAAGTTACAAAATTCGATGCGGAACCATTACCTCTTTTAGACGACTTATTAGAGAAATTATCTCATGCCACATTCTTTTCGAAATTTAACCTTTCAAAGGGTTATTGGCAAGTGCCATTAACCCCTAAAGCAAAGCCATTCACCGCTTTCTCGATGCCACGGGGTCTTTCTCAATGGAATTTTATGCCATTCGGTCTAATGAATGCGCCAGCTACCTTTGTACGCATGATGCGCCGCATATTGTCTCATCGTCCCAATGTCATTACTTATATAGATGACATCTGTCTTTTCAGTGACTCTTGGGATGAACATATTCAGGGTTTAAAATCTTTACTTTCTACCTTACGGGATTATAACTTAACAGCGAAACCTTCAAAGGCTTTTGTCGGTTTTCATGACATCTCATTTCTTGGTCACCGTATAGGTCACGGTTTAATGTATACAGAAGACAGTAACGTCTCTAAAATTTTAAACATCTCAGCACCTAAGACAAAAAAACAAGTGAGGTCGCTCTTAGGACTAATACAGTTCTATTCTAAATTCATCCCTCATTTGTCTACTATAACTGCACCTCTTTCTTCGTTACTAAAAAAAGGTACAACTAATGTAATAAAGTGGTCGCAGGATCATCAAACGGCTTTAGATTATATAAAACAATTTTTTTCAAATAAGCCTTTTTTAAGGTTGCCTAACAAAGATCTCACCTTTGTTCTTCGCAGTGATGCTTCTTCCTACGCTATCGCGGCAGTTTTGATGCAGGAATACGGAGGCACCTTATTTCCGGTTATGTACGTATCCAGAAAGCTTACGACGAGCGAGATGAAGTATTCCGTTCTAGATAAAGAGCTCCTCGCTCTTGTCTGGTCAATCACAAAACTGGATCGTTATCTCCTCGGATCACACTTTGTGGTGGAATCCGACCAGAAAGCTCTTACAGCACTGAACACAGGGAACGTGAAGTCATCAAAGTCAGCGCGTTATGCTATTGCGCTTCAACCGTTCCATTTTGAGATACGAGCTATTCCTGGAGTACAGAATGTGTTTGCAGACTGTCTTTCAAGATGCCCTAGTGAACATGTCGAAATTAAACCACTTCCAGATGGTGAAACGTCCTCACAGAAACATGAATAACTTTGTACATGGTCACTGATTATACATCTGTGGAGACTATGTGTAGTTCTGCAGTATTCGTATATATATAACTTTCAGAATATACTTACGTATGGATTATAACATTATTTCTTGTGAAGTAACGTTTTGTTAGAACGGGAACAGTGATATTAAAGTAACATTTTTTTTTTAGTATGGAAACATTGGTAAGAGTGACAAATAGACATTCACTATTGTTATGGAACAGATTACACTACATATCGTGTTCGTAAGCGTATTTCAGACATGGTACATTGAGAACATATTCTTGTCGATTTAACTAGTTCTAAAAGAATATTAACAATGAGTGAAATTGAAATCACTTAGAATAAATTAGTAATTAGTTATTTGTTCATAAATTAAGTACTACTAATTATTATAATTCAATTTAATCAATTTGATTGATTATAAATCACACATCTACTAACTTTATTAGTGTCTCGCAATACGTGTATTCACGTATCCCACTACATGATATCTCACTTTTAGATAACTAGTCAAACTTACTAGTGTTAGGAAATAGTAAGTGCGTTGCTTCTTAAAGTGTTTAATTATGCTTTGTTTCATTTTGCATGTTGTATTTTAAAATTTTCTGTTTTATTGATTCTTTTATCATTGATCATCATCAGTGTTGCTGTTCATTTTCATTTTTGAAATCATATGTTTCAAATTTCTTTTTAAAAAAATTTGGTTGAATTTTATTATCATCTTTTTTTTTATGGTTTATTTCATTTTCATTTTCAACTTCTCTTACTTCGAATATTACCACATCGTTCCAAAGTAGGTCGATGGTGGATGTGTGCTTTAATGCATACTATCATTTAGTTATATTGTTTTCATTTAATATTCTTTTCTTAATATGATATAATTTTATGCATGTCAAAAATCTTGTTGTAGTTTTGACTCACCTCTCTCGAGTAATTAGTTCGAAAAAAATTAATAGAATTAATTTTTTTAAGGGGAGGTGATAAGGGAGCTGTTACGTACATTTATTACCTACGGGGGTAGTCTTCGGTCCTGCCAAATGTACGCACCAGTTTTATATAGTTATATTATTTGGGCGTTCGATTGATTCACGCACTGACGTGCACAATGCAGGGTGAGTTGCTTTGGACGCACGTGTAACCTAGTTGAGTAGTTTCTGACGTCATGAATGGGGCAGCTCGGACGATATTTATGTCCGCTGTGTTATCCTTTGATTCTTGGCAAATGTGAAGTAGCCATCAGTTGTATTCGTATCTATTGATCTTCATGGCGAAGTCAATAGTGGAAGTATAAAGTAAGTGTCGCCCCATTTCTTATGGCATGTTTATTTATGTACATTAAAGTATCAGGCCGCTCCTATTAATGGTCTAGCGGGAATTCATCGTAGATGACATTCCTAGAATTGGACACACGGAGTCGATAGCCTTTGAATCTTTTCGTAGAGGGAGAATACCTACAAGAAATCAAGTTAATGAATTTATATGCTTCACATGTTTAATATGCTGTTACTACAATGCCAGAAGCGTGGCATAGAATGGGAGAGGTTAGTCAACTGGAATCTCTAACCTGTTTGTATTATCATGTATGACTTTGTTTGAAAACTATATACTATATATAACGCGATGTATGGAGAAAGTCTGGGATTATGAAGTATGATATGGAAGAATTTTATCCTGGAGTATGAATACGTTACCATGATGTACGTCCTTGAAGGAAGGTCAATGGACTTGAATGAGCGGAATAGTATATGGTAACAGTTTTGTGATCCTCAGTCACTTGAGTCAGAGGACTTTATTAGTAGAGAATCTTCAGGAACTTTAAAAGTAATTATCAACATGTTGACGTATGATTTCTGCGCCTGTGACGATGTTAGTCTTGTCCACTCCGTATGTGCTGTGTTGAATAAAATCTATGTACAGTCACCACCGACTTCTGTACTGCCAGTACTTGCCCAGTTCACCCAGTTCAATACTACTTGTTGAAGTTCGTTTGAAGAATATTGTTGACATTCGTTCATTTTAACCATTCGCGTTTTAAGCTACCACTTCACCAGTATAAACTGAACTCAACGATAAAACTGAGTCAACAACTAGCCTTACGTTTGATGCCTAATTCCAACAGTCTTAACCTTGATGATTCATCTAGTGCAGTGTTGTTCTCTAACAGGTGATCATTAATTGTTCTCAGTATCTCTCCATATCCAGTGTCCCCAATGTGGGTGTTCTTGAGGCTAGCTCTGTCAGCTCTCTCATTACCACATACCCCTGCATAACCAGGACAGAAGATCCACACCAGCAGCTACAGATTCAAAGCTTCTATGAGTAGCTGCCTCTACCTCCATTCTCATGCTGGGAGTTGTCATCTTGTAAGCCGCGCTATGTTCGGTGACAATTCTGCCCTTTACCCTAGCAGAACAGCCCCAACTTGATTTCTCACTACGGATCACAGACAAATCTGTATACACAATGGCATCATTATCCCCGGCATGATCATGTATCAGTTGATTAATTTCCAGTTCTGCTTTCTCATCACCCCAATTTCTGCACTCTGCTGATGTTGACTTGCTGGTAGTTAAACCAGTTCTCATCTGACTTACTCCAGTCTTCTCCTTAAAATAAATTTTCAACTGTGGTCACCTGCTTGATCCTTGTTTCTGCCAGTGCCATTCATGACATCCCCCTCTTTATTCTTGCTCCCTTAATGTCAGGTATGTGTTAAGTGTGAGTTAAGTATGTGTTAAGTGTGTGTTAAGTATGTGTTAAGTATGTGTTAAGTATGTGTTAAGTGTGTGTTAAGAAAGAACAAAACAATGGACATGTTTTAAGAAAGAACAGTAGAGTGGACAATATTTTTCTGTAAAAAAAAAATGGAGGCAAAGAGAAATGTAACAGATATTAAATCTAAGAAACAGAGGTACAGATACATGCAGAAAAAACCAGAGGCATTTAAAATAACAGAATAAAAAGTCAAAAGTAATATAAAACCCTTTCACAATATAAGAATAAAGTCAAGACAAATATAACATCAACAATGAAATATATCATCACTCTTCAGCTCCCAGAGGAGAATAGGGCCTTTGACAAACTCATGCCAAGTCTTCCTGTCACGAGGACCTGTTAATTACCTTTATTTATTTAACTTAGAGTTCACCCATCCGTGACCTTTAACCTACCCCTCTATTCTGTGTTATTCATCTTCCACTACACATTACTGGACATTATTTCGGCCTTTATTTGATCTATACTTGCCAATAGAAAAGTTATATTAGTGATTGCGTCTTTAAACTGTCTGGGTCTTCCACGGGTCCTATATACCATAGTTATGTGAGTGTCATGAGAATGACCTCAGCCAATAATGCACTTTTTTTGGGGTGCAAAATTGGCTGAGTGTCCTAACACGATGTACTGTCACAACAAGGCGATGGCGCCGTTTGGTTGGTCCTAGGTTCGATTCCCAGTAAGCCTATCACTTATATTTTCTTTTCTTGTTGTCTAGTGTCATCCTTTATGTCCAACGAGTACCTGTTCTTGGTGATGTTGATGTGAATGGGCAAGTAGTGCAATGTCATCTGCATATTCCAGGTCTTCCAGTGTAGAAAACGTTGTCCATCTAATTCCTCTTGGACTGCCCTCTGTTGTCTGGCACATCACCAAGTCTATGACTGTTGGAAATAAAGTTGTTGATAAGGGGCATCCTTGTCGTACTCCTGTCTTCATCTCAAAAGTTAGGTTGCTCAGCCCAACATTGCATGTAAAGTTAGCATAGAGGCTTTTTATAATGGAATCAGTGCAGCTGAGAATTCCATAAGCCCTCGGTATTTTCCATAGGCTGTCCCTTTGTATGTACACTGTCAAAAGCCTTTTCAAAATCAACAATGCTAATGTATGCTGTCTCTGCCATTCTGAGCACTGCTCTGTAGTGTTCCTGAGAGTGAATATATGATCTACACATCTTCTGTTCTTTCTGAATCCTGCTTGTTCTTTCCTCAGTTTATGGTCTACTGCTTTTGTAATTCTCTGTATAATTATCCTGCCTAGAATTTTACTGGAAACTGAGAGGAGAGTAATTCCTGTCCAGTTGTTGCAGTCTGCAAGGTCGCCCTTCTTATGCAATTTGACAATTATTCCTTTATTCCAGTTTGTTGGTGTTGTCTCTGTTTTCCAGACATGTGCAAAAAATGGTTCTAATAGTTCTGGTGCTAGTTCAGGGTCTGTCTTAAATAACTCAGCATTTAAATTGTCATGACCAGGAGCTTTTCCATTCTTTAACCCTTTGATAGCTGTGATGATTTCTTCCTTTTTCTTTGTCTTTTGTCCTCGTAAGACGAATCACCTTTTTTCGATTTTTTTTCAAACCCATCCATTGATGATTTCTTCCCTTTGCGGAATATCTGTGTTTACATCTAGATCATTTTCAGCCTCAGGAACATTCAGCTGAGTCTCTGGTGGTTCCATATTCAGTGTTTCTCTGAAGTGCTCTGACCATCAAGTATCCTGCCCTTGTGCTGCGGTGATGAGATTTCCTTGCTTATGTCTTACTAACATAATATTGTTTGCACCTTGTTTTCCACTAATAGTTTTAATTATTTTAGGACATGACAATTCCATGAGAGAGCTCAGTACCAGAATGTAGCTTTGCTTATTTGGAGAGCCCCCTTGGATGGCGGGGAATGCACATTATGCCACACACTTTTTTCATCCTAGCTTGGGACCAGATGTGATGATCCTTTAAATGCAAGCCAAGCTGGAGAAACTGGAGCTCATGGTACAAAATGGCAGAAAAGCTAAAGGAAAAGCCTTGATCTACGGTGTAGATAATGCCAAGGAGTCTTCAACTTGTTATTGGCTACTAAAGAGAGAAAAGCTCAGTAGCCCTAGTTAAAGAACAACAAACAACAACTGAAATTTCTGCTGAGTATTAATACTATTATAGACAAAAACCTCTCATGTCATAGAGTTTTCTAGATCTTTCTAGGGACAAAGAAATTCTGTCATCAGATATTGCTGCCTGCAAGTGGTTGTGTTTGTTTGTGTGATGATGATGCTTACCCCATGTACATCTTACTTTAGACGTCTTCTGTAATATGCCTGGTAGGACACACTGGCTTTATTCCTTGTTCCCAGTATTAGGCCCTGTGATTGTCACATGTCATTGTCACATGTCATTGTCACATGTGATACATAGAACTTATTACTTTACATTCCATGTTCTCTGTTCATCAGTGCTGTTAGGATGCATGGGGAGAAGCAGCTTTTGTTCCTGAGCTAGCTAGCTGTGTTGCTTTGACCACTTTCTTTGTCAACTTTTTCTACTTTAAGATTACTTTGATATAATTAATCCACTTGTGTGCCATGAATATCACTTGGTGGATATCAGTGAACAACTTGACACATGCTGGTGATAGTCTAGTAGCAAAAAAAAAGGGGAAAAATAGTTCCAGGAATTTATGTGAGAAATTCAAAATAAAGGCCTTAGACTCAATAGCAAAAAAAGACAAAAGTAATGGTCATCTTGAAGAAATCGTCTTTTTCACAATGTACCATCAGATTAAATGGAACATTTTTAAGACAAGTCAACGGACTCGAATATCATGGCAGAATAATATCAGATGGAAGATTCATCTTAGGGGTGAAGAGTAGAAAGTCCAAACACAATTGGCATTCTTTCAAATGAATATTATTTATGCAACATTTCTCTGTCAATGGAAGTAAAAGAGAGTGACTAAGTGTGATATAAAGTCAAACCATGTGTTATGGAAGTCTATCATGGACAGTCAGTAAACAAACAACAGGATCACCTGGAGGTCACAGATATGTGGTTTTGTAGAAGAATATTAAGAATAATGTGTACAGCTAGGAAGAACAAAGCACAGAACTAAAACCATCAGCGGAAAACATGGTGCAAACAATCTCGTACATTAGTAAGAAATAAGCAAGGAAATCTCAGGTGCAAACAATCTCGTACATTAGTAAGAAATAAGCAAGGAAATCTCATCACCACAACACAGGGACAGGAAACAAGGTGCAAACAATCTCGTACATTAGTAAGAAATAAGCAAGGAAATCTCATCACCACAACACAGGGACAGGAAACAAGGTGCAAACAATCTCGTACATTAGTAAGAAATAAGCAAGGAAATCTCATCACCACAACACAGGGACAGGAAACAAGGTGCAAACAATCTCGTACATTAGTAAGAAATAAGCAAGGAAATCTCATCACCACAACACAGGGACAGGAAACAAGGTGCAAACAATCTCGTACATTAGTAAGAAATAAGCAAGGAAATCTCATCACCACAGGGACAGGAAACAAGATGGGTAGAGCATTTCAGAGAAACTCTGAACAAGGAACCACCAGAGACACAGTTGAATGTTCCTGAGGCTGAAAATGATCTAGATGTTAATACAGACATTCCACGAAAGGAAGAAGTCATCATGGCAATCAAAGGATTAAAGAATAGAAAAGCTCCTGGCTGCGATAACTTAAATGCAGAGCTATTCAAGACAGACCCTTAGCTAGCAGCAGAACTATTAGAACCACTATTTGTACAAGTCTGGAAAACAAGGACAACACCAATGGAATGGAACAAAGGAATAATTGTCAAATTGCCCAAGAAGGGCGACCTGGCAGACTGCAACAATTGGAGTCGAATCACTCTTCTCTCAGTTCCCAGCAAAATACTAGGCAGGATAATTATACAGAGAATTTCAAAAGCAGTAGACCACAAACTGAGGAAAGAACAAGCAGGATTTAGAAAGAACAGAAGATATGTAGATCATATATTCACTCTCAGGAACATTATAGAGCAGTGCTCAGAATGGCAGAGACAGCTGAACATTAATTTTGTTGATTTTGAAAAGGCTTTTGACAGCATACATAGGGACAGTTTATGAATAATACTGAGGGCTTATGGAATTCCAAGCTGCATAGTGTCAATCATAAAAAGCCTCTATGCCAACTTCACGTGTAGTGTTGGGCAGAGCAACCTAACTTTTGAGGTGAAGACAGGAGTACGACAGGGATGCCTTTTATCAACCACCTTATTTTTAACAGTCATAGACTGGGTGATGTGCCAGACAGCAGAGGGCGGTCTAAGAGGAATAAGATGGACTACATTTTCTACATTGGAAGATCTGAAATATGCAGATGACATTGCACTACTAGCACATTCACATCAACACATCCAGAAAAAAAATGGATAGACTTAATAAATATAGCCAGAATGTGGACCTGAACATCAATCTAAAGAAGACAGAGGTCATAACCCTCAATGTGGGCAACCCTGAGACCATAACAGTAAGGAATCAGAAACTGGAACAGACAGACACCTTCACATACCTAGGATGTATTGTAATACCAGATGGCGGAGCAAGCAAAGACCAACAAGAGAATTAACAAAGCAAGAACAGCCTTTGTTAGTCTAAACAACATCTGGAAGTCCTCTCAGTACAGCACAAACACAAAATTAAGATTATATGAGAGCTGTGTACTTTCTGTGCTTCTCTATGGCGCGGAATGCTGGAGAGTAACAGAGAAGAAAATGTTGAAATTGTCCTCTTTCCACACAATCTGCCTAAGAAAAATTCTCCAAATCTTTTGGCCGAATACCATCACCAACCAAGATCTGCTTACTCGGAGCAACCAAGAGGACATGCACACCATTATAGCTGGCAGACGCTGGAGCTGGGTTGACCATGTCCTCAGAAGAGACCCCGATGCCATTACAAGACCAGCAATGCTATGGACCCCGGAAGGAAAATGAAAGAGGCCAACCAAAAACAACTTTGCGGAGAACTGTGGAGGCCGAGATGCAAAGAGTGAATCAGAGCTGGGCCATTGCTCGAAGGATGGCTGCTGACCGGGCAAAGTGGAATCAGTTTGTTGCCACCCTACAAGATGCCACCAGGCTAGATGGCCACTGACTGATTTGACGGTCGGCGGCTAAGGATCAAAGAAGAAGGAAGAAAATGTGCGTGCCCTGAAAGAAGCCCATGCTCAAATGAAGGGTTTTCGTGCGAGTACTCAGTGCTTCAGAATGAGTCTTAGAGGTTTCTTAGTGAGCTGTAGAGGTTTATGAGTAAGTCTTAGAGTTTTCTGAGTGAGTCTTTCGAAGTTTCGGAGTGAGCCTTAGAGGCTTCTGAGTGAATATTTAGAAGTTACAGAGTGATTTTTAGAAGTTTCAAAATGAGCCTTAGTGGTTTCTGAGTCAGTCTTTAGAAGTTTCAGAGTGAGCCTTTGTGGTTTCTGAGTGAATCTTTAGAAGTTTCAGAGTGAGCATTAGAGGTTTTGGAGTGACCCTTAGAGCTTTCTGTGTGAGTCATAGAGGTTTTTGAGTGAGTCTTAGAGGTTTCTGAGTGATTCATAGGTTTCTGAGTGAGTCAGAGGTTTGTGAGTGAGTCTTAGAGGTTTCTGTGAATGAGTCTTAGAGGTTTCTGGGTGAGCCTTAGAGGTTTGCGAGGGAGCCTTAGAGGTTTGCGAGGGAGCCTTAGAGGTTTGTGAGTCTTAGAGGTTTCTTTGTGAGTCATAGATGTTTTGTGAATGAGTCTTAGAAGTTTCTGAGTGAGTCTTAGAGGTTTCTGGGTGAGTCTTAGAAGTTTATGAGTGAGTCTTAGAGGTTTGTGAGGGAGTCTTAGAGGTTTGTGAGTCTTAGAGTTTCTGTGTGAGTCTTACTTTCTGCGTGAGTCATAGAGGGTTTGTGAGTGAGTCTTAGAGGTGTCTGAATGAGTCTTATGTGTTTCTGTTTGAGTCTTACAGGTTTCTGAGTCAGTCATGGAGGTTTGTGAGTGAGTCAGAAGTTTGTGAATGAGTCTTAGAGGTTTCTAAGTGAGTCATAGAGGTTTGTGATGGAGTCTTATAAGTTTATGAGTGAGTCTTAGAGGTTTCTGAGTGAGTCATAGAAGTTTGTGAGTGAGTCTTAGAAGTTTCTGTGAGTCTTAGTGGTTTGTGAGTGAGCCTTAGAGGTTTGAGAGTGAGTCTTACAGGTTTCTGAGTGAGTTTTAGAGGTTTCTGAGTGACTTAGAGGTTTCAGAGTGCATCTTAAAGGTTTTTGAGTGAGTCTTGAGAATTTCTGATGGGGCAAAGATAGAATATAACCAACATTCATGTCTTAAAAGGTGATTAAGGTGAGGTGGACGTGGCTGGCAGCCTCGTGGTATCAAATAAATTGTTTAAGAAACCACCGCTGCAAGAGTATATGGAGTTTCCTGGAAGGAAGAGTAGTGACCACAGTGGTGACCACAGTGGTGACCACAGTAGTGACCACAGCAGTGACCACAGTGGGACCACAGCAGTGACCACAGTGGTGACCACAGCAGTGACCACAGTGGTGACCACAGTGTGTCCACACACTTCTAAAGGAGAGTAGAGAATACATATATTTTTGAAAATAATTTAAAAAACCACTCCCATGTAATGTGAATATTTTTTTTTAAAGTATGTATATCTTCACCAGAAACAGGTCAAGGTCAGTGGAGGATGCATGTGTAAAGTTCCCAGTCGTAGATATTCTACAGAACACCCAGGACACCCTGTTTTGTAAACTCTTCTATTCATAATCACGTCTGCTTAAACCTTATATTTGTGTATTCAGCTCTATCTATCAACACTCATTATAGACATTATCATATAACCAGTTTGTGTTGGTTTCTGTGTGATTGTCTTCAACATAGAGTAGTCCTTGGTTTGTATGTGATTGTCTTCAACATAGAGTAGTCCTTGGTTTGTATGTGATTGTCTTCAACATAGAGTAGTCCTTGGTTTGTATGTGATTGTCTTTAACTTAGAATAATCCATGTTTGTACCTGATTGTCTACAACTTAGACTAATTTTAGGTTTGTATGTGTTTATTTACAGCTAGCTTAGAATAATCCTAGGTTTGTGTGTGATTGTCTATAACTTAGAATAATCTTAGGTTTGTATGTGATTGTCTATAACTTAGAATAATCCCTGTTTGTGTATGATTGTCTACAACTTAGAATAACCTTTGTTTGTATGTGATTGTTTACAACTTAGAATAATCAGTGTTTGTATGTGATTGTTTACAACTTATAATCCCTGTTTGTATATGATTGTCTACAACTTAGAATAATGTGTGTTTGTATGTGATTGTTTACAACTAAGAATAATCTGTGTTTGTATGTGATTGTTTACAACTTCGAATAATCAATGTTTGTATGTGATTGTTTACAACTTGGAATAATCTATGTTTGTATGGGATTGTTTACAACTTAGAATAATCTTACAGACTAAGCAATATAAATAGCACTGTAGTTAGCAAATGAAAGGAAAACATAAAAGGAGATATTAAGGGACATTCATTGAGGAAGGACACCCAAGACTTGTGGATCATAAAGAAATAGTGATGGTAAGAACATGTCCACCCTGCAGAACAAGTCAGCACATACATAAACACAAGTGGAAGGGAGGTAACGAGCATATTTGTGATACAAACCAGATCCATTCAGGTGACAATAGTGGCTTCATGTTAGGTGTTTATGTTAACTTGAATGTTAAATCTTAATATTAAAAAACTTGATTGAATGTTAAAGTGTTAATGTTACCAGATTTTATTGTGGCAATTAATGTTAACTGTTAATTATACATACCTTGGTAAGTTTTAATATTCACAAACTGTGTTGAATGTTTACAATGAAAATAATGCAATAAAGCTGTCTATATCTGAATACAGTTTTTGATTTAGTGCTAAGTTTTTTTTAATTAAAAGAGATGGGAAGCAGAATGTTGTGAGCATTTTACAAAATGAAATGGAAGGGGACATCAGGTTAAAGAGTTTGGGAACCACTGTTTTACACGAAAGATAGCCAATCAGTGACTTTATTCAATACACAACCAGCCAATGAGTTTACACAGCCAGCTAGTGATTTTACGCAGCACACAGCCAGCCTTTGACTTTACACAACTTACAGCCGTCCAGTGACTTGACACAAAAGATAGCTAGTCAGTCATTTTAAACAACAACATAGTCAGCCAATGACTTTACACAACACACAACCAGCCAGTGACTTTACTGAGCCATCCAGCAACTTTAAACAACTTACAGCCAACCAGTGGCTACTCAATATGCAGCCAGCCAATGGCTTCAGATAACAATAGGCAGTCAATAGCTTTACACAACACAGCCAGCCAGTGATTTACACAACACGCAGCCTGCCAGTGAATTTACACAACACACAGCCAGCCAGTGACTACACAACATACAGTAGCCAGTGGCTTTACCACAAAATGTAGCCAATCAGTGATTTTACACAACATGCAACCAGCCAGTAGCGTTACACAAAAGATAGCCAGTCAGTGACTTTACACAAAAACACAGCGAGCCAATGATTTTATGCAAAACAACCAGCCAGTGACTCTAAACAACAGATAGCCAGCTAATGACTTTGCCACAACACAAATTTGTATGCAAGAGAGTTGTTGTTGTTTTGATGAGGTGATGGGTGGAGAGCGGGCACTTAAACAGCTGACCGTTATTGCCTCTTCTCATTCCATCTTGGTCTACCCTGTTCACATTGAAATTAGCTATAATTGGGGTATTTAGTGTCATTTTATTTTGTATTCAATTTAAATAGCTATTGTCTTTAGCAGTTGTCTATTTTATTTTATTTTTGTATTGTTTCTTGATAACTGTTGTCTTTTACACTTGGTTTTAATTTGTATTAGTATTTGTTCTTTTTGAGTTGTTGTTTTTTTATTTTTTATTTTATTTAATATTTTGTTGTCTTTCCTTGTCCTATGAGTAGTTAGTAAGTGTTTTCTTTTTTTTTATTTTGTGTTTTTTATTTTGTTTTTGTTACTAACCTTATATGTTTTCCTTTGTTTTATGTATATATCTTTTAAGTTTTGATTGGGCATCTATACTTAAAACCTTATCACCTGTCATGCCTATATTGTGATTTCTATAGTAAGTTTTTAATTCAAGCCTTTGTTGTTCGTATTTTTTACAGTGGATTAGGTAGTGGTCTATGTCATTCTCTTCCTGACATTCTTGGCAGTGAGGTTCGTCTATCATAAAGTATGCTGCACGGAGACGCCACAGTTTTCTGTTCGATGGTATCTTTAATTCTTCTCTGACCTGGCACGTCCTTGTTCGTTCTTTCAGCAGTTTGAACGCGTGTCTGCCTTTTCTACTGTTCTTCCATAATGTCTTCCATTCCACATTTATAGTTAGCTTCACTTGGCTCTTAATCTCCGACCTTCCCAGTCCTGCTCTTATTTTGTTTTTACTCATTCTTCCATTCTTGGCGTTCTGGTCTGCCAACTCGTTACCAGCTATACCTATGTGTGTTGGAACCCACACTAGCCTCACACTACATCCTCTGTTCCCTAGTGATGTATTAATTGCTAGAATTTCTTCCTTTATGTCTGGCCGGCTACATTTACCTGGGTGTTCTAGTGCTTGTAGTGATGATAGTGAGTCTGTAAATATCGTAACAGCTTCTGGTGGGTTATCTTCTATTATTTCTAAACCTTTTAGAATTGCTACCATCTCTGCGGTAAAAATCAAAGGCCCCTTCTGTTACACTGTAGCTCTTTTAAATTCTCCACTGTGGTATTACGACTCCTGCACCTAGTTGCCCACTATCACCCTTGGATCCATCAGTGTAGACGGCCAGACTATGTTTTGTTAGTTGATCAATGAACTTTCTACTTATCATTTTGGCTTCCTTATCTTTTATGTTTTGTTTGATCTTTTCAGTAAGTGAGTAGTCTATGATTGGTGTTTTTAGTTCCCAGGGTGGTATTGTGCTTCTATATTTATTACTATTTTTAATTGTGTTTGACAGTTCTTTGAACTGCGTTAGATCTTCTATAGTTCTCCACCCTGTTGGATACCTTTCTTTATTTAAGGGGACGTCCCATACACTTGGTTGGTTTTTGACAAATGCTTTAAGTGCTGGTGGGTCACTTCTTGTGCTACTTTACTCCAATAATTTAATCTTAGTTCTTTCCGTCTTAGACCAAGGGGTGGTATGCCAAGAGCTACTTCTAGCGCTTGTACTGGTGTTGATATAAATGCACCTGTGTAGCAGGCTGTTTCATCCTACTTCCAGTCTAAGGGAATTAATCGGTAGAGGTTTAGAATATGCAAGCCGGATTTTGATTATCCCGCTTGGACAGCGGTTTTGTCTGCTGGTAAATTTGTTAAAAAAATATAATCTATTATTCACTCGTATGTACGAGAATAGAGCGTGTGATGGCTACTGAACATCTCTGTGGCGAGTCCCGTGTGAGATGAATTTGTTTAAGCTGTTTTCAGGTGAACGAGATTCGCTCAGCTTGCCCGGGGCAAGTGTGATTGGCTGGTGTGTTCTGGGTAAAGTGTTTTGAGTGACAGTGAGTCCCCAGCGGGTGTACGGGGAAGTATGTAGTGGCCATTTTTTCAAGTGTACCTGGGAATATGTTGGTACCAGAATTGCTGATGGATATTTATGTGTGAATCCATTAGATTAGTATGTGATTTATCTGCAGATAGATAGAGAGTATATTGTTTCAAGAGATGCTCTATAGGCCTTGGTGGTGTACAGGCCAGTGTTTCACAGATATTAGTAGCACTGCGACGTTTGCAGGCTAATGGAAGATAGGATCCATGGACATATTTATATTCTTGCACTGCTATGACAGCAGTTGCTCTTTGAGGCCATACATGTATTATTATTACTGATAGAATCCATGGACATATTTATATTCTTGCACTGCTATGACAGCAGTTGCTCTTTGAGGCCATACATATATAATTACTAGAAGGATCCGTGGACGTATATATTAGTAGCACTGTACAGGCTACAGGGAGAGAGAGCACTAAGGATTTCATATTATTATTACTGAGTGGATCCAGGAACATATATTGGTAGCACTGCAATGTTTGCAGGCTACCGGAAGAGATAGCGCTGATAGGATCCATGAATATATTAAAGTTCTTGAAGATACGTCGAGGCCGGGAGGTGTACAGACCTTTAGTTCATATGCAGGGTGAACGTTGAGAACTTACCTGTGTTATTGTTTAGTTCATAGGCAGGGTGAACATTGAGAACTTACCGGTATTATTTGATCTATTGTAACTGTATTTCGTCGATGTCATTGTGGTCGTATCGTGGCGTAATTAAGGTGTCTAAGAAAACGTCACCAGGTTTTCTACAATCCATGACTCTTACGTGTATGTACTGTTTAGACAATACACACAACATCAATACTGTTACCAGATGTAACAACAACATTCAACTGGGATATTAACAGTTGATGGTTTCGTTTCTCTCTCTACTACTCAAAGCACGATAAGAATAACAGGGGCATTTATCAACCTGTAATGGTTCTCATGGCTGCATTTTGTATTTTGTCTAGTTTTGCTTTGTTAGAGGCTTCAGCTGAGTCATAGACTATGCTGGCATAATCCAGTTTCCCCCTGATGAAAGACTTGTTACCTTTTACTATCCTTAGTATATTTAGGGGTCCCCTACAGCTTTCTACTAAATTGTCTATATGTTTATTCCAATTTAGTTGTTTATCTAAAGTTATGCCCAGAAATCTTGTTGTTGAGGAGGTACATATTTTCTGTCCTTTAATGGTTATATTGATTTTATAATTTTTTTTAAAATGTCTTTTGCTGAATATTATACCTACTGTTTTGTTTACATTAATTTGGAAGCCCCAACTTTTCATCCACTCTGAAACTTTGTCTATTTGTTTTTGAAGATATTGGTAAACATGGTCAAGTTTTTTTCCAGATCGCCAAATGGCACAGTCATCTGCAAATTGTGATACTGTATTCTTAATGTCGTTAAATTCATCTGCTAAATCAGAGGTTTTCAAACTTTTTTAGTCTGCGGCTCCCTTGACCTGTGCATAAATCACCGTGGCTCCTCTCTATACTATATATTATATATAAGCAATTGAACCCAAAAAGATATTAATGACTTCTGAATGTGCATATTTTACATCTGATACCAATTGGGGGGGGTAAATAAGTTAAGTTTCGGACACAAAATAAATAAGACTATTTATTTTGTAAATGAAAATCTAAATTAATTTAATCAACTTACAGTTTTATGACACCTTATACTAGTCACAAAGTCAATGAGAAAGATGAGCTTTCTTCTTCATCTATATTTATTGATGGACCTTGGCTCATAATATCGAGCCCAACACTTTTCCCAAGCCACCGCGACGCCCTTAGCCGAGGGCCGCGACACCCCTGGGAGCTGCGATGCACAGTTTGAAAACCTCTGTGCAAAATCATTTACAGCTATAGTGAAAATTGAAGGTGAAATCACTGATCCCTGAGGAATCCCATTCTGTTGTTCGTATATTTCTGACTTATCATTGTTCACCTGTACAGTAAAATACCTGTCCTGTAAAATGTTTTCTAGATACCTATAGGTTTTACCAGTAATGCCAATCTTTTTCATTTTGTAAAGAGCTCCATCTCTCCAGCATTCATCATATGCTCTTGCGACGTCTAGAAAGACTGCTACTGTTTTTTCTTTCCTCTTGAACCCTAGCTTTACATCGTGTTCTTCCTCCCACTTTTTTTTTTAAAAGTTATGCCTCGTTTCGGCGAAGCACGTCCTGTTCAACCTAGTCGGTTATTTTTTTTTTTTTGTGTGTGTGCTTCGGTATCGATTATTCTGCTCATCCTATGGTCACACTCTGTCACTGTAACAAATAACATATAATTCAAACTATCAATCATCCTATGGTCACACTCTGTCACTGTAACAAATAACATATAATTCAAACAATCAATCATCCTATGGTCACACTCTGTCACTGTAACAAATAACATATAATTCAAACAATCAATCATCCTATGGTCACACTCTGTCACTGTAACAAATAACATATAATTCAAACAATCAGTCATCTTATGGTCACACTCTGTCACTGTAACAAATAACATATAATTCAAACAATCAATCAATACTCTTTAGCTCACCAAGGAGCATAGGCCTTCTACGAACACATGCTTTGTCCTTCTGTTGCGTACCATTAGTTCAAGGTCTTTCCTTGTCATCCTCACCATTTTCATTTCCTTGAACACCTGATCGCTAGCGCAGTGTGGTAACCATTACACCAGCGCAGCTCCCTATGCTCCACTTAAAACTGGTACCACTCTCTGCAGAATGCACTTTAGAAGCACACCGGAACGCATTAGTACAATTAAAACAAAAAAAAAAATAGTTAAACCTTCTTAAAACGATTGACACTAAACCCGACGTTCACTACGGTATTATTTTATTTCAAGACAGATACATTCTTATTTATGTAAGGCAGTTACGCCGTCAAAAAATGTTTCGTGTTCCATGGAACACAAGGCCATATATTATATATCTATCATTCAAAGGAAATTGCAAAACGTCCTGCACTGATGTAAGATACCAGAAGAGCTATTAATTCTTATAATAATAATATTAATTTAGATAAATGTACAAAGAAAAACTAGACAACTATTTATGCTCTTTAAGAATTACTGACCGTTATAAAGTTTACGTTCTTACAGTAAGATTTATTATAGATTTGGTTTATTTCAATGTAGTTTAGTAAATTTAATTATTTATACTATTTTGAAAAAGGGGTATAATCCTGTCAATCAAAGTGGGATAATCAATTATATTTATGAATTGGATATAATTCAAATTGTGTTTTCGTTCTATTACTGTTCAAAAAAAAGAAACGCATAGCTATCCGAGGGCGCTTTTTTATGAGTTTGTAAGTAAAATTTGGTGCTAGGGTATATAAAAACCAGCTTCAAATGTTCTTTACAGCGTCAAATACATTCGTTTTTTTAATCGTTACAACGCAGTGGTCAATACTGTTTATGACGCAATTTTTGACCACAGCTCATGTTGCGCGCACGTGAAAGCAACAAAATTTGGGGTGAACACTATTCACTGATTACGCAACTGAAACCCTATAAAAGGATAACGCTACACACACAAAAAAAATTCAGTTCATTTTCAAGCAGACATTTATGGCGTCTCTATCGATAAATTTAAGGAACATTGCTATTGGCCGACTGCATGCAGGCGAAAGTCAAAGTCAGGTTGCCAGGCATCTAAACGTGCATCAGAGTACCATCAGTCGACTTTGGCACTGGTTCCAAGCCACTGGCTCAGTTGAAGACCGGCATCGCAGTGGACGACCCAGAGTTACAACAGCAGCGGAGGATTGCTTTATTCGGCTTCGTCACCTCAGAGACAAGTTTACAACAGCTTCCTCAACTGCCCAGTCATTGCCTGCAGGATGTCATGTGTCTGATCAAACTGTCCGGAATAGACTGCAAGACGATGGACTTTGGGCACAAAGACCTCACCGAGGAGCTGTCTTTACGCGCCGCCATCGTCAAAATCGACTTCTTTGGGCCAACCAGCATCGTCCCTGGGCAGCTGACAATCAATGGGAACGTGTCTGGTTTAGTGACGAATCTTTCTTTTTGTTGCAGCGTCATGATAGACGACGTAGGGTCTACCGTAGGCGAAATGAACGTTTTGCCCAAAATTGTGTTGATGAAGCTCCGCCGCACGGTGGTGGAGGTGCAATGGTGTGGGGAATGATCAGTTACAACGGAAGGAGTCAATTGGTGCACATTGAAGGAGGCTTGAATGCGCAACGATACGTCAATGAAATTCTTCGACCCCATGTCCTTCCACTTTTGGCTGCCCAAAGGTCTGTGTTTCAACAGGACAACGCCAGACCCCATTGTGCACGGTTGATCACGCAATTCCTGGCTGCCAATAACATTCTCACCCTTCCCTGTCTCAAGACATGAGTCCGATTGAGCACCTGTGGGATGAGCTGCATAGACGTGTTTGTCGCTGAGACGTTGCTCCAGCCAATCGTCGTGATCTGTTCCAGGCACTCCAGGAAGAGTGGGCAGCTATCCCACAGGCCCACATCAGACGTCTGATCGCATCCATGCTCAGGAGATACCAGTCGCTAATCGATGCAAGACGAGGCCACACACCATACTAACGGGAAAGCCCGTACGCCAAAAACCTCTCGTGACCCAGATGCAAAGCAACTGTCAATTGATTGGTTGAACTATAAGGTATTCTTGTGTGCAATTTGAACAATTAACTCATTAAATTAAAAAAAGTTATTGAATGTCAAAATTATGGCTATGTGTGTGCCTTCAGTAGCTATGCGTTTCTTTTTTTGAACAGTATATATTCCTTTGACTGCTATTTAAAAGGATACATTGTATATGGCACTCATTGTGTTTCAGCGCTTACTTGTAAAGTATGTTCACAACATTTGACTTAAAATGGTTTTGTTATCAGGCACGGCTGATATTCTTCGCATACTGTAATATAGAAATGTTGTATTTACAATCTAATTACGTGTTGAATATTTATGAATAGTGGTGTGAACACACACAAACACATCAGCAGGACTGTCTGGCAATGGATAGGACACACATTTCGGAAACCTGTTCATAGCATTACAAGGTAGCCCTTGTTCTGGAACACCTAAAGGGGTATACCAAAAATACATGGAGAAGATAAGTGGGGACAAAGAGTGAAAGTGACAAAACGCGGCGTCCCCTATCGATCTTTGTTTCTATCCGACAGTTTCGGTACATTTGTGGTACTGATTTTTATTATGTGCTTTCAATTGTCGGACTTTTACTTTCTTTCTTTCCTTTTTTCTTTGTTATTTTTCTGCTAAGTAGCAGATATTTGAGTATTGTCGAATTGATTGATACCTTGACGCTACCCAGATTTGCTGAGATAATTACTCACAGTCGGCCGGGAGCGGAACAGCTTGGCTAAGATTAGCACAAGATCTCGTTTACGTGGCGGAGACAAGACTTAAGCGTTTCTTGTCTTGTACTTGTTATGACAAGAGTACTTTCTGATAAGTAATGCGGTACGGAAAATTTTTCTAAGTCCACAGCGCTGAGTTTATATGGTGTACTAGTGAGGGGGCTGCGACTCTGGGGCAACAGGCGATGTATACTATAGGGAGTGTGTCAGGTACAGAATTTCAGTGGCGTGCGGCGCGCAGTGGCTAAGGTTCGTCGGCTGCGCGCTCGTGTCTCAGTGTGTGTCCTTAGTTGTGAAGGGCGACGGAACGAACGGAATAATTTGTCTTTTCTTTGTTACTTTCACAATTGCCCCCACGGCTGGCGTTGTGGATTAAAAGTTGCTACCGTAAGTGAAATGGGTTCATTTTCGATACAAGACAACAGGAAGCTGAGACGCTTGGGAGTCATGACCCAAGTGGGCCCGCCCCCCTTAGAGTGTAAAGGAGTAATCGGGCCGAAACACTTGTCAGATGGGGGAACTACTTCTGATGATCAGATTGCTTCCTGTTGTATCGCTCTGTAAAGAGTTTCCTATCATCATGATGGTTACATTTTGAACACGCTGTTTTATGAGTTTTCCGATCTGTCTGTAAGTCTGTACACAAGGGCATCGGACATCTTATTACCATATATGGGAGAGTTGACCTCTGCCTTACGTTCAAAATTATCCGATGTCGGAATATTTTGAAATTATCCCATAACCCGCCTGTTTGAATATGATTGGAGTTTGTTGATAGCTCATAAAAAACGAAGGCGTGGGAAGGCAGGGAATATAATCTGACAATTTTCTCAAGCTATTTCGTTGAGAAATCACTCACCAAGTTACCAGACCTTGCTATAGTGAAGAATTAGAATTCAGACTTCCTTCTTTAAATATATTACACCTTTTATTGGAGTATTTATCAGGACTTACAATATAGCCCAGGAAATCTCTAACATTTCAAATAAGGAAACCGAGACTGAGGAAAATGAAAGACAACACATGATATCAGAGAGGAGACTATTAAATTAACGCCACCCCAGACGCGTGTAAGAGGCCGATTCAAGTCTCTTTTATTCATCTGAGCAAAACAATCTGTGAGCCAGGATTCGCGTAAGATGTGATTTTCATATCATATTTCATTACATATCATATTTCATATATATATGTATATATTACCATGTGAATTTTAATTTGTGAAACTTGCTAGTGGATGTCACAGTCATTTGAGGCTGGCAACCTTAGCGTATAGAATGATGATTCATGAACCACCATTGCAAGGCTGGTGATTGCTTTATTGCTAGTTTCATAAAGAGAACTAACAGCATAAAGTAGTTCCAGGTTCCATACAGAGCAGGGAGGGAAAGATGAAAGAAATGATGTACATTCTAAGTATAATACTTACATATTCAAAGCAGTGTACATGTCCCTATAAACATAGTCACTTAAAAATTAATGTAAGTTTTCAAGCTTTAAACCAGTGTAAATGTCTATGTGAAAATATTCCTTTTAAAGTTAATGGAAGTTTCAAACTTTTCAATCAGTGTAAACATAAATGAAAACATATTCAATTTATACTGTGAACACTTTTCACTCAGTGGAGATTTATATGTTAACAGACTCTATCTGTATTATTAACATTTTCACTTAAATATAAAGTAACTATGAAAGCTATTCTATTTAAATGTAAAGAAAGTTTTATCCCGAGGGATTAAATTTAATTCTCATCCAGGGTGAAGTCTGAGTAATTGGGATGTTGGTATGGGAAGATAGGAACCCATAACTATGGGGTGGAAAATGCCATAATCAGAAGAACGTTTCGTTCTATTCTTTTAACCATTGTTATTGGTGGTATCAGCAGAAAGTACTTCTCTGGAACAAGAAGGGAACAGTGGCCTAAGCTTTAAGACGAAGGACCCACTTGGTAGACTCTCCTTGACATTTCTGGGAAATGAGCTACACCCGACAACCTTCACCAGGACGAGCGTGACCAGAGTGACAAGAACCAACCCATAAGAAAGAGCAGAACCATCATTGTCATCTAAGTTCATTAGTGCGCATGTCCAAATATAAAAGACCCTTAGGTGCTCCCACTGTTGTTGTTGTTGTTGTTGTTGTTGTTGTTGTTTGTTGTTGTTGTTGTTGTTGTTTGTTGTTGTTGTTGTTGTTGTTGTTGTTGGTTGTTGTTGTTGGTTGTTGTTGTTGTTGTTGTTGTTTTGAAGAAGTGATGGCTGGAGAGCGGGCACTTAACAGCTGACCGTTATTGCATCTTCTCGTTCCATCTTGGTCTACCCTGTTCAACCTGAAAATTGGTTATAATTGGGGTAGTGTCATTTTATTTACTAATTTTGTATTCAATTTAAATAACTCCCACTTTTTTTTTTTTTAATAAGTGTTTGCTACTTTTCTTAGTAGCACGCCCCTTTCAACCGTCTACCATATACATGGAGTTATTGGTTATATCAGGACGTGTTTCATTTATTGTAATATGCTTTTGTTAGTATTTAACTTATACTATATTATCTCTAGTACGGTTTGTTTGTTTGTTTGTTTTTTTTAAATTTTGTAGTTATAGTTCAATGTTGTTTTATTACCCAAGTATGATATTGTCTAAACTGATATGTTTTTATGTTTCACTGAAGGGTTTTTGGTCAATCTGTATTTATCTGGGGGGAGTCTTTCACCAATGTAGACTACTGACTTGCATCCTTGTTTATTTATGTTTTATATGTTAGCTTTTGTTTTTGTAATAAAGTGTTTTATTAACTTTTGTATTTCTGAAGGGGTCTTTGTGCCTATGAGATTTTCTACACTCATTTCTACCTTGTGTTTACTACAGTAAGTCTTAATGTTTTGCCTCTGCTGGTTGTATTTTTGCAGTCCCCCAGAAAGTGTCTAATTGTGTTTGGTTCTTGACACTCTTCACATGTGGGTTCTTCTATCATACAATATCCAGTTCCAAGCTTGAGTCTCAGCAATTTTTTTATTAATTGGTATTTTTAGTTCATCTTTTATCTGACATCTGAAAGGAGGCCCAGAAATTAAAACTGCAGTAAGCAGAAACAACGAAGATGCAGAAACCCGGACAGTTAACAAACAGACAAGACACAGGAAAGATGACAACCATGAAACCACAAGCAAACACAGTCAGGAAACCAGAGGAGGAGAAAACGAAGAAACAAAAAACAGAATTAAAATAACGCAGATAGCTGGAACAGATGCCACACTGAGAGCTCTCCCAGATGACAAAATCCTGGTCATCCTGGGAATAATAATAGAAAAACAAATCTATTGACAAACTGCAAAAACATAAAAATGGAGTAACAATCACTGTAAACAACACAGGAAAAGGCAAGGCACTACTACATGAATTAACGAGTAACCCAAAAGAAGTACAACTCGCACATGGGATAAAGGTACAGATTGAGTTGATCAAGGAGATTCGAAGATTCGTCATCAAAGGGGTCGATTCAAATCTAACAGAAGAGGAGATCCGCACTAACTTAACAAAAGAAAACCCACAAACAAAGATAGAAAAAGTAGAAAGAATAAAAACCAAAGAGCAGAAGAATACGATAGTGGTAGTGCTAAGTATAAAGGTCACAGAAATACCCAAGCTGGTCAAACTCCACCAGAGAGCCAAAATGACATTGTATATGGCACTCATTGTGTTTCTCTTTGAAAGACTATTTTATTTGTCTCTTGTGTTTATGATAGCCTAGTCTCTTTGACTCTTGTGTTGATTAAATACTTTGGTCAACTATTGTCTTTGTCATGTGTCTTAGTGATACAGTCTGCCATACTATTTCCTGTTAAGCCTACTGACAGGGTTGTCTGACATTTGCCTTCAACTTTTCCTTGTGTTTCACTTCTCAACAAAGTTTTACATTTTCAATGTGACCAAAATATCTTATTCATCTAATTCTTATATGCTTTTCTTTAATTTTCATGTTATTTCTAGTTTTTCTAACACCTTTTGATTTGTTTTCTTCTGGTTCCATGAGATGCACTGGATTCTTCTACATATTCACATTTCCAGAGCCTCACTTTTCTTCTTGCTGTTTTTCTATTGTCCATGTTTCTCCACCACACAGTAATAATGATATACTGAACACGCTTATAATGTGCTGTTTCTGTTTGTCTTGGTAAAACATTATACACATAACTTTATTAACTTTGAGATTAAAATGATGAGAAAAGGCAATCTGCACAGCCAGAAAAGTCAGGTGGGAAAGAAAATGCCTGTCACTTGTTCAAGTGTCTCCAAATATGTTACGTGTTCACTGATCTATTAGGAACAGTTCTACAAACACCTGTTCTGACTCACAACATATAGACTGTCTTCACTTCAGTGCATCAGATATTTTTATAAGTTGAAAACCATTTGAAAATTTATTTAGTCTATAGCTTAAAAATGATACTATAATTTAGAATTATAACTTTTTCAGAGACAATTTTAAAATACAGCATGGTTAGAGAGAATAATTTCAAAATGAAACTTATTTAGAGATACGACACAAAATAAGTTCGAAAATAAATTTACTGACCATAAAACAATATGCAACAAAAGTGTTTGTAACACACATTATGACATACGTCAAAAACTGTTTAACATTATAACAACAAGCATTCACTTGACCATGTAATCAATATCTATTGCTACCATGTGTGCCTAGAACTATTAGGATATGCTTCCATTCAACTTATTTCTGTATCATTCTTTCAGTCTTTCTCTTCTGAATTAAATCCTTCATTCTTCCCATTTATTATACTTTCTCTCAATCCTAGTATTCCTTGGGCTTCTGTTCTTAGCCTCTAGTCCTACTCCATTCCATCCCACACTGCTAAAACCAGTCTCACTTCATCCTCCCTGCAAGTGTAGACCCAGCCGGACTTTATTAATTTACTTCAAGATGAGGTGAAGAAGAATGTTGAGGACAATCACAGCAAGACAAGAGTGGAATGACACACCAGAATGTGGGCTGATGTTGTGCTGCAAAATCAAAAACTTCATTAGAATCTAATATGACACAGTGAGAATGGTTGTAACATTAAATGTAGAATCTAATATGACACAGTGAGAATGGTTGTAACATTAAAGCGTGTTCTAACATGACACAGTCTTTCATCATGGTTTTTGAATTAAATGTCTTATTTGCACAAGGACTTTTGAAAAGTGCTATCCTACATGGAGCATGTAAAATCACGTGTCTTTCATCATTTTTTTGATTAAAGGTCTTATTCACAATCTTTCAATGAACTTAGTGCTAAATCCTAAACTGATTTGATCTCTCCAAATCTAGTGAACTGAGGACATTAGTTCAAGTTGGAGGACAGCCTATGAGTCTTTCAATGAAGAGTTAGTGAGGCTCTCAATGAGGACAGTTCAATGAGCTCTCTTTGAGGACAGTCAATGAGACTTTCAATGAAGACTTAGTCAATGAGACTTTCAATAAAGACTTGGTCAATGAGACTTTCAATGAAGACACACTCAATGTGGCTTTCTACAAGGACAGCCATTGAAGCTTTCTTTGAGGACAGTTAGTGAGGCTCTCTATGAGGACAATCAGTGGGGCTGTCTTTCAGGACACAATCAATGAGGCTTTCCATAGAAAGGATATCATCAGCAGCTTTAAGGCACTATACTTTATTAATTCAGAACAAGAAATATCTGACACACTTACATAACTCAAAGACTGTCTTGGGACATGTGACATTTGGTCCCGGGCACAAGGCTTCCCTCTGCTAGCGTAAGGTCCCACACAGGATGCATAAGCCATGACCATGGGTATATAGTTTTGTTCATGAACTCCAGTATAGAAGAAGGACTGAGGACCTGGCATATACAAATTGTGTGGTTTAGGGAAAAAATTTTTAGTGAAAGTTTCTGTGGTTTAAAAAAAAAAGTATTGTACAGTACATACATTTATAAATGAATGCTAGCACTGAATAGGATGACTAAGATGGTAATGACAGGATCAGAAATGTAAAACTGATGCAAACAAGAAATAATTAGTGCAGCATGAGGTGAAAAATATTACCTTGGTTGTACTAGAGCATCACAAGACAGTACGTGTCCTGGAATGTGCAGAGTACAAGAAATACAGGGAGACATAAGAACACATGGAAGTCATTTGCAAGAACATAGTAGATGTAGCCTCCTTCAGTCATAACTGACTGTAGGAAAGTGTGTAGCTCCTTCAGTCATTACTGACTGTAGGATAGTGTGTAGCTCCTTCAGTCATAACTGACTGTAGGATAGTGTGTAGCTCCTTCAGTCATAACTGACTGTAGGATAGTGTGTAGCTCCTTCAGTCATAACTGACTGTAGGATAGTGTGTAGCTCCTTCAGTCATAACTGACTGTAGGATAGTGTGTAGCTCCTTTAGTCATTACTGACTGTAGGATAGTGTGTAGCTCCTTCAGTCATAACTGACTGTAGGATAGTGTGTAGCTCCTTCAGTCATAACTGACTGTAGGATAGTGTGTAGCTCCTTCAGTCATAACTGACTGTAGGATAGTGTGTAGCTCCTTCAGTCATAACTGACTGTAGGATAGTGTGTAGCTCCTTCAGTCATAACTGACTGTAGGATAGTAGTTGTAGCTCCTTCAGTCATAACTGACTGTAGGATAGTGTGTAGCTCCTTCAGTCATAACTGACTGTAGGATGGTGTAGCTCCTTCAGTCATAACTGACTGTAGGATAGTAGTTGTAGCTCCTTCAGTCATAACTGACTGTAGGATAGTAGTTGTAGCTCCTTCAGTCATAACTCACTGTAAGATAGTAGTTGTAGCTCCTTCAGTCATAACTGACTGTAGGATAGAAGAGATAGGTTTGAATTAGTTAAACATCAGTGCACCAAAGGCAATTGGAAAAAGAATAACAAAGAAAGGCAAGTATAAGATGTCCCTGGAGAAGATGGACCTCACTGAGGTGAAAGAAGTAAAACATGACAGCAAGTTAAGGCCTAATAGACAGGAAGCACATAATCTGTTCTACCTGCAGGTTTTCACAGCAGAAGACGTCGATGACAAAGATGAAATAATGTCATTATTAGCAGTGACGGTTATCGTCATTCTGTTTTTCATCTTCTGTCTACTTGGGCTGTTAAGCATCATGGGGACTCTCAATTTTTACATCTTCTGTCTACTTGTGCTGTTAAGCTTAATAGGGACTCTCAAGTTTCATTTCTTCTGTCTACTTGTGTTGTTAAGCATCATGGGGACTCTCAATTTTCACTTATTCTGTCTACTTGAGCTGTTAAGCTTAATAGGGACTCTCAATTTTCATTTCTTCTGTCTACTTGGGCTGTTAAGCATCATGGGGACTCTCAGTTTTCACTTCTTTTGTCTACTTGGGCTGTTAAGCTTAATGGGGACTCTCAATTTTTATTTCTTCTGTCTACTTGTGCTGTTAAGCATCATGGGGACTCTCTGTTTTCATTTCTTCTGTCTCTTTGTGCTGTTAAGCTTAATAGGGACTCTCTGTTTTCGTTTCTTCTGTCTCTTTGTGCTGTTAAGCTTAATAGGGACTCTCAGTTTTCACTTCTTCTGTCTACTTGTGCTGTTAAGCATCATGGGGACTCTCAGTTTTCATTTCTTCTGTCTACTTGTGCTGTTGTTACCGTCCCAGTGTTTCCTATTTACTTTTAGAACTGGGCACGGTACCAAATAGGGGTGTTATGTGGCCGGGGTGTAGGTTTCTTATTAGTACCGGCACGGCACTAGATAGTGTTCTATGTTTTTCGAGTGAGTTTGTTTAACTGGCCATTCACCAGTGGTGTTTCTTAGCTCACTTAGGTATAGTGGACCAGGTTCGTATTTTATTTAAATCCTCTCAAATGCTGATGTTGTTTGGTTTGTTAAGAGTCTTGTAACTAAGACAGAAATGGAACATGTTCTTTACAACGTTCAACTGTGTTTAAAGCATCAACAGCTGGTATTTGTCAAAGATTCGTTTATTGCTTTTAACAATGCAACAAGTCAAATTCAAATGTAAATACAAATGCAATTCATCAGTTTGTACAGACATGCATGCCGGCGGCATTTATATTCATAATCAGGCAATGAGTAATTGCTGGTTCAAAATTCATTGTTCCACCTTTAATTTTATCTCCTATATATTTTTCTTCGGTGATCCTGTACCAGTGGTTAGCACTTCTTATGCTACTGGGTTTCTTTTTGCTTTATCTATCTTTCCATATTTTCCTTGCTCCGTAGGGTGATGTATCACGTTTCCACTTTTCTTCAATCTAAGTGCATGTCGTCGTTCACAGACATGGTCTAACCAAATACCTTGGCAAATCAAAAGCATGAAAATTGGTTCATACTTACAAAATGTTTGAATCACAATAATCATATAACCACATGATGATCCAGAATACAATACTGAATAACTTTTACACCTTTTGTTGAGTTCTCAAACAAAGAAATATTGAACCGAAAGGGACACAGCTTTCTACATCGCGGTTCAGATCAAGACTGCTCAATTATGGCGTCCGTTCTAGCTGGGGAAAAGCCTCTGAGCTCCCTAATTGGGTAAAAAAATCACGTGACTAATTTTTGACACGTAAACGCGACTCTTAGCCTAATTAAAATTTATGCCACTGAATTACTTTATAATCTGTTACTCGGAAAGTCGAAATTTATATGCTAATCTGGGTTTTATTTTTCTTTGGTTAGAAAATAGCCTGTTTCCAAAGAAACAACGGTGTACACGGCTACATATAGATCCCGGTGCCCTGCAAATGTATCCCATTTGGAGACATTTGAGTACTATCAAATCTTAAAAAAATATCCCAAAAATTTCCTAAGTTCAAAAAAATTTTCAGAAAAATTTAAAGTTCAAATAATTTTCTAAGTCCAAAAATATTTCAGAAAAATTTAATCTAATTCCTAAACCTGGGTTCCTATATGTATATATGGGACTGTCTTCCTTAAATAGGCCCTATTAATGGACATCATCTCAAAAAATGCAAACTATCTTTCATATCAATACATATTTCAACCAAATTTACCAATTGGCAACACTGGCCAACAAAATTTTCAAAACATCCATAAGGTCATCACTCAAAAATGTGATGAGTGGCAACATTGGGAAACATGAACAACACAAATTCCGTTTATCATAATACAATTTCATTTCGTTCAAAAATATAGTTGACTACATTTTCAGCCAATGTTCTCATGGGTACTCATAATTTTTTTTTTCTCTGGTGAATGAGCTACTTGCTCATTATTACATGTGGAAAACATCTCTAGACATAATATGCATATATTTCCAAACGATAATATAACAAGCATCATTTTTATATGCAATCATATTTTACACAATGCAAATACTCAAAACCTCATGGCCAATCTTTATTAATTTGTATCTGAATTTTCTTCCTGGCGTAAATATTCTCCAAGTGATTCTAGTATGGGTGTGTTTCAAGTGTCCATCACTGTAGAAAATGTTCTATATGTTATTTTTTTTCCAAAATGCACTGTTTTTCTCCAAAATATGTGAGTTATACGTTTGGTGGTGATCCTGTCCATAAGTCAGTTATTTCTAATCATTCCTTCTTTTCTGTCAACACAGTATTTTTCCTGTGAACCCTTTCCTAGAAATATATATATATATTTTTTTTCAAAGATCTTCTTTGACTTACAATTCATCAATTTTTAAACATCAAATTATTCAGCAACCAACAGATGAATATGTTACTATCATATTATGAAATACAAGGGAAAAGGAAAATATAGTTTCAATTCATCATGAATTTTCTACATTGGGTTCCGTATTACTTTATTTTCTCTGTTAAGACAACTGCTTATACTCTTGACAAGATGTATCCATGTTGTCACTCTCAAAGCATCCTTGTAGACAGTTTACAATTGTCTCTTTTTTTTTTTTTTTTTTATAACACTAATTTATCATTTATGGTGCTCCAATATCATTGTATCTATTCTAGTCCTCCTGTTATCTTGAGAATTTATCCTTAGTAACTCCCTATGTACCTTATCTAGCAATACATTTATCAAAAACACATCAAACAATTATTTATTTGACAATATGAGATGAAGAAAATTTTGTACATTATGTGCAGGATTGTCAACACCAGCTCTGCCTTTGCAGGTCGAAGGTTTGTCAGAGCCATGCGGTGTTTATAACATCTGGTGAATACAGCCAGATGGGCAGTCTAAAGTTTGTCAGAGCCGTGTGGTGTTTATAACATCTGGTGAATACAGCCAGATGGGCAGGTCGAAGGTTTGTCAGAGCCATGCGGTGTTTATAACATCTGGTGAATACAGCCAGATGGGCAGTCTAAAGTTTGTCAGAGCCGTGTGGTGTTTATAACATCTGGTGAATACAGCCAGATGGGCAGGTCGAAGGTTTGTCAGAGCCATGCGGTGTTTATAACATCTGGTGAATACAGCCAGATGGGCAGGTCGAAGGTGTGTCAGAGCAGTGTGGTGTTTATAACATCTGGTGAATACAGCCAGATGGGCAGGGCGAAGGTTTGTCAGAGCCGTGCGGTGTTTATAACATCTGGTGAATACAGCCAGATGGGCAGGTCGAAGGTTTGTCAGAGCCGTGCGGTGTTTATAACATCTGGTGAATACAGCCAGATGGGCAGGTCGAAGGTTTGTCAGAGCCATGCGGTGTTTATAACATCTGGTGAATACAGCCAGATGGGCAGGTCGAAGGTTTGTCAGAGCCGTGTGGTGTTTATAACATCTGGTGAATACAGCCAGATGGGCAGGTCGAAGGTTTGTCAGAGCCATGCGGTGTTTATAACATCTGGTGAATACAGCCAGATGGGCAGGTCTAAGGTTTGTCAGAGCCATGCGGTGTTTATAACATCTGGTGAATACAGCCATATGGGCAGGTCGAAGGTTTGTCAGAGCCGTGCGGTGTTTATAACATCTGGTGAATACAGCCAGATGGGCAGGTCGAAGGTTTGTCAGAGCCATGCGGTGTTTATAACATCTGGTGAATACAGCTAGATGGGCAGGTCGAAGGTTTGTCAGAGCCGTGTGGTGTTTATAACATCTGGTGAATACAGCCAGATGGGCAGGTCGAAGGTTTGTCAGAGCCATGCGGTGTTTATAACATCTGGTGAATACAGCCAGATGGGCAGGTCGAAGGTTTGAATGAGCCGTGTGGTGTTTATAACATCTGGTGAATACAGCCAGATGGGCAGGTCGAAGGTTTGTCAGAGCCGTGCGGTGTTTATAACATCTGGTGAATACAGCCAGATGGGCAGGTCGAAGGTGTGTCAGAGCCGTGCGGTGTTTATAACATCTGGTGAATACAGCCAGATGGGCAGGTCGAAGGTTTGTCAGAGCCGTGCGGTGTTTATAACATCTGGTGAATACAGCCAGATGGGCAGGTCGAAGGTTTGTCAGAGCCATGCGGTGTTTATAACATCTGGTGAATACAGCCAGTTGGGAAGGTCGAAGGTTTGTCAGAGCCATGCGGTGTTTATAACATCTGGTGAATACAGCCAGATGGGCAGGTCGAAGGTTTGTCAGAGCCATGCGGTGTTTATAACATCTGGTGAATACAGCCAGATGGGCAGGTCGAAGGTTTGTCAGAGCCATGCGGTGTTTATAACATCTGGTGAATACAGCCAGATGGGCAGGTCGAAGGTTTGTCAGAGCCGTGTGGTGTTTATAACATCTGGTGAATACAGCCAGATGGGCAGGTCGAAGGTTTGTCAGAGCCATGCGGTGTTTATAACATCTGGTGAATACAGCCAGATGGGCAGGTCGAAGGTTTGTCAGAGCCGTATGTGGTGTTTATAACATCTGGTGAATACAGCCAGATGGGCAGGTCGAACGTTTGTCAGAGCCATGCGGTGTTTATAAACATCTGGTGAACACACTCAGATGGGCAGGTCGAAGGTTTGTCAGAGCCATGTGGTGTTTATAACATCTGGTGAATACAGCCAGATGGGCAGGTCGAAGGTTTGTCAGAGCCGTGCGGTATCTGACCATGTCTTTTCAGCCAGATAGTCGAAGACATATTTCTGCCTAGAGTGTCTCTTATAACATCTGGTGAATACAGCCAGAGTCAACCTGGTCATAGTGTATGGGCCAAATGAGGATGAGAGAGCAGCGGTCAAGGAGGAATTCTTCGAGCTGCTTCAAAGGACAGTGGATGACTGCCTAGATGAAGTTATTATGCTCGGACATTTTAATGCCAGAGTTGGAAATGACCATGCTAGATGGGGTGGAGTTATCGGAAGATATGGAGAAGATACTCTCAATGACAATGGAAAGCGACTCCTTAGATTCTGCAGTGAGCAGAATCTGATCATTACAAACACAAAGTTCCCCCATAAACGCATACATGCATACACTAGATGTGAACCAACCAAGAATGAGAAGTCAGTGATCGACTATGCCATTGTTCGGAGAAGCTCATTCAGATATGTCCGAGATGCAAGAGTCTGGAGGGGGCCAGAGATTGGAAGTGATCACTACCTGCTAACAATCAAAAGAACAACTGAAAGAGTTGCTCAGCCTAGGAACTGCCCAACATCACGCAAGAAACCAAGTAAACGAGCAGGAGAAATGAGCATTAGGACCTACAAGCTGAGAGAGCCAGCAATTAAGACCAGATATCAGGGGCTTATTGCTACAGCAGTGAGCAACACAGAAGAACGACCTGATGACTTGGAAACCCTCTGGAATAAATTCAAGGATATCATAAAGACAGCTGCTGCAGAAGCATGCGGTGAAGTCCGACTTGGGAACAAGAGAAAGAGGACACCTTGGTGGACAGAGGAAGTCAAAGAGAAAATAGAGAGAAGAAAATGGCATGGAAACAATACTTAGGAGCTAAAAACACAACAGGACAAATGGAAAAATATAGAGAATATGTGACACTCAGAACAGAAGCAAAGAACAAAGTGCTAGCAGCAAAACAGAAGTCCTGGGAAGAATTTGGAGAAAAGCTAGAAAAAGATGCACAAGAAAACCAGAAATTGTTCTATAAGACCCTAAAGAACACGAGGAAAGAAAAACAATGCCCTCTCAAATTTATAAAGGACAAGCAAGGCAAATTGCTTACTGCCCCGAAGGAAGTAATGGAAAGATGGAAAGAATATTTCTCAGAACTCCTGCAGATGGTGAACATGATGTTTTGCATTAGATAAATGATAACCACTGACACAGCTTCTAGGCCAATCATGGTGAAATGACATAAAGATGGAAGAACTGAGGGTTAGTTTGCACTAGAGAAAATCAAGATGGCTAGCAAAGTTTTGCAGGGCTTGTATTTTATAACTTCTCTCATCCATTTTTTGGTTAAGTACATGGGAGCATCAGGCGACCTATTACTCTTAAAGGTCCTACAGGCAGCATGGTGCAACAAGACCATACCAAAGGATTGGGAGATTGCCATCATAACACCAATTTTCAAAAAGTGTGACAATCGACAATGTGGAAACCATAGAGGCATGATCCCTTCTCAGTGTCCCTCTGTAAAATCTACTCTAGAATCCTAGAGCAGAGACTCCGACACCTAGCTGAGCCACATCAGGGAATCCATGTTATCAGTGCGGATATTCCGTGGCAAACCGAAGTCTGCCACTCAAGGTTTGATATTTCACAAAGTTCTAGAAGTCTTTCGCCATTTTGATTCATACAGGCCTATGCCATGAGTACCGAGATCCATCTTTGTTCCATCGATTGTTGTCAACTTTGGCGTTGAAAATCACCCTGGACTGCTAAATGCTTGGGATTGTGTTTGGTACTTAGAAGTGCTTCATAGAAGTCATCTTTTGTGGTATCAAGAGCGTCGTTAGTTGGTGCATAACATTGTACAATTGAGAGCTTGAAAAATCGTGTCTGAAATCTAGCTAATATTAGCCTCTCATTGATAGGTACCCAGCTGATAAGCGATGCTGCTGCTTTCTGTGTCATTAGGATGGCTACTCCCTCTGTGTGACGATTATCATTACTACCAGAGTATATAATTTGCTTTTTTTCTTCTGAAATATATTTTATGCCCTTCCCCGTCCATCTACACTCGCTGACACCCAATAAGTCCAACTTATAATTATCCATTTCTTTAATTACTTCTTCCAATTTTCCGTCTTGATACATAGTTCTTACATTCCAGTATCCAATTTTAGAAATCTCCTTAGCCCCCAAGATATTAGAGTGAGTCATGTTTACTGTCGAGTCTGGTTCTGTTTCGGTAACAATAGCTTGTTTTACGATAGTGAATTGTTAACTCACTGATCAACCCTCCGATCCAACCGACCGATTCGAGGGTTTCGAGGTCAGTTATAGGAAAATATCTACACCACTAGATACTCTGGTGTATCTTTTATTCTATAATTTAACATAACATGGTGATATCCATCGAAATATATACATTCCTGATGTTTTTCTTTCGGCGTCTAAGGTGAGAAACGAATTTCACCTCCATCTTGGAAGGGTAGATACCTCAATTCGTCCTTGGGATAACATTATTCAGCCTCCATCTTGGAAGGGTAGATACCTCAATACGTCCTTGGGATAACATTATTCAGCCTCTGTATCATAAAGGCGATCAGACCTGTCTGTCAAAATTCATCAGTCATATATGACCCTCCGGTATATCTTGTTATTTAGTAAGTCTATTGAAAGATCATAGTATCACCACTATTGTGAAATCGGTTAATCAGTATCTAGTAATAAGCAATTGTTATACATCTTTACAACCATATTCATATAACAAACATTGGGCAAAAATCCTCGCATATGGGTGTATTGTTTGTCCATTATTTTCTGGGTGCATCAGCATTCAATCTTTTTTTTTTTCGTTTAATCTCCATTGTGTCCTTAACACCTTTGGTTCCATAGGATTATCATAATTCATTTGTGTCTTTTGTTTAATGATAATCCATACATTTATGGTTCTCATATGCAGCAATCATATTCCTCTGATATGTTCTATGTTAATAGATTCCAGAAAATTTCAATTATTTTCTCTGTTATTTCGTAACATCCTAAAATTATTCATTATCCCATCCCAATGTGGGCATTAGTGCATAAACCGCACAACAAAACATTAGTTGTGTCAACATAAAGTTTCACCATAATAGAAAATGGCATCTTCATCATCACTAAACAGTTGCTTCTTCCTCTCATGTGCCATCAGTGGTTATCATCCAGTAATGGGGGTGTTCAAATCTGGGGTCAGCATATACACAAATGCTTATACAGTATCAACAGAATACTGCTGGGGTGTCATCTGCATAGTTGTCATGTGCAGATATCATGCTGATAGGGGATATGACTGGCATAGGCAGTATGAGCAAAAATTAGTTGCTCACTCTGAAGTGGTGATTTATTTTTCTCTTTTCTTCTATGTCAGCTGCTAATCTCAGGGCAGTCTTATGTCTTTTCTCTTTTCATTTTTCTTTTATGTCTTTTCTCTTTTCATTATTCAATTTCATTTCTTTTTCTTTTCTGTTTGATTTCTTTTCTTTGCATTTTCTGTTTTGTTCATCTTTTCTGGTTTGCAATTTTTTTTTTTTCTTGTTTTGCAATATATCAAGATTTCAATTCTTTTCTGTCAATGTATCACAATTACAGGAGAATGGTAATAATCAGTTTAATAAACACTAGAGATACTATCAATTCTAAACAATAGGGCTGCAAGCAATAGTTAAGGTCGGAAAAGAATTTACATAGTAGTGGCTGCTGTCAATAAGGAGTGAGGAGAGGGTACTGTAAGTTCTTGATAGATATGGGGACAATTTAAGATCTCCTGATTACAACATTATTGTAATTCGAAGGGATGGAAAATGATTTGGAAAGAAAAGCTCATAAGTCTAGAATGTCGTCTCAAAATAGTGGAAAGGAAAATAGTAAGTTTAGGAGGTGGGATAGTGGAGTGAGGAAAATCTTACAATAGTGAATCTAAGGGCTGGATATGCAATCTCTTTTGCAAAGTGTTATAATTTCAAACAAATTTTCGTGAACATGCTAAAATAATTAAACCTGTGGAGAAAATAGCATGACAAATATGGGTATGAATTTGTTATAATGTGACTAAATATGCTGTTAAGCAGATATCATATTGGGATCAGTGCGATGGATCGAAGTGATAGGTAATAGATGAGTTAAGATAATTGGGAACAAAGATATTAGTATCAGATAAGAGGAGAACCACTAGTGCAAGGTGCCTGCATGAAGATGTACTAAGATGCATGTACAAGAAAACACGGAGCTCTCGAACTGCAAGGACAAGAAGTCGAGCTAAGGAGGTGTGAAGGATGGTTATTTCAAAATATACAGCAATCTCATAACAAAATCAGTGTGACACATGTGCTATAGGTGGGGTTGGGTAAGTTAACATTCTAAACATCAAAAACTGTCTGTGACAAATGAGTGTGTCTGTAAACTCGTAACACAGTATCTTGTCAGATTTTTTATTTTTATTTCACAAAACCATAAAATGTCTAATTAAGATCATCTGTGGGCTGTTCTTGAGTGTTCTCTGGTCATCAGTAGTAGTATGGCTGGGAAAAACTTTCTTAGTTAGGCTTTGACATCTCACACTGGGACTAAGTAATCTAGAACTGTCAATAGTCTGAAAATAGAGTATATTTAGAAACGTTAGTACATAATATTCACTTTCACGTTGACTGTGTTTGGAGTGGCAAACACATAAACACCTGGGCGTGTTTCAGCAAAGCTTTAGTAGTAGGTCCTTTAGTTTTTCTGCCATCTCCAACTTTGCGATGTCCCGACTGGTGAGGCGAGCATCATATTGAGTAACTGTGGGTGCAGCATGTGATACAATATTGGCTGATTGTTGGGGCGCTGAGGAAATTTGTGAAGACGGTGATGATCGCAATGTAGTTGGGGTTTTCATGGCTGGCACCTCTTGTCGTGGTTTGTAAACATGTTTGCGTTTTGACTTGACTATTCGCCTGACATCCTTCTATGGCAATTCTATGAACTTGGTGACAGGAGGCGATGTCTCGGATTCTGAGAGATACAGGCTTTTGACACTGGAACTGACCGTAGGTACAGTAATTGACTCACTGTTGATGGTGACAGGTTGGTGGTAAACTGGAGAAGACGTCAATTGCTGTACTGTAGCTGGAAGTGACATGACTGGCGGGTGTGGTAGTTCTACAAATGTAGCAACAGGAGACGATTCATGAGGCTCAAGAAAAAACGACTTAACTATGGTGTGGGCCTGTAATGGTGGGGTGCTGACTATCGATTCGATACCGCTATCTGAGTCCGATACATATGACGTTGTGTCATCGTCATTTTGAGTAGAAATTGTTTGAATGGCTGACCGTTGTACTGTTTTTGGTGGGTTGCAAATTTGACTTGGCGTGTTAGTGTCCGTCTGTGTGGCGACGCAGACCATGTTAGGTTCAACCGTTTTACTAGTGTTATGCGTCTTGGTCAGATTTTTATATTCAGAATTACTTTTCTCAACCGTATTCTTGTCTCTCTTGACGTCTTTGTTATTTCGTGTTGGTGACGCTACAGTGTTTATCTCTGTTAGTGTTCTGGTACGAATCATTTTGGTGTTGTTTATCGTTGGTTCTTGTTTTGTTGGCTTTCCTGGTGTTATAGGACCGATGTGTGCTCTCCATACGTCGTCTGTTGTTATGAGGCAAATTTGTCCGTTGTACGATGTTATGTTACGAAACTCCCAAATTTTTCTTGTTTTGACTTCATTTATGAAATTTCGTACAGTCATTCTTTGAGCTCGTATATTCAATGTGTTCCAGTGTTTGTTAGCTGCTATCGTGCGCCTTGTCTTGTCATTATTCCTGATCGATGATAGTATACGTGGTCTGCTTTCTGTTTCTCTGTGGCAGTAATAGGGAGGTGGTTGTCTCATGGGGGCATGGGATTGGGTGTGACAGGGAATCGAACGGGGAATAGTGTGGATCGGATACCTCCGTTTCTGCCATGTGTTATGTGGTTTTTCGTATGTCTGGTAATCAATAATGCGGCTATCTCTGTCAAGCTGAGGACGACTTTTACGTTGATATATGTTGTTTCTACTGTCAACACTGTAACTTCGCTTATCCGCGTATGTTACTCTACGATGGGGTGAACAACTGTTATCATCTTCATCTGGGATGTAGGATTTTCTGTTTCCTTCATATGAAGGGTTTTCGCTTCGTCTGTGTACGTTCTTAGAGGTATAGTAACCTCCCGTTGTAGAGTTGTACAACATTTCTTCCTTCTCAGTAGAACATGCATTAGGGTTCTGTAGAGCATAATAGCCTCTAGTATGCGAGCCATATACATTTTTATAAGGGGCAGTGGGATGTGCGTCTACTTTAGGATAACCTCCTGGCAGACAATGTCCATTTCTCTTGTTAAAATTGGGCGGGTGGTGCGGAACGTGTTTCTTATATATTGTCCAGGTATTTTCAGGTCTAAAGCTATAGCTGTATTGGCTGGCCTGCCTATACCCTTGTTGTAGCTGCATTTTCCAGTCTTATTTATTCCGCGTTAATCGTGGTTTCCTTATGCAGTGGGGTTGATTATAGTGGTATGATAATCTCCGCCTCTGCTCCTTATTTAGAGGACTGGTCAAACTGCACCAAAAAGGGGCTTTATGTTACCGTCCCAGTGTTTCCTATTTACTTGTAGAACTGGGCACGGTACCAAATAGGGGTGTTATGTGGCCGGGGTGTAGGTTTCTTATTAGTACCGGCACGGTACTAGATAGTGTTCTTTGTTTTTTTCGAGTGAGTTTGTTTAACTGGCCATTCGCCAGAGGTGTTTCTTAGCTCACTTAGGTATAGTGGACCAGGTTCGTATTTTATTTAAGTCCTCTCAAATGCTGATGTTGTTTGGTTTGTTAAGAGTCTTGTAACTAAGACAGAAATGGAACATGTTCTTTACAACGTTCAACTGTGTTGAAATCATCAACAGCTGGTATTTGTCAAAGATTCGTTTATTGCTTTTAACAATGCAATTTTCTTTCTGTGATCCTGTACCAGGGGTTAGCACTTCTTATGCTAAGGTTTCTTTCGACTCTTAGCCTAATTAAAATTTATGCCACTGAATTACTTTATAATCTGTTTCTAGGAAAGTAGAAATTTATATGCCAATCTGGGGTTTATTTTTCTTTGGTTAGAAAATAGCCTGTTTCCAAAGAAACAACGGTGTACACGGCTACACTGTTAAGCATCATGGGGACTCTCAATTTTCACTTCTTCTGTCTACTTGTGCTGTTACGCATCATGGGGACTCTCAATTTTCACTTCTTTTGTCTTCTTGTGCTGTTAAGCATCATGGGGACTCTCAATTTTTACATCTTCTGTCTACTTGTGCTGTTAAGCTTAATAGGGACTCTCAAGTTTCATTTCATCTGTCTACTTGTGTTGTTAAGCATCATGGGGACTCTCAATTTTCATTTCTTTTGTCTACTTGTGCTGTTAAGCATCATGGTGACTCTCAATGTTCACATCTTCTGTCTACTTGTGCTTTTAAGCTTAATAGGAACTGTCAAGTTTCATTTCTTCTGTCTACTTGTGTTGTTAAGCATCATGGGGACTCTCAATTTTCACTTCTTCTGTCTACTTGTGCTGTTAAGCATCATGGGGACTCTCAATTTTCACTTCTTCTGTCTACTTGTGCTGTTAAGCATCATGGGGACTCTCAGTTTTCATGTCTTCTGTCTACTTGGACTGTTAAGCATCATGGGGACTCTCAATTTTCACATCTTCTGTCTACTTGTGCTGTTAAGCTTAATAGGGACTCTCACGTTTCATTTCTTCTGTCTACTTGTGCTGTTAAGCATCATGGGGACTCTCAGTTTTCACTTCTAAGCCAGTTGTATTGATCTGGCTAGTGTTATACCTTTTTCTGTTCAAGATTTCTTTAATGTCTATCCACCTTCATTATAGGCGTCCCATTGCCTGTAACCAGCTCTTTTCCCATTTAAGGCTTGTGATGGTACCTTATCTGACCATATTCTGATGAGGTGTTCATACCATTTAATTTTCTGTCTCTCTATGTACCATATAGACAGTGTTGTTCCAGCAACTTTCTAACCTTGTGTTTCTTGTCTTTTATGCTGACATTTGCAGCTTTTCTAGGATATATTCATTATCATCACCATTCAGCTTCTCACGGAGCATAGACTTCAACAATCTTATGCCAAGTTTTCCTGTCCTGTGTCATCAGGTCAAGGTCTTTACATGTCTATCTCCAGTTGTCTTCTCCATGTCTATCTCCAGTTGTCTTCTCCATGTCTATCTCCAGTTGTCTTCTCCATGTCTATCTCCAGTTGTCTTCTCTATGTCTATCTCCAGTTGTCTTCTCCATGTCTATCTCCAGTTGTCTTCTCCATGTCTATCTCCAGTTCTCTTCTCCATGTCTATCTCCAGTTCTCTTCTCCATGTCTATCTCCAGTTGTCTTCTCCATGTCTATCTCCAGTTCTCTTCTCCATGTCTATCTCTAGTTCTCTTCTCCATGTCTCTCTCCAGTTGTCTTTCCCATGTCTATCTCCAGTTGTCTTCTCCATGTCTGTCTACAGTTGTCTTCTCCATGTCTGTCTCCGGTTGTCTTCTCCATGTCTATATCCAGTTGTCTTCTCCATGTCTATCTCCAGTTGTCTTCTCCATGTATATCTCCAGTTCTTTTCTTTATGTCTATCTCCAGTTGTCTTCTCCATCTCTATCTCCAGTTGTCTTCTTCATGTCTATCTCCAGTTGTCTTCTCCATGTCTATCTCCAGTTGTCTTCTCCATCTCTATCTCCAGTTGTCTTCTCCATGTCTATCTCCAGTTGTCTTCTCCATGTCTATCTCCAGTTGTCTTCTCCATGTCTATCTCCAGTTGTCTTCTCCATGTCTATCTCCAGTTGTCTTCTCCATCTCTATCTCCAGTTGTCTTCTCCATGTCTATCTCCAGTTGTCTTCTCCATGTATATCTCCAGTTGTCTTCTCCATGTCTATCTCCAGTTGTCTTCTCCATGTCTATCTCTAGTTGTCTTCTCTATGTCTATCTCTAGTTCTCTTCTCCATGTCCATCTCCTGTTCTCTTCTCCATGTCTATCTCCAGTTGTTTTCTCCATGTCTATCTCCAGTTGTCTTCTCCATGTCTGTCTCCAGCTGTCTTCTCCATGTCTATCTCCAATTGTCTTCTCCATGTCTATCTCGTTCTCTTCTCCATGTCTATCTCCAGTTGTCTTCTCCATGTCTGTCTCCAGTTGTCTTCTCCATGTCTATCTCCAGTTGTCTTCTCCATGTCTATCTCCAGTTGTCTCCTCCATGTCTATCTCCAGTTCTCTTCTCTATGTCAATCTCCAGTTTGCTTCTCCATGTCTATCTCCAGATGTCTTCTCCATGTCTATCTCCAGTTGTCTTGTCCATGTCTATCTCCAGTTCTCTTCTCCGAGTCTGTCTCCACTTGTCTTCTCCATGTCTGTATCCAGTTGTCTTCTCCATGTCTATCTCGAGTTGTCTTCTCCATGTCTATCTTCAGTTGTCTTCTCCATGACTATCTCCAGTTGTCTTCTCCATGTTTATCTCCAGTTGTCTTCTCCATGTCTATCTCCAGTTGTCTTCTCCATGTCTATCTCCAGTTGTCTTCTCCATGTCTATCTCCAGTTGTCTTCTCCATGTTTATCTCCAGTTGTCTTCTCCATGTCTATCTCCAGTTGTCTTCTCCATGTGTATTTTCAGTCTGCCTCTGCTTCTCATACCCTGAGAATTCCAGAACAAGGAAGTCATTTGCAAGAACATAGTAGACGTAGCCTCCTTCATTCATAACTGACTGTAAGAAAGTAGTTGTAGCTCCTTCAGTCATAACTGACTGTAGGATAGTGTGGAGCTCCTTCCGTCATAACTGATTGTAGGATAGTAGTTGTAGCTCCTTCAGTCAAAACTGACTGTAGGATAGAAGAGATAGGTTTGAATTAGTTAAACATCAGTGCACCAAAGGCAATTGGAAAAAGAATAACAAAGAAAGGCAAGTATAAGATGTCCCTGGAGAAGATGGACCTCACTGAGGTGAAAGAAGTAAAACATGACAGCAAGTTATGGCCTAATAGACAGGAAGCTCATAATCTGTTCTACCTGCAGGTTTTTACAGCAGAAGACGTCGATGACAAAGACGAAATAATGTCATTATGAGCAGTGACGATTATTGTCATTCTGTTTCTCATCTTCTGTCTTCTTGGGCTGTTAAGCATCATGGGGACTCTCAATTTTCACTTCTTCTGTCTACTTGTGCTGTTAAGCATCATGGGGACTCTCAATTTTCATTTCTTCTGTCTAGGTTTGTGAGTCTTAGAGGTTTCTTAGTGAGTCATAGAGGTTGTGTGAGTGAGTCTTAGAGGTTTCTGAGTGAGTCATATGTTTATGTGCAAGTCTTACAGGTTTTTGAGTGAGTCTTAGAGGTTTGGGAGTGAGTTTAGAGGTTTCTGTGTGAGTCATAGAGGTTTTGGAAATGAGTCTTACAAGTTTCTGAGTGAGTCTTAGAGGTTTGTGAGGGAGTCTTAGAGGTTTGTGAGTCTTAGAGTTTCTGTGTGAGTCTTAATTTCTGCGTGAGTCATAGAGGGTTGGTGAGTGAGTCTTAGAGGTTTCTGAGTGAGTCATAGAAGTTTGTGAGTGAGTCTTAGACGTTTCTGTGAGTCTTAGTGGTTTGTGAGTGAGCCTTAGAGGTTTGAGAGTGAGTCTTACAGGTTTCTGAGTGAGTTTTAGAGGTTTCTGAGTGACTTAGGGGTTTCAGAGTGCATCTTAAAGGTTCTTGAGTGAGTCATGAGAATTTATGATGGGGCAAAGATAGAATATAACCAACAGTCATGTCTTAAAAGGTGATTAAGGTGAAATAGACGTGGCTGGCAGCCTCGTGGTATCAAATAAATTGTTTAAGAAACCACCGCTGCAAGAGTATATGGAGTTTCCTAGAAGGAAGAGTAGTGACCACAGTAGTGACCACAGTAGTGACCACAGCAGTGACCACAGTAGTGACCACAGCAGTGACCACAGTAGTGACCACAGCAGTTACCACAGTAGTGACCACAGCAGTGACCACAGTAGTGACCACAGCAGTGACCACAGTAGTGACCACAATAGTGACCACAGTGGTGACCACAGTAGTGACCACAGCAGTGACCACAGTAGTGACCACAGTAGTGACCACAGCAGTGAACACAGTAGTGACCACAATAGTGACCACAGTAGTGACAACAACAGTGACCACAGTAGTGACCACAGTAGTGACCACAATAGTGATCACAGTAGTGACCACAGTAGTGACTACAATAGTGACCACAGTAGTGACCACAGTAGTGACCACAGTGGTGACCATAGTGGTGACCACAGTAGTGATCACGGCAGTGACCACAGTGGTGAACACAGTGGGGACTACAGTGGTGACCACAGTGGTGACCACAGTGGTGACCACAGCAGTGACCACAGTAGTGACCACAGTGGTGACCACAGTAGTGACCACAGTAGTGACCACAGTGGTGACCACAGTAGTGACCACAGTAGTGACCACAGCACTGACCACAGTAGTGACCACAATGGTGAACACAGTAGTGGCCACAGTAGTGGTCACAGTAGTGACCACAGTAGTGATCACAGTGTTGACCAGTGTTGACCACAGGAGTGACCACAGTAGTGACCACAATGGTGAACACAGTAGTGGCCACAGTAGTGGTCACAGTAGTGACCACAGTAGTGATCACAGTGTTGACCAGTGTTGACCACAGGAGTGACCACAGTAGTGACCACAGTGGTGACCACAGTAGTGACCACAGTGGTGACCACAGTGGTGACCACAGTAGTGGCCATAGTAGTTACCACATTAGTTACCACAGTGGTGACCACAGTGGTGACCACAGTAGTGACCACATTAGTGACTACAGCAGTGACCACAGTAGTGACCACAGTAGTGACCACAGCAGTAACCACAGTAGTGACCACAGTAGTGACCACAGTAGTGATCACAGTGTGTCCACACACTTCTAAAAGAGAGTAGAGAATACATATATTTTTGAAAATAATTTGAAAAAAAGTATGTATATCTTCACCAGAAACAGGTCAAGGTCAGTGGAGGATGCATGTGTAAAGTTCCCAGTCGTAGATATTCTACAGAACACCCAGGACACCCTGTTTTGTAAACTCTTCTATTCATAATCACGTCTGCTTAAACCTTATATTTGTGTATTCAGCTCTATCTATCAACACTCATTATAGACATTATCATATAACCAGTTTGTAGTGTACCATTCAGTGATTTGGAAGTTTGTGTTGGTTTCTGTGTGATTGTCTTCAACATAGAGTAGTCCTTGGTTTGTATGTGATTGTCTTTCATAACCCTCCATTCCCAAAGGAGCATAGGCCTTCAACAAACACATGCCAAGTCCTCCTGTCCCGTGCCATCATCTCAAGTTCTTTCCATGTTCTCCTCATCATTTTCACCTCTGTTTCCAACTCTCTTCTCCATGTACTTCTTGGTCTTCCTCTGCCTCTCTTGCCCTGGGGGTTCCAGAACAAGGACTGCCTTGTAATACTATCAACAGGTTTCCTCAGCGTGTGTCCTATCCATCGCCATCGTCTTCTTCTTATCTCTTGTTCCGCTGGCACTTGTCTAGTTCTTGTCGTCAGTTCCACGTTGGTAACCTTGTCATACCATTTTAATCCTTCTATTCTACGCAAGCACCCATTTATGAAAGTCTGTAGCTTTTTGGTTGTTGTCTTTGTTGTTCTCCATGTCTCCGAGCCATACAATAGGACTGACTTCACATTTGAGTTGAAGATTCTTATTTTCGTGTTGGATCCGATTTCTCTTGATCTCCATATATTTCCCAATGCAATGAAAGCTCCTCTTGCCTTTTGTATTCTTATTTTGATATCGCTGTCTGTCCCTCCAACTTTGTCTATATTACTGCCAAGATATGTGTATGATTCTACATCTTGAATTGGTGTCTCTTCAAGTTCAACCCTGTTATCATTACCTGCATTTATTCTCATTATTTTTGTCTTTTCCCTGTGTATTTTCAGACCCAATTGCTGTGACCTCTCATCGAGTGTTTTCAATTTGTCCTGCATCTGATTACGGTTATGGGACAGAAGAGCCAAGTCATCAGCAAAATCCAGATCATCCAACTGCTTAGTCATAAGTGATTGTCTTTAACCTAGAATAATCCATGTTTGTACCTGATTGTCTACAACTTAGACTAATTTTAGGTGTGTATGTGATTATTTACAGCTAGCTTAGAATAATCCTTGTTTGTGTATGGTTGTCTACAACTTAGAATAATCTTAGGTTTGTATGTGATTGTCTATAACTAAGAATAATCCCTGTTTGTGTATGATTGTCTACAACTTAGAATAACCTTTGTTTGTATGTGATTGTTTACAAATTAGAATAATCAGTGTTTGTATGTGATTGTTTACAACTTAGAATAATCCCTGTTTGTGTATGATTGTCTACAACTTATAATCCCTGTTTGTATATGATTGTCTACAACTTAGAATAACCTTTGTTTGTATGTGATTGTTTACAACTTAGAATAATCTGTGTCTGTATATGATTGTTTACAACTTAGAATAATCAATGATTGTATGTGATTGTTTATAACTTAGAATAATCAATGTTTGTATGTGATTGTTTACAGCTTAGAATAATCTGTGTTTGTATGTGATTGTTTACAACTTAGAATAATCAATGATTGTATGTGATTGTTTATAACTTAGAATAATCAATGTTTGTATGTGATTTTTTACAACTTAGAATAATCTGTGTCTGTATATGATTTTGTTTTTTTTTTTTTTTTTTTTTTTTTTTTTTTTTTTTTCGTACGCCCGCTAATACTCGAGGCGAAATCTCAGGTTATTACTAATGTCTAACCTGACATTGATTTTACGTGAGTATCCCTTTTTTCTTGTACAGAGACAGGTGTCCCTCGCCATTCAGGCAAATACTCAATGTTTGTAGGTACCCATTGATTGGAGCCGCCAACTTAGAATAACTCCTTCAAATGTCCTCGCCAGGTCTCGAGTTAATCCAGTCCAATTCCCGGTCGACGAAAAATCCTCAAATGCCGTCGCCCGGGTTTGATCCTGAATCACCCGGTCGCCAGAGCGGTGTTGTAACCACTACGCTAGCGCGGTTGATTGTTTACAACTTAGAATAATCAATGATTGTATGTGATTGTTTATAACTTAGAATAATCAATGTTTGTATGTGATTGTTTACAACTTAGAATAATCTTACAGACTAAGCAATAAAAATAGCACCGTAGTTAGCAAATGAAAGGAAAACATAAAAGGAGATATTAAGGGACATTCATTGAGGAAGGACACCCAAGACTTGTGGATCATAAAGAAATAGTGATGGTAAGAACATGTCCACCCTACAGAACAAGTCAGCACATACATAAACACAAGTGAAAGGGAGGTAACGAGCATATTTGTGATACAAACCAGATCCATTCAGGTGACAATAGTGGCTTCATGTTAGGTGTTTATGTTAACTTGAATGTTAAATCTTAATATTAAAAAACTTGATTGAATGTTAAAGTGTTAATGTTACCAGATTTGATTGTGGCAATTAATGTTAACTGTTAAGTATCACAAACCTTGGTAAGTTTTAATATTCACAAACTTTATTGAATGTTTACAATGAAAATAATGCAATAAAGCTGTCTATATCTGAATACAGTTTGATTTAGTGCTGAGTTTTTTTTATTAGAAGAGATGGGGAGCAGAAGGTTGTAAGCATTTTACAAAATGAAATGGAAGGGGACATCAGGTTAAAGAGTTTAAGAACCACTGTTTTACACATAATATAGCCAGTCATACTTTACACAGCATGTAGCCAACCAAAGGCTTTACACAAAAGATAGCCAATCAGTGACTTTACTCAATACACAACCAGCCAATGAGTTTACCCAGCCTGCTAGTGATTTTACGCAGCACACAGCTAACTTTTGACTTTACACAACTTACAGCCATCCAGTGACTTTACACAAAAGATAGCTAGTCAGTCGTTTTAAACAACAACAACACAGTCAGCCAATGACTTTACACAACACACAACCAGCCAGTGACTTTACAGAGCCATCCAGCAACTTTAAACAACTTACAGCCAACCAGTGGCTACTCAACATGCAGCCAGCCAATGGCTTCTGATAACAATACAGTCAGTCAACAGCTTTACACAACACAGCTAGCCAGTGATTTACACAACACGCAGCCTGCCAGTGAATTTACACAACACACAAGGCCAATGACTACACAACACACAGTAGCCAGTGGCTTTACCACAAAATGTAGCCAATTAGTGATTTTACACAACATGCAACCAGCCAGTTGTGTTACACAAAAGATAGCCAGCCAGTCAGTGATTTTATGCAACACACAACCAGCCAGTGACTCTAAACAACAGACAGCCAGCCAATGACTTTGCAACAACACTCAGCCAACAGCAGCTGAGATTTGTATGCAAGAGCGACATGATGGCACTGGTCATAAATCCAGCAGCCTGGGAGGATTAAGGTGCAGATAGCACCAAGTGGCGATGCTCCCTACGTCGCCACCCTAGATGGGACAGAAATAAGCTCTTACAACAAGCAGAAGAGAAAAGAACAGTGTGAAATGAACAAGAGACAGCTGAGGGCTATCACCTCAAGGGGCACCATCCTTATAATCAGTTATGACTGGAGGAGGCCACAACGACAACTGCTATTACTACCACTATTACAACCACCCCAAAATCCACCCACACCACCACCACTACTACTACTCAACATGCAGCCAGTCAATGGTTTTACACTAAAGATAGACAATGACTTGACTCATGAACAAAGAGATACCCAGCAACCAACATAATGTGAAAGTTAGACTGCTTGAGATATTGTAAAGAAGGTAGGTAACAAGAAGAGACATGATCCGCAACAAGACGGTAAGTCATGGCCTCAAAACCCAGTTCCTGCAGACTCAAGTGGAACGGCTCCAATAAAAGGTGTGGTCATACCTGCAGAATGGGAGACAATTGGCTACTAGGACAAATATGGGAAACCAAGAGCTGGAGATTCAGAACTCCAGGACGACTCAAGAGTTCGCTGTGAGGACATTAGACAATCTCTGAAGGACCGAAGACAGATTGGAACCAGGGCAGGAGGCAGGTAGACGATGGCAATCTCTCTCTCTCTCTCTCTCTCTCTCTCTCTCTCTCTCTCTCTCTCTCTCTGTGACAAACTTCTACACCCCAGGATAGAAGAAGAATGACTAGAATAGCCAGTTTCCTTACACAAAAACATAACCAGCCAATGGGTTTACATGGAAGATAGCCAACCAATGGGTTTACATGGAAGATAGCCAACCAATGAGTTTACATGGAAGATAGCCAACCAATGAGTTTACATGGAAGATAGCCAACCAATGAGTTTACATGGAAGATAGCCAGCCAATGAGTTTACATGGAAGATAGCCAACCAATGAGTTTACATGGAAGATAGCCAGCCAATGAGTTTACATGGAAGATAGCCAACCAATGAGTTTACATGGAAGATAGCCAACTAATGAGTTTACATAGAAGATAGCCAACAAATGAGTTTACATGGAAGATAGCCAACCAATGAGTTTACATGGAAGATAGCCAACCAATGAGTTTACATGGAAGATAGCCAACCAATGAGTTTACATGGAAGATAGCCAACCAATGAGTTTACATGGAAGATAGCCAACCAATGAGTTTACATGGAAGATAGCCAACCAATGAGTTTACATGGAAGATAGCCAACCAATGAGTTTACATGGAAGATAGCCAACCAATGAGTTTACATGGAAGATAGCCAACCAATGAGTTTACATGGAAGATAGCCAACCAATGAGTTTACATGGAAGATAGCCAACCAATGAGTTTACATGGAAGATAGCCAACCAATGAGCCAACCAATGAGTTTACATGGAAGATAGCCAACCAATGAGTTTACATGGAAGATAGCCAACCAATGAGTTTACATGGAAGATAGCCAACCAATGAGTTTACATGGAAGATAGCCAACCAATGAGTTTACATGGAAGATAGCCAACCAATGAGTTTACATGGAAGATAGCCAACCAATGAGTTTACATGGAAGATAGCCAACCAATGAGTTTACATGGAAGATAGCCAACCAATGAGTTTACATGGAAGATAGCCAACCAATGAGTTTACATGGAAGATAGCCAACCAATGAGTTTACATGGAAGATAGCCAACAAATGATTTTACATGGAAGATAGCCAACCAATGATTTTACATGGAAGATAGCCAACCAATGAGTTTACATGGAAGATAGCCAACCAATGAGTTTACATGGAAGATAGCCAACCAATGAGTTTACATGGAAGATAGCCAACCAATGAGTTTACATGGAGTTTACATGGAAGATAGCCAACCAATGAGTTTACATGGAAGATAGCCAACCAATGAGTTTACATGGAAGATAGCCAACCAATGAGTTTACATGGAAGATAGCCAACCAATGAGTTTACATGGAAGATAGCCAACCAATGAGTTTACATGGAAGATAGCCAACCAATGAGTTTACACTAATGGGTTTACATGGAAGATAGCCAACCAATGAGTTTACATGGAAGATAGCCAACCAATGAGTTTACATGGAAGATAGCCACACAAGGAGTTTACATGGAAGATAGCCAACCAATGAGTTTACATGGAAGATAGCCAACCAATGAGTTTACATGGAAGATAGCCAACCAATGAGTTTACATGGAAGATAGCCAACCAATGAGTTTACATGGAAGATAGCCAACCAATGAGTTTACATGGAAGATAGCCAACCAATGAGTTTACATGGAAGATAGCCAACCAATGAGTTTACATGGAAGATAGCCAACCAATGAGTTTACATGGAAGATAGCCAACCAATGAGTTTACATGGAAGATAGCCAACCAATGAGTTTACATGGAAGATAGCCAACCAATGAGTTTACATGGAAGATAGCCAACCAATGAGTTTACATGGAAGATAGCCAACCAATGAGTTTACATGGAAGATAGCCAACCAATGAGTTTACATGGAAGATAGCCAACCAATGAGTTTACATGGAAGATAGCCAACCAATGAGTTTACATGGAAGATAGCCAACCAATGAGTTTACATGGAAGATAGCCAACCAATGAGTTTACATGGAAGATAGCCAGCCAATGAGTTTACATGGAAGATAGCCAACCAATGAGTTTACATGGAAGATAGCCAGCCAATGAGTTTACATGGAAGATAGCCAACCAATGAGTTTACATGGAAGATAGCCAACCAATGAGTTTACATGGAAGATAGCCAACCAATGAGTTTACATGGAAGATAGCCAACCAATGAGTTTACATGGAAGATAGCCAACCAATGAGTTTACATGGAAGATAGCCAACCAATGAGTTTACATGGAAGATAGCCAACCAATGAGTTTACATGGAAGATAGCCAACCAATGAGTTTACATGGAAGATAGCCAACCAATGAGTTTACATGGAAGATAGCCAACCAATGAGTTTACATGGAAGATAGCCAACCAATGAGTTTACATGGAAGATAGCCAACCAATGAGTTTACATGGAAGATAGCCAACCAATGAGTTTACATGGAAGATAGCCAACCAATGAGTTTACATGGAAGATAGCCAACCAATGAGTTTACATGGAAGATAGCCAACCAATGAGTTTACATGGAAGATAGCCAACCAATGAGTTTACATGGAAGATAGCCAACCAATGAGTTTACATGGAAGATAGCCAACCAATGAGTTTACATGGAAGATAGCCAACCAATGAGTTTACATGGAAGATAGCCAACCAATGAGTTTACATGGAAGATAGCCAACCAATGAGTTTACATGGAAGATAGCCAACCAATGAGTTTACATGGAAGATAGCCAACCAATGAGTTTACATGGAAGATAGCCAACCAATGAGTTTACATGGAAGATAGCCAACCAATGAGTTTACATGGAAGATTGCCAACCAATGAGTTTACATGGAAGATAGCCAACCAATGAGTTTACATGGAAGATAGCCAACCAATGAGTTTACATGGAAGATAGCCAACCAATGAGTTTACATGGAAGATAGCCAACCAATGAGTTTACATGGAAGATAGCCAACCAATGAGTTTACATGGAAGATAGCCAACCAATGAGTTTACATGGAAGATAGCCAACCAATGAGTTTACATGGAAGATAGCCAACCAATGAGTTTACATGGAAGATAGCCAACCAATGAGTTTACATGGAAGATAGCCAACCAATGAGTTTACATGGAAGATAGCCAACCAATGAGTTTACATGGAAGATAGCCAACCAATGAGTTTACATGGAAGATAGCCAACCAATGAGTTTACATGGAAGATAGCCAACCAATGAGTTTACATGGAAGATAGCCAACCAATGAGTTTACATGGAAGATAGCCAACCAATGAGTTTACATGGAAGATAGCCAACCAATGAGTTTACATGGAAGATAGCCAACCAATGAGTTTACATGGAAGATAGCCAACCAATGAGTTTACATGGAAGATTGCCAACCAATGAGTTTACATGGAAGATTGCCAACCAATGAGTTTACATGGAAGATAGCCAACCAATGAGTTTACATGGAAGATAGCCAACCAATGAGTTTACATGGAAGATAGCCAACCAATGAGTTTACATGGAAGATAGCCAACCAATGAGTTTACATGGAAGATAGCCAACCAATGAGTTTACATGGAAGATAGCCAACCAATGAGTTTACATGGAAGATAGCCAACCAATGAGTTTACATGGAAGATTGCTAACCAATGAGTTTACATGGAAGATAGCCAACCAATGAGTTTACATGGAAGATAGCCAACCAATGAGTTTACATGGAAGATAGCCAACCAATGAGTTTACATGGAAGATAGCCAACCAATGAGTTTACATGGAAGATTGCTAACCAATGAGTTTACATAGAATATAGCCAACCAATGAGTTTACATGGAAGATTGCTAACCAATGAATTTACATGGAAGATAGCCAACCAATGAGTTTACATGGAAGATTGCCAACCAATGAGTTTACATGGAAGATAGCCAACCAATGAGTTTACATGGAAGATAGCCAACCAATGCCCTCAAACAAGAAAACACCCAGCCAGTAGCATTACGTAAAAGATAACCAACCAGGCATTCTGGGACATAACTTTCATCAGCTAGTCACAAACAGGAGACGAAGATGATTTCATGGACACAGTATCCGCCGGCTATAAAAAAAAAAGATGAACAACAAAACGATGAACAACAAAAAGGTGAACAACAAAAAGGTGAACAACAAAAAGGTGAACAACAAAAAGATGAACAACAAAAAGGTGAACAACAAAAAGGTGAGGATTTGAGAAAATTGGCCCGTGTAATCCCCAGGGGTCTGTGGAGACACGAAGAAAGAATAAGATACTGCACCCTCATGCATGTCGTACTAGGCACCCTCATGCATGTCGTGCAAGGCGACTAATATAAGTTTGTGCATAAGGCTGCCTACCTCATCATTTAAAATAAATTGTAACAGAAGTCATCGCTGCAGAAGCACGTGAATGTTTGGTGCAGACTTCCTGGAGGGGGACGAGTTGTAGTAGTGGTTCATTTCTTCATAAAGAGCGCAAAGAGAAATGATTAAGACGAGAACATTACAAAGAACACAACAAACACTAGGAGAAAAAATAGACCAACACAGAAAAAAGAGAGCGCATAGAAAGCTAGCGAAAAAAAAAAAAAAACAAACAAATTCTGTACCGCTTTCTTGGGTATCTAAACCAGAATGTTTCAGTGTACGTAGTCCCATTTACATTTTTCATGTACGGTAACGGACACTTTACCACACTGGATGTTGATATCAGATCGTGCTAGTAGTGAGTTTGCTTCAGTGTTTTCACGGATTAGACTTAAGGTAGTAGTATACCTTAATAGGGTAAAAAACTCAAATTTTCCATTCAGAATCAAACAACCATGGGTATAGTGTTAGTATGGACTTAAAATGTTTGTCCACATAATGACTTCATTAATTATGCAAATTAGCTATCCAATATGGCCGCCGTAGTGAATAAATTATACACCTTTTTTAAAACATCATAACTATCTTATTTGTACAAGGATCTGACTGAACCTTGGCAAAGTGAATCATTATATATAGCGTGAGGTTATGAACTAAAATGACAGAGATTGACAAAAAGGTTAATTTTTAATGAATTTTCAAAATTTATATTTCTGGAATGTTTGATATTTGTGCCTCATTATATATGCATGATGGTCATAAAACTAAAACTTTGAATTCAATTGTATCCATTTTAGGTCATAATCTGTACGATTATATGATAACCAACTGTATTAATTTTCATGTCAATTGAATGTACAGATCCAGAGATATCTTGTTTCAAAGATCACCAATTATGCTAAAAAGACAATACCGAGAAAACAAAGAAAAACAGAAAAAGAACTCACAAAATGAAGTTTAATGAGCTCCTGTTGAATAAAGGTCTCCTTCTACTGCAGCTGCAGTGTCTATGAATCCCATTTTCAGTGCTCTCAGGGTCTTTCCATTGCAATGTCCTTTCTTGTTGAATAGATCCTGTGCAGCGTTCTCCTGTATGCTTTCTTTGCCATGGGTTGACTTGTTTTCATGTATATCGAAAAATTCTGCAATGCACCGTGGCCTTTCCCAATAGAACGCACAAATGCCACCATTCGCACATTTACTTCTTTGTTTGTGAGTAGCTGAAGATAAAACATCAAAAGTATTGAAATTGGCAGTCCATTCGACACAGTTTGTGCGCTTGATATTGATTTCATGACAAAAGCCATTCCGAGTCTCTTCGACGATCTCACAGGTCAGTTAGTACTGATAACATTTGTCACATCTAAAGTTAGCGCATAAAAACCCAAACAGTAGTTTTACATCCATAAGGATAAACCCATTTCCTTTGTTGTCATTTTTAGCTTGTCCTTCACTTTCTTGGACCTTTATTTTCTTTGCTGAGGAGCACAGAGGTTTTATAGCGTCACTATCGACAATAGGTGTCTCATTTTCAGGCAACGGTTTGTTGGTGTACACGCCTGCCAGTCTTTGTCTTATTTCTCATTGTGAACAAAAGAAGCTCTGCTAACTACTATTATACAGAATCAGTATAAAACTAGCAATAAATAGAGTTGATGTTGGTGAAAATGCATTATGCATGTAACAAATGTTGAAATTTACGATCAAAGCTTTCTAGACACACACTTTTGAAAAATTCACAAGAAATCATTGAGTAATTCCCCGTGGAAAAGTTATAAATATCTTTTTCCTGTTGCCTATGTATAATTATAATTTCGCAGTTTTACAATTATGCACCTTCATGTTGGGTCATTATTCACATGGTAACCAACTATAAACATTGGTTGCTATGCAAATCGCTCAAGGGGGTGAGTGTAGAAAAACACTGATTCCTATCAAACCAGAGTATCTCTAAGCTTCTATGAATTATTTTTAGTTCAAGAACATGTTGACGATGATTTAAAGCATGAAAATGAAAATTGTTGGATTTTTTTTAACCTTTTCTGGGTATACTTATACATAGATCGGATATACCCGGTAATTATAAATTCCTTGCCTCAATCAAGATGACATAGACATGCATGTTCCACTAATCAGATGTAAGTAATAAAATTCTTAAATGTACACGTAACGCTATCATTTTAGTTTGACATAATTTTTTTCCCGCGTGTTTGTCGTGCTGTGTGTAATTTTCTGACAGCCTATCTCCATTTCTCTTCTTTGAGTCTTGCTAGTGACTGGCTGACAAAGGTTATACCCCACAGCGTCCCGTGTTGCTAGTTTATCTTCATGAGATCATCCACTAAATTCGTATCATGAGTGCTCATAGAGTGAGAATACAACTACTTACTTAGTCATTCCTTGTCTACACTGGCGTGTGGAGGTTCGCCAGAGAGAACGCCATAATGTCCTATCGGCGGTCTGCGAGCAAACAAAATATGTAAAAATAAAGATTATGTTTGACTTCGTTCTTCTTCTGTCTGTCTTTTCCCGGTTCTCGTTGGTGACGAGAAGAAGAATAGTGTATGAATTGACATCCTGGTTTGTTTCTTCTTTGTCGCTGTTACTTCCCAAGTAGGTACTGTCATGTATTTCTTTAATAGTCTCACATCAGATTGTTATCGGAATTTTTGTCTATTATTTACTCATATTTCTTTTATTTTAATTACACTTATTAAGCCTCATTTTTTTCGCTGCTTCTACTGTTACTGTGAGCCGCGGTAGTGCACTGGTTAGTGCACTGGTTTCCTAGCTCAGTGGTCCATGGTTTGATCCCCAGTTGAGGTGAGATTGTTTTAGACCATTAACGGCTCCGGGGTGGACCCAGCCTCATGCATTGTGTACCAGAGTAAATCTGGGAAGATTAAAGCGGTCGGCGTGATGCTGACCACATCACCCCCATAGTCAAGAAAAGATGGTTCTAACACCATATTCCCAGTATGCCTCCGTGGGCGTGTAACAGGGTCCCCTCCCTTCTACTGTGACTTTATTACTTATTGAATGTTATTATGTGTCATAAATGCTACAAACATTAAGCCTAAGTAAGTGACAGGTTGCGATTTGGCCATTCGCGGCTACATATACGTAGGCCAACACATACTATATACACCGAATTACTGTAGATAATTGAATATTTGTAATCAAGATGGTTATTTGTTGTAACATTTATGTCTCTTATACAGAAGACTTTTATACTGAGAATTAAATGTATAGCACAAGGGTGAGTAGATGCTGGAGATTGACAGGACACGCATCTAGGAAACGTGCTGATAGCATCTCAAGCCAATCCTTGTTGTGGAATATCCGGGGTCAGAGAGGTAAAGGGAGATAATAAAACACGGAGAAGATAACTGGTGACAGAAGTGAAAGAGATAAAGGAGATCTAGAAGCGTGACTGACACAAGATAGACAATTAGCATGAATTCATTGATGACCTATGACCATAGGGGAACTGTGTGTCATTAATGAGTACCAAGGGTATCGGTATTAATATTATTTCGAAATGATAAGCAAAACGTAAACCTACAAAAGTTGATACCAAACTTAATAGTCGAGGCTTTTAGTAATCGTGTTAAAAGATTCCCCTGGTACCTGAAAGCAGTGCCCGCGTCTGGTATTTAAATTAGGTATGATTACGTCATAAACAAGATTTTCAATTGTCTGTTTTTATAAACCCAGGATAAAGTTCGTCACGCGCACCAGACAAATATTGCTATTAATCTTGTTAAATGTCTGGTTACGGCGGCGAAATACAAGCGCATTTTCATCTCCTGCAGACGGATAGTTTATAACGACTCACGTGTGCTAAGATTTATAAGCTAGCATCTTCTTCGGTGATTTAATCTGTTGATGGACTTTGTTGAACATTCTATTTGAGGAAAAGTTTGGTACATACAGGAAGGATATCAGTGGAGTTGTTAGTCCGTAGGAAGTACTAATATGATGAATGGAAACCGTCCTATCAAAGTGCGGTATGAAAAAAGCTTCCTTTATTTGTTCTTTATTTCATCTAAACGACTAAGGAAGGTCGGGCTAAGGGCTAGTTATTCCATCGTGTAAAAATATGTTAAACCACAAAAATTTCAAACATGGACAGGTCAACTAAGGAAAATAAAACTCAACTGTCCATGACAGGAGAAGGTCCTCTCGTATTATTGTATGGCTGTGAAACAGCAAAGACAACAAAAAATAACCAGAGAGTTACAGACTTTCATAAATGGATACGTGTGTAAAATAGACGGATTGAAATAGTTTGATAAGATCACCAATGTGGAACTAATGACAAGATCACCAATGTGGAACTAATGACAAGATCACCAATGTCTAACCAATGAAAAGATCACTAATGTGGAACTAATGACACGATACGATCACCAATGTGGAACTAATGACAAGATCACTAATGTGGAACTAATGACATGATCACCAATGTGGAAATAATGACAAGATCACTAATGTGGAACTAATGACACGACCACTAATGTGGAACTAATGACAAGATCACTAATGTGGAACTAATGACAAGATCACTAATGTGGAACTAATGACAAGATCACTAATGTGGAACTAATGACAAAATCACTAATGTGGAACTAATGACAAGATCACTAATGTGGAACTAATGACAAGATCCCTAATGTGGAACTAATGACAAGATCACTAATGCGGAACTAATGACAAGATAACTAATGTGGAACTAATGACAAGATCACTAATGCGGAACTAATGACAAGATCACTAATGTGGAACTAATGACAAGATCACTAATGTGGAACTAATGACAAGATCACTAATGTGGAACTAATGACAAGATCACTAAACGACTAAGGAAGGTCGGGCTAAGGGCTAGTTATTCCATCGTGTAACAATGTATCTCCGTATGTCCTTCTGTTAGATTCTACATCTCCGTGTGTTCTTCTTTTAGCCTCTACATTTCTGAAAGTTCTTCTGTCAGCCTTTAAATCTCTGAATGTTCTTTCACATCTCAGTTTGTTCTTCTGTCAGCTTCTACATCTCCGTATGTTCTTCTGTTAAATTCTACATCTCCGTATGTTCTTCTGTCAGCTTTTACATCTCTGTATGTTCTTCTGTTCGATTCTACATCTCCGTATGTTCTCCTGTCAGATTCTACATCTCCATATGTTCTTCCTTTAGATTCTACATCTCCGTATGATCTCCTGTCAGATTCTACATCTCCGTATGTTCTTCAGTTAGATTCTACATCTCCGTATGTTCTTCTGTCAGATTCTACATCTCGTATGTTCTTCTGTTAGATTCTCATAGACTATCCTAACATCCTAATAATTGGATGAACAGAGTGGTCTTCATCACCTGTGATGGACGAACAACCACACATCTCAGTATTTTGTCCTGTCAGCTTCTACATCTCCATATGTTCTCCTGTCAGCTTTAAACTGTGCCCTTATACTCTAACTGAACCTTCTGTATTTCTTCACATTCTTGCTGTTTACATGTTATATGTTATTTGTTATATTTATATTGTTTATATTTCAGCGGGTCTCGGTTGGGTGGTGTCTTTCAGTAGAATATACCACGTGATAGAGGTTTCTACTGTGAGTGTCTTCTTTAGGGACTGTGCAAATTGCCTATAGTGAAATTTGCTAAGCGACATTTGTTGCTATTTTTGTTAGTTGTGACAACATGTGCAGTTTTGTTTTCGGTATTTTTTCGCATTCTTTAGTTTAGTTTTGATTTGTTTGTATTTGTAGGTCTCCCCTTCCTATTATTCAGTTCTATACACCATTTTTGTTTATACACTATGCCGTCTTTTGTTTGTTTACATTTTCGCATTTGTCATCACATCCTTTGTGATATTTTCCTTAGTTTTGCTGTTTATTTCTTTGACTTCTGCGAATGTTTTCGTATTGTGTTTGATCTTTGTTATTGTTTACACAGTTCTTAATTAGCATTCACTATTGTTAAATACTTGCTTATGCACTATTAGCTGTCTAGTGCACTTATCATAACTAACTGGTGGATTGGTTCATGCACTATTGGATGTGTAGTGCAGTTATGATAAATAACTGATGAATATGTGGTTATGCACTATTGGATGTGTAGTGCCCTTATGATTAAGAAGTGACTAGTGGGATAATTATACATTGCATAATACAAGTTCTTTATCAAAGACATGTTTTCCACAAAGATTGGAGTAAACATTGTGATTATACAAGTACTTATTTAAGTCTAGTTACTATTAAGGTTGAAATAAGTTAATTAATTATTTCAGGTTTTGTGACTCATAATATTAGACATCATGTCTACACTTGATTACTTTATTGAGCAAGGGAAAGCTCTTGGCAAGACTAGTGATAAATTGGAGAGTATGCAAATACTCAATGGCGTAAAGCACTAAAGTCTGAGGAGAAAAGACAAAAAGAGGAAAATAAAAGATTAGACAGAGAATCTGAGCAAAAGAAGATAGATGCTGAGAATTTGAGACTGCAGATGCAGGCAGATGAAAGAAAATTCCTGATGGAAATGGAAAAGCAGAAAAGAGAAGTTGAAGCTGAGGAGAGAAGATTGGACAAAGAAGCTGAGGAGAGAAAAATTCAGCTACAATTAGATGCTGAAAATAAAAGACTTGAAAAAGAGGATGAAAATAAAAGACTTGAAAAAGAGGCTGAGGCTGAAGAGAAAAAGTTACAAAGAGAGGCTGATGAGAGAAAAGCAAAAATGGAGCATGAAGAAAAACTCTTAGCATTAGAGTTTGAACAGTTGAAATTGATGAACACTGGTAATGCTAATGATGCAAATAAGGTGTCAGATAAGTTCAATGCAAGTACTTTTAAGATTAAACTACCTGCATTCAATGCTTCCAGTGACGATATAACGTTTTATCTGGATAGATTCGAACGTGCATGTACAACACATAACATAGATAAATCGCTGTATGTTTATCAGTTGTCCAACTTACTTAGAGGTGATACTTTGAGTATGTTAAGTATGGTAGATGAGCCTGACAAGAACAATTATGAGGTTATCAGGGCAGTCTTGTTAAAGAAGTACCAACTTAACGAAGACGGCTATTGTCTTCAATTTAAAAATATGTTGCCAGATACTGGAGTTGAATTCTCTGAATTCATTTCAAAGATACGTCTTACTTTTTCACGTTGGGTTGAGCTGTCTAAGACAGAACATACATATGAAGCACTTATGGACTTACTACTTAGAGACAAGGTTATGTCTTCTGTCAATGAATCTTTTCTTTCTTTTCTTCATGAGCGTAAGCCTAAAACCATAAAAGAAATGGAAGAATACTGTTATCAGTATGTGACTGCGTACCCTCACGTAACCATTAGCAACTCTAGAGTAAAAGAAGGTTTGCCAGTTGCTTCGGCAGCACCATATGGCCAAAACTTCAAACGTAAATTTCAGGGTACTCAACATAATATTAATAGAAAGAGTAACCGTAATTATGATCAAAATCATAGCAATCAATCACATGGTGATTCTTCTTCGAATAACTGGAGACAAGCTGACACTCCTCGTTATTCTGCACCCAATAATTTTAGACATTTCCGCAAAGGTAGTCAGTATAGAGGTAACTATTTTTCGCGTAGACCTCAAAATCAAACTGCTAGATTTTCTAATCAATACAGAGATGATAATTACAATTATGGAAACTGTGATTCAAACCAGGATAACAATTACAGGAGAGAATATAATGATAATTTCAGAGGCAATAATGGTTGCGGTAGATCTCTACATAAGAGAAAGAGATATCAACAGACAGACTCTGTACAACAAGAATCTCAGGGAGCAGATAAACAGGTTAATGATAATAAAAACCCTAATGCTATCACATGTTCTGCTTTTGATTTTGGTAGAGCAAATAAATGTCCCCAATGTAGTACTTTGTTCGAACCGACTACCGTAACTACTTTAAGCTGTGGTCACCCTCTTCCAGCTCTTCCTGCAGCTGTTGCGCATGACGGGAGAGGTTCTCTTATACTACATAAGGGTCTTGTAAATAGTAATCCAGTCTCAGTTCTGTTTGATTCTGGATGTACTACTATTGGTGTTAGGCAATCTCTTGTAAATCCATCCTGTGCTACAGGAAAGGTCATCAAATGTGTCACATTTGGTGGCACTTTAGAAAAGTATCCTACTGCCATAATACATATTGCTACTTCCTTCTTTACGGGAGATGTCCACGCGTGTCTTCTACCTAACCCTATTGCGGACCTTATTATCGGTCGTATTCACGGAGTTAGGGAATGTACCCCACAGCAGATAGCTGCTTGGGCAGATCAGAATATGCATGCTACCAATGATGTGGTCACAAGAGCACAAGCTCTAGAGACACCCCAAACTTCATTGACTAGTAATAATGAAGTAAATAGCCAAGGTAGTCACTGCATTATTTCACGTGACTCATTCATAAAATTGCAAGGAGAAGATCCTTCTTTACAAAAATTCTTCATTCTAGCAAAGAAAGGTGATCCAAATCAAAACACGAATAGAAAGTCTTGGATTTCTATGAAGAACGGCGTACTTGTACGTATGGTACAAGACTCGACTATGTCTGCACACTCTCAAATTCTTGTGCCTAAGAGTATGAGGTTGCAAATATTGCAACATGCTCATGACTCGCAATGTGCTGGACATATGGGGTTTTCCCGTACAAAGTCGAGGGTTCTTGCGGCTTTCTTTTGGCCATTTGTAGGCAAGGACATACGCATTTACTGCCGATCTTGCAAAGTATGTCAGGAGGTCAAATCGAGAGGACCACGACCTGCTGCGCCTATCCGGGCTGCTGACATTCCTATTCGTCCTTTTCAGAAGATGGCGATAGATATTATCAGTCCTTTTAAGATCAAGTCGGCTAGAGGACATCAATTTATCCTCACATGCGTCGATATGTGCACACGTTGGCCGGAGGTTATCCCTCTTAAGAGCATCTCAACTGCTGATATCGCAGACGCTCTTTGGCTGATATTTTCTCGCTTGGGTTTCCCCAGAGAAATATTGTCAGACGATGGCACGCAACTTATATCCGACACCATGTCACAGGTAATGTCTATCTTACATATTAAAAGGTCTCTCAGCAGTATCTATCACCCAATGTCGAATGGGTTAGTTGAGCGTTTAAATAGGACACTCACGACTTTACTTGGGAAGATAACTGAGGATCATCCTCAGGATTGGGACAGGGTTTTACCCGTGGCTCTCTTTGCTTATAGAGAGGTCCCCAATGAACACACAGGGTTTTCTCCTTTTGAACTTGTCTTTGGCGCGCGACCGCGCGGCCCTATGTCTTTACTTCACGATCTCATCACTGCCGATAATATTACCGATGACACTCAATCTTCTTATGAGTATGTCATTGCTCTGAGGCAAAAGATCATCGAGGCATGCAAATTAGCAACTTCGTCATCCGAGTTTGCCAAAGAAAAGGCAAGGCAATTTACTAATAAGAATATATGTCTACGACAACTTTGTCCAGGTGACAAAGCACTCGTCCTACTTCCTTCAAGGGAGAACAGACTTCTTATTGCATGGAAAGGTCCATATGCAATAGTCTCCACGATTTCCGACGTCGACTATGTTGTCGATATTGATGGAAAGCATAAAACTTTCCACAAAAATATGTTGTCGGAATTTCATGAACGACTAGACTATTTGCAGCCTATTTTCCAGGCGACGGACGATTCTCCAGTACCTCATGGTCATTACTCATCCCTGTCAGTCATACAGGATGAGGAAACTACTTTTTCTGATGTCAATCTTCCACTTCCTGTGATCCCACTTCATTCTACGGAATCTTGGAAAAACGTCACCGTTTCTCCTAATCTTTCCGCTGAAGAACATCGACAAGTCTCTTCAATGTTGCAGACATTTCATGATGTCCTTACAGACATCCCGGGACACACACATGTCATCGAACATGACAAAGTACTTACTGCCCATAATCCTATCAGAGTCAGACCCTATCCAATACCAATCCATTTTCAGTCACAAGTCGAGAAAGAATTGGATGAGATGATACGATTGGAAATAATCGAACCATCTACTTCAGCATACTCTTCGTCTATGGTTATTGTTCGAAAGAAAGACAATAACATTCGCATTTGCGTTGATTATCGCAAATTGAACCAAGTTACGAAGTTTGATGCTGAACCTATGCCTTCATTAGAAGAGCTGCTAAACAAACTTAATAATTCTAGATTCTTTACCAAACTAGACTTGTCTAAAGGTTATTGGCAAGTTCCTTTAACTGAACAAGCCAAACCTCTTACCGCTTTTTCTACACCTAGGGGTTTATTTCAATGGAATTTCATGTCTTTCGGCCTTATGAACGCCCCTGATACATTCTTACGCATGATGCGTCGAATTCTTTCATATCGTACTGATGTCATAGCATACTTAGACGATATCTGTCTATTCAGTGATTCCTGGGAAGATCATTATCTGGGTTTATACGAATTGCTGTCTACTCTTCGCGAGTATAATTTAACTGCAAAACCCTCTAAAGCCTTTATAGGATTTAGCGAGATTTCTTTCCTGGGTCATCGTGTTGGTCATGGTCTTTTAAAGACAGAGGACCACAATGTTTCAAAAATACTAAACATTTCTGTCTCTAAGACGAAGAAATAAGTACGGAGTCTCTTAGGTTTGATACAATTTTACGGACGATTCATTTCGAATCTTTCCTCCATTATGGCACCACTTTCTACTTTATTGAAGAAAGGATCGCCTAATCTGATCCGCTGGTCTCAAGAATGTCAATCCTGATTGGACCAGATTAAAACTCTATTTTCATCTCCACCTATCCTTAGGTTACCTACTATTGAGAAGACATTTGTTCTCCTAAGTGACGCCTCGTCTAATGGGATTGGGGCAGCACTTATGCAGGAGTATTCTGATACTCTGCATCCGGTGATGTATATCTCTAGGAAATTAAATGCTGCAGAAAGGAATTACTCGGTTTTAGACCGTGAATTATTGGCTATGGTTTAGTCAATTCTCACGTTGCAAAGATTCCTTCTAGGCGCACATTTCATTTTGGAAACCGACCAAAAAGCTCTTACTGCTATTCAGAGCAAAAACTTGAAGAGCTCGAGGTCCACTCGATATGCCATAGCTCTTCAACCATTTCATTTCACGGTGCGAGCTATCCGTGGTTCGGATAATGTGATGGCAGACATTCTGTCTAGATGCCCACACGATTCCACTTAATTCTTCTGTCATATATATTTCCTGATATACAATCCACTACTATAATGACATATCAGCACATATGTTATCACTTTTAGTGAATTTATAACATTGTACCATATAATTTCCTTTTTCTGTTACCGATTTGATCATAACGGAAGAAAGCTTAGTTAGCAATATATGGGCCAGAAGTTCACATGGCCACATTTATATATTGTATTTTGATTACTGTATTAAGAGATTTAACATTTGTCATAAAGATTTGTGTTATTGATATTTTCGCAGCACATCATTGACATCTGCGAGATTATGTACATTGTGGAACCATCAAGTATATCAAGTCCTAACCTAATTTGGAGCGGATTATGTCCACATCTTCTAGGAACATCTATTTAATTAGAACAATACATTGTATCATAATATTATATGCTTGTGTAATGTACTTTTTGTTTTAAGATGTGTAATTGTCTAATGAGGTATATTAGTATATGACACCGCTGTTTGCATAACACTTCATTGTTTAATACTATGATAATATATTTAATTTCATAGATTTGTATGAGTATAATTTGGCTTGCATTATGATGTTGCCATCACTGTGGCGTATGTTGGTGGCACCTCCCTGGAATATACTGTACACTTAGGGAAATATTTTCTCTAAGGATCTGAGATATAATCTCAGTTTTCGCTCCATGCGTCGAGCTAGCCTCATATTAGGCATTATATCCGCGCATCATACGTGCGTTAGGAGCCTGTTTTTTTCTGGCTCTAGGATTTAAAAAAATGTTTCTTTTTTTCCCCGGGGGTTGCGGTAATCTGTTACGCACATAATTTTTTCCAAAGACATTGTATAATTATTTTCTAAAGACATTGTATAATTAACTTGTCTGAATTGTAATTTTTAATTTTTTTCGGTCAAAGCTAGATAACCCTTGTTTGACTGTGATTACCATTTTTCAATGATGGTTACCTTCTCTTAAGACGGGACGCGTCGGTCCACTTTTTGAACGATGTGTGGTCATTTTCCTTATATAGTAGTATCGGTCAACTGTTTCTTGGAATGATTGAAACCAGTGTTGAGGTTTTTATTCCCGTCCATATAAGACGCAATTTATTACAAATCTTTATCTGGAATGTCTCCTACGTCGTCTCGTTTTGATTCTTTTTCAGGTGTAGGCGTTCTGCGCATGTCCGGACGTTATGTGTGCTTGAGAAGCCTTCCTGTCGGGGAGTCTATGAAAATTGTGAAGCAAAGAAGACAATTCTTGCGTCTGTGATTTTTTTATAGGGAATTAGGAGTCCTATTGTGAGAAGGAAAGCTGGACAATCTTATATTAGAGGCAACCGACATGAAACTCGATATACTGGGAGTTGCAGAAGCAAGACTTTTGGATACAGGCTACATAACAAGAGACCAGTACACGCTTATACACTCAGGATTAGAAAAACACGAAAGAGGGGTAGGAATGTTGATAAAGAAGGAGTTAGAAAAATACGTATGTGGATACTGGACACACAATGACAGAATGATGTTACTAAAGATGAGAGCAAAGCCATTCGACATATCAATCTTACAAACTTATGCACCAACTAAAGATTACAGCGAGGAAGAAATAGAAGAATACTATGAAGAGCTACAACACACACTTAAACCAGTCAAATCTACAGATGTGTTGATAGTAATGGGTGATATGAATGCAAAAGTAGGAAAAGGAAAATACAAGAAAATAGTAGGACAGTATGGATTAGGGACAAGAAATGATAGAGGAGACAGACTTATCCAGTTCTGTGAAGAAAACCAGCTGGTCATATGTAACACCTTTTTTGAACACCACCCAAGGAAATTATACACATGGAAAAGCCCAGGAGATGTAACACGTAATCAAATCGACTATATCATGATAAAACATAGATTTAAGAACAGTGTCACAAGTGCAAAGACACATCCTGGCGCCGACATAAATTCAGATCACAATCCAGTTGTTATCAAAGTAAATATAAAGCTGAAAAGAGCAGGAAACAGAAGACAGGAGGAACCCCAGATAGAAATATCAGCGCTGAAACAACCAGATATAAAACAGAAATATTTAATCGACGTCAAAAATAAATACCAACAGTTATTGACAGAAAGCATGGAGCAGTATAGAAGAGAAAACCCAGAAGAAAAAGCAACCGCAAAATGGGAATGCTTAAAAACAAGCATACAATCAGCAAATGCAAATTTACCTAAAAAGGAGTCTAAGAAAAATCAAATTTGGATGACAGATGACATCTTGAATAAAATGGCAGAAAGAAAGAAAGCAAAAAACACTCCAGAATATAAAACAATAGACAATGATATACGTACTATGTGTAGAGAAGCAAAAGAACGGTGGATAGAAACAAAATGTAAGGAAATAGAAAACTTGGAAGCAAAGCACATGACAAGAGATATGCATGAAGAAATAAAGAAATTATCAAATCGGTCGCGGTTTGCACAAGGAGGAAGCTGTATCAAGAACAAAAATGGTGTAATATTACTTGATGAGAAAGACATATCAAACAGATGGGCAGAATACGTAAAAGAACTATTCGAGGACAACAGAGGTAAAAAAAACCATCACCAGATTCTAATGAAGGCCCAAACATTCTCAGATCAGAAGTAGAGAATGCCATTCATATGATACAAAAAGGAAGATCAGCAGGCATGGATAACATAAAAATTGAAATGATAGAAGCTCTGGAGAGCTTTGGTATAGAAACAATCACAGAAATATGCAAAAAGAAATAAGAATACTCAGTAACCTTTATTGGGAGCAAACTGCCACAGTAAGATCGGGAAGGAATTATTCACCATACATAGACATAAAAAGAGGTGTCAGACAAGGTTGTGTGCTGTCCCCCTGCCTATTTAATTTATACACCGAAAAAATTTTCAAACAGATACAGGAAATACCAGGACTGAACATCAGTGGAAGATCAATAAACAACCTTAGATATGCAGATGATACCGTGTTGTTAGCTGAAAGCGAACAGGAGTTACAAGAACTAGTGAAGCAAGTGAACAGTATAAGTCATGAATATGGACTCGACATTAATATTGAGAAAACTAAAACTATGATAATTAGCAAAACAGACGATAAACCCACATTAAAGATAAGCGTAAATGGGAAAATCCTGGAACAAGTCAAGAGCTACGTATATCTTGGTCATATAATAACAGAAGATGGCAGATGTGAAACAGAAATCAAGAAGAGAATAGGAATGGCCAAAGCTACATTCAACAACATGAAACATATACTGACATCCAAACAGTTATCTCATAAATTAAAACTGAGAATCATAAAGTGTTATATATATATTCTGCATTTCTGTATGGTGCAGAAACATGGACTCTGAATAATCATTTGGAAGAAAGAATTGAGGCTCTTGAAATGTGGATATATAGAAGAATGGGGTGTATCTCATGGAAAGAGATGAAAACAAATAAGGAGGTCCTAGAAAATCTAGGTATGAAAAGAGAACTAATGAGAGAGGTCAAAGTTCGGCAGCTAAAATACTTTGGCCACATAAAAAGGCATAACACCTTGCAGAAGACCAAAACAGAAGGGAGAGTTGAAGGCAAACGTGCAAGGGGAAGACAGCGCTATAAGTGGGAAGATAACATCAAGAGATGGACGGGAAAGAGTCTATCAGAGTGTACCACCAAGACAAGAGACAGAAGACGTTGGAGATCCATTACAGCCAACATTCGTTGTGGAGATGGCAACTGATGATGATTGTGAGTTAGTTTAGGTTACAAAGTCCTTCCCTTGATGATTCAAAACGCCTGGAGGCGTGTGTTTTTGTGGTGTTGATTTCGAAGCAAGGTAATACCTCATTTATGTTTCAAATCTGTAATCTAACTTTATGTTGACAATGGTCGATCTCTGCTCACTTACGAATTACAGAAAGAGAGGTTCTTCTACTAGAAGTCACGCCCCAGGTATCTTCATACCTAAGATTAATATGTACACGGGTCATACTTAGCCCGAAGGACAGTTCTATGTTCTATGAACGTCGCTATGTCAGCGATTGCACCTACGTCGAGGTTAGACTTAGGAATGCCTGTAAAGGTCAGCTTGACCTATACTCCTGGAACACCATCCTCGTGCGACTTATGATTAGACTTATTTAGCACATCTGATCAGTGAGAGGAATATTGATGAACTTTTGTAATATTGGAGCCAACAGTATAATCCCCTTGGCGCCATATCATTTTATGAATATATGCCAGATGCATTGATGAACAGAACTTATGCTGAATTTCGTGAACTGTCATGACTATGGTTTATTGTGAAATGGATGTACAGTTACCTGTCTTGTGGCGTCAGAAAATAAACGATGGAAAACGTCAATAGCAGTTTACACCTTTATATGACTTTCCATGTCATACCACATATGTTGTGAACTTGTAAAACCACATCACCCACACTCACAGCAAGCAACAACAAACCAGACAAGACACCTCACACTTCAACCTATATATATATATATATATATATATATATATATATATATCCCTGGTGTCTATAGGGGTGGTACTCTACTGGGCTGCTGATTATCAACGACCTTCCCAATCGTGCTCTAATATTGTTTTTACTTTTTCTTCTATTCTTGGCGTTCTGGTCTGCCAACTCGTTACCAGCTATACCTATGTGTGCCGGAACCCACACTAACCTCACACAACATCCTCTGTTCCCTAGTGATGTATTAGTTGCTAGAATTTTTTCCTTTATGTCTGGCCGGCTACATTTACCTGGGTGTTCTAGTGCTTGTAGTGACGATAGTGAGTCTGTAAATTTCGTAACAGCTTCCAGTGGGTTATCTTCTATTATATCTAAACCTTTTAGAATTGCTACCATCTCTGCGGTAAAAATCAAAGGCCCCTTCTGTTACACTGTAGCTCTTTTAAATTCTCCACTGTGGTATTACGACTCCTGCACCTAGTTGCCCACTATCACCCTTGGATCCATCAGTGTAGACGGCCAGACTATGTTTTGTTAGTTGATCAATGAACTTTCTACTTATCATTTTGGCTTCCTTATCTTTTATGTTTTGTTTGATCTTTTCAGTAAGTGAGTAGTCTATGATTGGTGTTTTTAGTTCCCAGGGTGGTATTGTGCTTCTATATTTATTACTATTTTTTAATTGTGTTTGACAGTTCTTTGAACTGCGTTAGATCTTCTATAGTTCTCCACCCTGTTGGATATCTATCTTTATTTAAGGGGACGTCCCATACACTTGGTTGGTTTTTGACAAATGCTTTAATGCTGGGTGGGTCACTTCTTGTGCTACTTTACTCCAATAATTTAATCTTAGTTCTTTCCGTCTTAGACCAAGGGGTGGTATGCCAAGAGCTACTTCTAGCGCTTGTACTGGAGTTGATATAAATGCACCTGTAATGGTTCTCATGGCTGCATTGTGTATTCTGTCCAGTTTTGCTTTGTTAGAAGCTGCAGCTGAGTCATAGACTATGCTGGCATAATCCAGTTTCCCCCTGATGAAAGACTTGTAGAACATAAGCATTATTTTATTGCTGGTCCCCCATCCATTACCTTTTATAATCCTTAGTATATTTAGGGGTCCCCTACAGCTTTCTACCAAATTGTCTATATGTTTATTATAATTTAGTTGTTTATCTAAAGTTATGCCCAGAAATCTTGTTGTCGAGGAAGTACATATTTTCTGTCCTTTAATGGTTATATTGATTTTGTTATATTTTTTTAAAATTTCTTTTGCTGAATATCATACCTACTGTTTTGTTTACATTAATTTGGAAGCCCTAACTTTTCATCCACTCTGAAACTTTGTCTATTTGTTTTTGAAGTTATTGGTAAACATGGTCCATATTTTTTTTTCAGATCGCCAAATGGCACAGTCATCTGCAAATTGTGGTACTGCATTCTTAATATCGTTAAATTCAACTGCTAAATCATTTACAGCTATAGTGAAAATTAAAGGTGAAATCACTGATCCCTGAGGAATCCCATTCTGTTGTTTGTATATTTCTGACTTATCATTGTTCACCTGTACAGCAAAATACCTGTCCTGTAAAAAGTTTTCTAGATACCTATAGGTTTTACCAGTAATGCCAATCTTTTTCATTTTGTAAAGAGCTCCATCTCTCCAGAATGCATCATATGCTCTTGCGACGTCTAGAAAGACTGCCACTGTTTTCTCTTTCCTCTTGAACCCTAGCTTTACATCGTGTTCTTCCTCCCACTTTTTTTTTTTTTAATGTTTTGGCGAAGCGCGTCCCGTTCAACCTAGTCGGTTATTTTGTGTGTGTGTGTGTGTGCTTCGGTATCGTTTATTCTGCTCATCCTATGGTCACACTCTGTCACTGTAACAAATAACATAATTCAAACAATCAATCATGCTATGGTCACACTCTGTCACTGTAACAAATAACATATAATTCAAACAATCAATCAATACCCTTTAGCTCACCAAGGAGCATAGGCCTTCCACGAACACATGCTATGTCCTTCTGTTGCGTACCATCAGTTCAATGTCGTTCCTTGTCATCCTCACCATTTTGATTTCCTTGAACACCTGATCGCTAGCGCAGTGTGGTAACTATTACACCAGCGCGGCTCCCTATGCTGCACTTAAAACTGGTACCACTCTCTTCAAAATGCACTTTAGAAGCACACCTCAACGCAATAGTACAATTAAAACAAAAAAAAAAATTGTTTAACCTTCTTAAAACGATTGACACTAAACCCGACTTGCACTACGGTATTATTTTATTTCAAGACAGAGTTATGTAGTTTTTTTTTTTTTTTTTTTATGTAATTTTTTTTTTTTTTTTTTTTTTTCCTCGCTTTTTTTTTTTTCCTCGCATGCCCAAAGGCTTATCTATGTCCCAACACAAGAAGACCCAAGACAAACTGCAGTTACACATGAATGTCACCTAGTCCCTGTGTCATTAAAAAAAGTATGTAAGGCAGTTACGCCGTTTCGTGTTCCACTAGGAACACATTTGATCAAATTCACTTGTACATTGTGAAACAAAGAAAATTGCAAAACGTCCTGCACTGATGTGAGATACCAGAAGAGCTTTTAAATCTTATAATAATTAAATTAATTTAGATAAATGTATAAAGAAAAACTTGACAATTATTTATGCTCATTAAAATTTACTAACCGTTATAGATTTTACGTTCTTACAGTAAAATTTATCATAGATTTGGTTTATTTCAATGTAGTTTAGTAAATTTAATTAATTAAACTATTTTGAGAAAGCGGTAGAATCATGTCATTCAAAGTGGGATAATAAATTATATTTATTAAAGGGATATAATTCAAATTGTGTTTTCGTTCTATATCCCTTTGACAGTTATTTAAAAGGATACATTGTATATGGCACTCATTGTGTTTCAGCGCTTACATGTAATGTCTGTTCACAACATTTGACTTAAAATGGTTTTGTTATCAGGCACGGCTGATATTCTTCGCATACTGTAATATAGAAATGTTGTATTTACAATCTAATTACGTGTTGAATATTAATGAATAGTGGTGTGAACACACACAAACACATCAGCATGACTTAGTCTGGCAATGGATAGGACACACATTTCGGAAACCTGTTCATAGCATTACAAGGTAGCCCTTGTTCTGGAACACCTAAAAAGGTATACCAAAAACACACGGAGAAGATAACTTTGGACAAAGAGCGAAAGTGACAAAACGCGGCGTCCCCTATCGATCTTTGTTTCTATCCGACAGTTTCGGTACATTTGTGGTACTGATTTTTATTATGTGCTTTCAATTGTCGACTTTTACTTTCTTTCTTTCCTTTTTTCTTCGTTATTTTTCTGCTAAGTAGCAGATATTTGAGTATTGTCGAATTGCTTGATACCTTGACAATACCCAGATTTGCTGAGATAATTACTTACAGTCGGCCGGGAGCGGAACAGCTTAGCTAAGATTAGCACAAGATCTCGTTTACGCGGCGGAGACATGACTTAAGCGTTTCTTGTCTTGTACTTGTTATGACAAGAGTACTTTCTGATAAAGTAATGATGGTTACATTTTGCACACGCTGTTGTATGAGTTTTCCGATCTGTCTGTAAGTTTGTTCACAAGGGCATCGGACATCGTATTACCAATCAGTGTAAACATAAATGAAAACATATTCAATTTATATTGTGAACACTTTTCACTCAGTGGAGATTTATATGAAAACAGACTCTATCTGTATATAAATCTTTTCATTTAAATATAAAGTAACTATGAAAGCTATTCTATTTAAATGTAAAGAAGGTTTTATCCCAAGGGATTAAATTTAATTCTCATCCAGGGTGAAGTCTGAGTAATTGGGATGTTAGTATGGGAAGATAGGAATCCATAACTATGGGGTGGTGTTGATATTTACTGTTGCGTGTAGTAAATGTTGATAGATGTAATGAGACGTGGCTGGCTGTCATACATTCTCACGTTATGAAGTTTAATCACGAAGCCCGAACACAGGATACAAACACGACATATTTAATCCGCCATCTTAGAAGTAGGAGGAAGTAGAAGAGTTAGCATAAGGGCAAGTAACTCTAGTGGGAAACAAACTAAACATCGAAACGATATATGTACATCAACATCCCCCCTTCTTTATGAGTGAACAAAGTCATCCATCCAAGAGGGTTTCTTGTGATCTCTTTGAGGTCTCTTAGAGCAAGATGGTAGAAAAGAATGTTTCTGTTCTTTGCCAGCTTTCCCAGGACTAGAAGTAGCTGGAGTTGAAGGATCAACTTCTGGAGGATTGGAACTGTCCACTTCACTAGTGTTCTCCATGTCTGGCAAAACAACCTGTTGCTCGGGTAGAACTGGAGATGAGAAGTCAATTTCCAGGTCCGCGGGATCAGGTGTGAAAGGTGTTGTTTTAGGTCTTAGATGAATTCTGTTTCTGACATATTGACCTCCATTCTCCCCTTCAACTAGATAAGATCTTTCAGAGAGCCTCTTATCAATCCTTCCAGGTTGCCAGTGTCTTTTGTTCACAAGGGCATCGGACATCGTATCGATTACCAATCAGTGTCAAAAAAACATAAAATGAGGGTGTAGAAAATGGTAACGATATTCAATTTTTATTAGTTGAAGACTTAAAACCCAGTGGGGGGTTAAGATAGAATATATGCAAAACAGACTCTAAAATCTGTAATAAAATTACTCTTTTCATTTAAATATGAAAAGGTAACTATGAAAGCTGTCCTTTCTAAACAATTTAAAATGTACCCTTTAAAGAAGGTTTTATCCCAATGGGGGGATTAGTTAAATTAAAATTTAATGCATCCAGCTCGGTGAAGTACACTGGGGAGTAACATTGGGATGTTAGTACAAAAAGAAAAAGGAAGGACCAGATTCGCACCCAGTAAACAAAATCGGCATAACATATGCATTCAGGTGGTGATGAATTACAAAAGCCAAAACTGTTGCGGGTAAAAATTTTGATAGTATGTAATGCAAACGTTGGCTGATAGTCAAATAGATCACACTTAAAATGGGCTGTAGCCTACAGTGTTATGGAAGATAGAGACTAGAAGTAGCTGGAGTTGAAGGATCAACTTCTGGAGGATTGGAACTGTCCACTTCACTAGTGTTCTCCATGTCTGGCAAAACAACCTGTTGCTCGGGTAGAACTGGAGATGAGAAGTCAATTTCCAGGTCCGCGGGATCAGGTGTGAAAGGTGTTGTTTTAGGTCTTAGATGAATTCTGTTTCTGACATATTGACCTCCATTCTCCCCTTCAACTAGATAAGATCTTTCAGAGAGCCTCTTATCAATCCTTCCAGGTTGCCAGTGTCGTAAATTTATTTTGAGAGAAAGAGTCTTAGAAATAGTGGTCCGGTTTAGAGTGTAGAATGATGGTGAAAAGCTCAGTGATAGAAATGTAGAGAGTAAATAGTTGCTTCACAGAGTGCTGGAGGAGAGTAAAGACAGACTTATTTACGACAAATCGTTTCTCTCAATCTACTCTTCAGGTTCTCCTGGTCAAACAATTATTTGCCAGTTTCCAGACACACATATGCGCTCACACCGATTTGGTGCTTCAAACACACAGACGACGTAAATACACTATATTAAACAAATATGGGAAATTTTTGGGCTTTGGGTATTCCAACACAGTACTAAATAAGTTTATGTTGTTTATTAAAGTTAAAAAAACAATCACTACAATAATCATGTGTTTACAGCAAAAATTATCATAAGTACAGAAAATGCAAATAACAAAATTGGGGAGGGGTGAAGAAGATTGGTATCGACTAAGCCCTTCCCGCTTATTAGACAAAGATAAACCCAGTCCAAAGATAGATAGTTATCAGGAACATAAGTAAGGTAACCTAACAGTGAAGTTAATTACTCTGAAAGAGGTGTTACAATATTAGGTATGGGTGGTAGAAAAAATCCTGTCCTTCCCAATTGTTCTTCCCTTTACTAAGCAAATGAGAAAGGGGATGGGGGGGGGTTTAAACAGAGTTAACAAAGTATCCCACTTAAAGGAACAATGCAGGGTATACAGAAAAATGTATTACCAGGTAAGCAAGTTAACAAATGGTTTACAAAAGAAAAGATTAAATTTCCTGTCATTCATGCACGCACGTGAGGATCCACACTCATATACTCACACACACTTACCGATTGCAGCATCAGACAATCCATAGAATTATATAAACAGCAATTACACTCTTGACACATGAAAATGTCTGGTACTTCGATGTCCCGCCCCAGATTTAGCGAGGTTGGCTGATAGCACTTATTCCCACTTATCGCCGGACTTGAAGCCTAAGAGTTATTGTGTTTTATTATATAAAAGGAGTCTATGGGATGGCACTGACACAGTTCGACACAGGGGTGAAAATGAAGTGGTCTCTTTAATTTTCCGCTAGTGGTAATATTCCTTCAATGCGTGATGATAGTAACTGCCCGGTAAGTTTTATTAAATCCAGTGAAGAAAAACTAGGCTCAGTCACAGTCATGTAAATATGCACTCTCTCACAGTAAAGCAGTAAATAAAATATCGCTACTGGCGCCGATCAACTTCCAGTTTATCTTACAGATTTGTAATTGTAATTTGATGATTGTTCTTTTAAATAGTCTTGTGTAGGCTTTCTTTCATGTAATTATGATAGCTAGGTCGCATCGGACCGCCACAAGATTAAATTTAAAAAATGTTTCATCAATATGTCTGGAAGTTTTTAAAATGATTTCTTTATTGCTGGGATCGCAAAGGTTACGATCACTCTGTATGAAAGAAAAAGACATGTAATATACCGAAAAATCAAATAACATTCTAAAGCGCGATGAATTTCCCGTTAAGACTATTTATATATATATTTGCGTATTTAATTATGTATTTAATAAAACACTGCGCGAGTTCTAATGGTTAAAACACACATCTATAAATATAGGACTTAACTAAATTTATTAGTTATAAAATTCCTTCGCAACTTTAAAAGTTAATTTAAGCGTTTAAGCATCTATTATCTTTTGAAATAATATAATATATATATCATCACATTTACAACTGGAACTATTGAGACGGTTTAATTTAATAGATTTAAATTAACACAAAATCCAGTGAAATAGAATGAATGAACTAGACCACTGATCACTTTACACAATTATATTTTACCGTTTTGCACAGAAATAGAATTCACTGCAAATATATATGAAAATCCAGGGGAAAATCTATAACAAGATTTCAAATATAGCTAGCGCTTCTGTCAAGGTCTGGCCAACGAGTGATAACATGCATTTCTTTATGGTCTGTATATATATCTAACTCGAATGCAAGACGAGTGGGACGTGAGAAAATTTGACACCTTTTTAGATCTCAGGGGACTTTTGTGGTTCTGACCGCCAGACTAAAGAGAGATGCCGCCCCTGGATTTCTGTATCTCCATTCGCTGCGTCCGTTCCGGCTTTCCCCGTTCGCTTTCACTGCGATCGGTTCTGCGGTTTAACACCGAGATGCGAAATACCGGCAAGAAACATGCGTCGCTCGATTCAGGGCCCACTACTGCCCTTTGATAGCGCCGCTAGTCTTTCCTGAGATCCCCCAGTCTGTGTCTTTGATCGTGGTCGCTACTATCTGTTTGATTCTGGCGCCGCCCCTACTGGCCAAGTTAATGAAAATACTGCATATGATTGATCAAGAGATGTCCATGGGCGTGATTTAATCTCTCCTTAAATCAATGCGATGACCAGAATGAACGGTAGATAAACTGTCCACATAATAATCAGCAAACGTGTTTACCATCTGTGTGGAACGGTTGCATAGCTAATGAGCCCAGGTGAAAAAAATAAATCCCGTTTGACGAAAGGTTACAATATTCGAGGGCACTGATGTTATCCAAGGGGTCGTTACGAAGGGTCGTATCATATCATCCAACACTTCAGGGTCATTCAGGGTCGGCTGCGTTTGTCTGTCACAATCGTCCCCTCTTTTGAGACATGAAAACCTCTTTTCATGTTTGATTTATGACGATGAAGCTGCCCTGAACGGTAGATTTAGGATGATTGGTATCTTCAACTTCTTCCTCTTCCTCCGTAGTCCAGTTTCTACTCAGGAAATCAGCCCCTACATTCTGACTTCCCGGAATGAATTTCACTTTAAAAGAATAAACGCTTAAAAGAAGGGCCCAATGCATGATCCTTGCGTTAAATTCTTTATTGGCACCAAGAAATGCTAACGGAGCGTGGTCTGTTTGCACTGTGAAAGATGTACCATAGAGAAACTCATGATGGCGTCTGATACCGTCAATCAGAGCGAGGCATTCTCTTTCGACTACGCTGTAGTTCCGTTCAGCTTTATTTAATTTCCGACTGCCTTAGGCAACTGGAAATAGCATGTTTGGGTCACTGTCATCGGCGTGAAGCAGTGTTGACCCGATGCCCTGACCTGACGCGTCGACCCGTAATACAAAAGGTTTCTTGAGGTCAGGCAACCTCAAAATGGGGTATGCAGACAACTGTCCTTCCAAAGTGCTGTATGCGTGTTCGCACTTTTGATCCCACATGACCTTATCCGGACACCCTTTCTTAGTGAGGTCAGTCAGAGGTGCTGTCAGTCCGTTGAAGTTCTGGATGTACTTCTGATAGTATGCACATAGTGATATGAAGGAACGTACGTCTTTCTTCGTTCGGGGTCTTTTTGCTGCCACTATTTTCTCCACGTTCTTCTTAATAGGCCAACTGCATCCGTGAGAAAAAGTATGCCCCAGGAAGTCTAACTGTTCAAACCCGATGAGACATTTGCTAGGTCTGGCTGTGAGACCAGTTTCCTGTAGTTTCCTGAGGAGCATAGCAACCGTAGCGATATGTTCTTCGTAGGTTTCCGATGCAATTAATATGTCATCCATGAAATTATGGATATGGGGACTTTGCAAAGGTTCTAGAAGCTTCCTCATCATCCTGGTGAACACTCCTGGTGCGTTATGCAAACCGAACGGCATCACATTAAATGTGTAATGTTCTTCACTAGTGCTGAAAGCTAACAAAGGTTTAATTTCCTCCTTGACTGGTATTTGATAATAACCTTTACTGAGGTCAATCTTGGAGAAAATCTTTGCCTTGCTAAGCTTGGTGAACAACTCAGAAACAATTGGGAGAGGTTCGGGCTGGAATTCCGTTACAGCGTTTAGCAGCCGGTAATCTATACACAGCCGAACTTCCTTATTGGGCTTCTGCAACAGCACTACACTGGAACTGTAAGGAGATGTAGACTCACTGATAATTCCTGCCTGACGCAGCTTGTCTATTTCTCCGAGAAGTGCATCAGCTTTAGCGTACGGGATGGGGTAAACTCTGGTTTGAACAGGGGTCTCGTTTGTTAATTTCATATCGAATTCAATGAGATTTGTTCGACCAGGTACATCCGTTAAGACAGCACTGTATTGTTTTAGTAGCGCCCTGGTTTTTGTTTGTTGTTCTGGTGAGAGATTGTTGCCGAACTTGACATCTTTAAAGGATTCTGTGGGTTGCAATGGGTACTCCATGCAACCATCATCATCTTCCTCGTCTTCCGTTGCTATGGCGACAGCCAGGAGATGCTCGGAGGATGGCACTTGTCTTTCCAAATATTTCTAAAGCAGATTTATGTGGAAGACCTTCTCCTTTCCTTTTATGGAGATCTTTTAATTGGTACGTGAGATCTTTTTAAGGACGGTAAACGGCCTTTGCCATCCGATGCGAAGTTTATTGCTTCCGGTTGGAAGTAGCAACAAGACTTTCTCCCCTGGTTGTAGTTCTCTCTCTTTTGCAGCTTTGTTGTATCTTTTAGCATGTTTAGCGCGGGCTTTCTTAAGGTTGGTAGTAGCTAGATCCCATCCTAGCTTTAGCCTTTCCTTGAGCTCAGATACATACTTGCTTGCAGAGACGACTGTCTCGTCAGCCTGTTGGTCTGTCAGGGACCGAAGTAAGGCTTCTAGTGGCCCCTTAATAGGTCTGCCAAATAAAAGTGTAGCTGGCGCGAATCCCGTAGACGCTTGGGGTACCTCTCGGTAGGCGAATATGGCAGCCGATATATATAGGTCCTAGTCTTCTGGTTTCTCCTGACCCAGCTTACGTAACATGGTGGTGAGGGTGCCGTTAAAACATTCCACGAGTCCATTTCCGGCCGGATGGTAGGGACTTGTGTGGATGTGTTTGGCCCTCAAGATCTTAAAGATCTCCCAAATTAACAGGCTACGGAATTGGGATCCATTGTCCGTCAAAACTTGTTGAGGGAATCCCAACCGTGTAATAATTTGCACGAGGGCTTCTGCGACATGCTTGGAATCTGTGCATGTTAGCGGTATAGCTTCGGCCCACATTGTGCAAGTGTCGACTAAGGTCAGGATGAACCTGTTCCTTCTTTTGGTCCTTTCCAGGGGTCCAATGATGTCGACAGCAACCCGTTCAAATGGAGTCCCTACTATTGGCATTTGCCCCATGGGTACTGGGGGTTTCAGGGGCTTGGGTGCTACCCGTTGGCACTGGGCGCAGGATTTCACGTACCTGATAATGTCAGAGTTCATTCATGGCCACCAATAGTGGGTTTTTATTCGCTGAATAGTGGCGTTCTTCCCATATGTCCGCTAAAGGGAAGAGAGTGCCCCATTTCTAAGATCTGGCTTCTGTACTGCGTCGGTACTAGGAGCTGGTTATTCCCCGTGTCCGGGTTGCCCGTTCTACGATACAATACGCCATCCTTAGAAATGATGTCTCCGTTGTGTCTGGAGTCCTTAGCCATGGGCAGTTTTCTAAAGCAGGGCTCCAGAGTAGGGTCCTTTTGTTGCGCCTCCTTCAGTTCGTTCGGCAACAAATTTGGCGCAGGCTCCCTCTCCTTCTTGGCTTGCCCTCTTGTGGTTACCGCTGCCACAATCGGCTCCTTTGGTCACCCAATAAACACATATCTACATCCCAGGATAACTGGGTAGATAGGATCATCCATAATGGCCGCTTTAATAACCCTTCGGACAAAGTCAGAGTGTATTTCTACCAGTGCGATAAGAAGCGTCCTGGGTGCATCACTCCTGAAAACTCCACTAAGTTTTACGGTTTCCTCTGTCTCCTGACGGGGTTTGACTAGGTGCCTAGCGACAATACAACTAAAGCTTAGTCCAGTGTCAAAGAGACAAGTAGTTGAGGTACCATTCAAAAGTACAGTTCCTCGCGTTGAGGGACGGTCCCCCTCAGGCTGAGAATCACTTACATTGACTCTAACTTTCGAGGCTGTATGCAAACATCCGATGCGATTTGGACCGGTTTGTTTGCCCTGATCAGACGTTCCTGGTGTAGGGGTCTTCCCTTTTCCTTGACCTTGGTGGCCGCGCTGCCACGTAGGCTTGGTGGGTTGATCAGAATTGTTGTTGGGGGGGGGTATCGGGTTTTGTAGAATTTAGATTTTTCCTGGGGAGGTCTCTGGGTATTATTTTCTCGTTGGTTATAATTCTGAGAGGAATTTGAGGAATAGGATGACTGCTCTAGATTTTGTTACGAGATAGCTCATCTGTGGGTTTACGTTTAGTGCTGGGAAGTTCGGCCATTGCATTGGTATAGCGTTCTGCCTTATTGAGTATGTCCTCAAGCCTGACCGCGCCCTGTTCAGCCAAAAATCTACGGGTTTCGTTTGACGAAGTTGACTTTATCTGTTCCACAAGAACAAGTTCAAGTAGTCCCTCATATGTAAGAGGTAGATCAGATAATTCAATGCACTTTGTCAAATAGCCCGTGAGACGTGAAGAGAACTGTTGGAATGTTTCCGTGCTCTCTTTTAGGCTGTTTCTGAACATTTGCAGAAATTTTCGGGCGGTCATCTCAAACCGCTCTAGCAAGGCCTTTTTCAGCATGTCGTAATCATGTTGGTTGGTTCCCAGCTTTGTGTACACGTCATACGCATTACCTTTCAACGCAGTTGAGAGTTTAAGTGCCCAACGGGAACTCTCTAACCCATACAGATTTGCGAGTCTCTCGAATTTCTCTAGGAAGGTGTCACTTTTTTCATTGGGGCTTGGAAAAGACTCTAAAGCAAAAGACATCGCAGTTAATTGGGCAGACTGAGTACTGGAGAGATCCATTGACTGAGACTGGGGGCCAAGCAGGGATAAAGATATTTTTGAGTCTGATCTAAGTCTGGGTCTAACTAGATAGAGTGTGAGTGATCTGTCTTTGTGATTTAGGGAAATAAATAAATAATTAATTACACCCCTAGACAACGCCTTACTATTTTTAATTGTGTTTGACAGTTCTTTGAACTGCGTTAGATCTTCTATAGTTCTCCACCCTGTTGGATACCTATCTTTATTTAAGGGGACGTCCCATACACTTGGTTGGTTTTTGACACCCATACACTTGGTTGGTTTTTGACAAATGCTTTAAGTGCTGGGTGGGTCACTTCTTGTGCTACTTTACTCCAATAATTTAATCTTAGTTCTTTCTGTCTTAGACCAAGGGGTGGTATGCCAAGAGCTACTTCTAGCGCTTGTACTGGTGTTGATATAAATGCACCTGTAATGGTTCTCATGGATGCATTTTGTATTCTGTCTAGCCAGTAATGTCAATCTTTTTCATTTTGTAAAGAGCTCCATCTCTCCAGCATTCATCATATGCTCTTGCGACGTCTAGAAAGACTGCCACTGTTTTCTCTTTCCTCTTGAACCCTAGCTTTACATCGTGTTCTTCCTCCCACTTTTTTTTTTAAAGTTTTGCCTCGTTTTGGCGAAGCTCGTCCCGTTCAACCTAGTCGGTTATATTTTTTTTGTGTGCTTCGGTATCGTTTATTCTGCTCATCTTATGGTCACACTCTGTCACTGTAACAAATAACATAATTCAAACAATCAATCAATACTCTTTAGCTCACCAAGGAGCATAGGCCTTCCACGAACACATGCTATGTCCTTCTGTTGCGTACCATCAGTTCAATGTTTTTCCTTGTCATCCTCACCATTTTCATTTCCTTAAACACCTGATCGCTAGCGCAGTGTGGTAACCATTACACTAGCGCAGCTACCAATGCTCCACTTAAAACTGGTACCACTCTCTTCAGAATGCACTTTAGAAGCACACCTCAACGCAATAGTACAATTAAAACCCAAAAAAAAATAGTTAAACCTTCTTAAAACGATTGACACTAAACCCGACGTGCACTACGGTATCATTTTATTTCAAGACAGATACATCCTTATTTATGTAAGGCAGTTATGCCATCAAAAATAGTTTCGTGTTCCTTACTTACTTACTTAGTCGTTCCCCTTCTACCGTGAGGTGTAGAGGTTTGGAAGAGAGAGCGCCAGACTATTCTATCGGCTGTCTTCCTCCTGGCCTGGTTCCATTCTAGTCCTCGGTCCTTCAAAGATTGTCTAATGTTGTCCTCCCAGCGGACTCTGGGTCGTCCTCGGGGTCTGGATCCTTGGCTCTTTGTTTCCCATGCCTGTCGTGGTAACCGATCTTCTCCCATTCTGCAGACATGGCCAAACCATCTTAGTTGGGACTGTTCTACTTGGGTCTGTAGGGGGTGGCATTTTAGGCCTTGACGTATCGTCTGGTTGCATACCATGTCTCTTCTTGTTACTTCAACCACCTTCCTCAGATACCTCTTTTCTGAGGTTTGGATCTGGCTTGTATGGGTTGTAGTCATTGCCCATGACTCGCATCCACATGTCAAGACTGGGACACAGGTGGAGCGGTACACAGCCATCTTCGCCCTCCCACCAACCTCTCTCCCGCTGAGGAACCCTCGATTTATGGCCTGAAAAAGTCTCCCAGCTGCTGCCCCTCGAGTGGCCAACTCTTCTTCGATGCCTCCACCTCAGTCTACAATAGCTCCGAGGCATTCAAAGTGGTCGACTTGCTCCAGGACCTGTTCTCCCAGCCCAATCTGATGTCCTCTCTCTTCTCGTGATATCACCATGGATTTTGTTTTAGAGCTGCTTATGACCATCCCTCTCTTCTCCAGCTCTTCCTTCCAGACTTGCAGGTTGGATTGGAGATGTGCCTCTGATTTAGCAATCAGGGCAACATCATCAGCAAATGCCAGCTCTGAAATATAGACCTGTCTCATCTTCCAGTACCCCACTGAATACTCTCTTGCTCTCTCCCTACATGCCTTGATGACATCGTCCACAAGGAGTATGAAGAGGTAAGGTGATAGGATATCACCTTGTCCTACACCAGTGGTGGTCCTGAACTCTTCTGACTTATAGTTTGCTGTCCTCACATAATTTCTGCAAGACTTGTAGAAGCTCTGTATAGCATGAATCAGAGGTGCTGGAATATTCTTCCTTGCCAAACAGTCCCAAAGTTTGCTCCAAGGGACCCTGTCAAACGCCCTCTCCAGATCCATGAAACAAAGATGGATCCCACTCTTATACTCAAGGGCCCCCTCACTCAGCTGTCTGAGTGTGAAGATTAGGTCTTGAGTACTTTGGTTTGCTCGGAATCCGCACAGGACCCCATCCAATTGTGGCTCAGCTAGGCGTCGGAGTCTCCGCTCTAGGATTCCAGAGTAGACTTTTCCAGGGACACTGAGAAGGGATATGCCTCTATGGTTTCCACACTGTCGATTGTCACCCTTTTTGAAAATTGGTGTTATGATGGCGATCTCCCAATCCTTTGGTATGGTCCTGCTGCACCACGCCGCCTGTAGGACCCCTAAGAGCAACAGGTCGCCCGATGCTCCCATGTACTCAACCATCCCCGGTGCCACACCATCATGCCCTGCTGCTTTGCCCATCTTGATCCTCTCCAGTGCTGCCTTCAGTTCTTCCATCTTTATGTCATCTTCATCACCATTGGTTTCCTCCTCTGTGCTAGTGGTTATCATTTCTGATGTCTGACCTTTCTCACCACCAAGGAGCCCCGAGAAACACTCCCTCCATCCTTCCACCACTTCCCTCGGGGCAGTAAGCAACCCGCCCCGCCTGTCCTTTATAAACCTGAGAGGGCACTGCCTTCTCCCCCCCCCCCATGTTCCCCAGGGTCCCATAGAACAATCTCTGGCCCTCCTGTGCATCCCCCTCCAGCCCCTCTCTAAATTCCTCCCAGGACCTCTGTTCCGCCACCAGCACCCTGCTCTCTACCTCTGCTCCGAGTGTCACACATTCTCCATATTCCTCCATTTGTCCTGTTGTGTCCCCAGCTCCCAAGTATTGTTTCCACGCCACCCTCCTCTCTCCCACTTTCTCCCCGACCTCCTCAGCCCACCACTATGAGTAGCATAGTTAATTTTTGACATAACAATGGGACAAATGGAACCTATAACATAGTTAGAATTTCCAATCATTTTGCACACAATTGTTTACAATTACAGATAGCATTGTTAAATTATGACATAATAGAGAAATGAAAACTATAACATAATTAGAATTTCAAAATAATGAGTAGCATGGTTAAATATTGACATAACAATGAGAGAAAATGGAACCAGACACAATGTTAGCAATTACCCACGGCAACAAATGATACATTATCAATATGGAATATAAGTAGTACTCTCTGTCAAAAATCAACATGTTAAAAAAAAGAATCGCTACATGTGCTGAAATCTCAAATAAGCAGATACAACATTTTTTCTTCTTAATCTGTTAAATCTGTATTCGTTGTACCACGTACACAATTACTTGTGTAGGCTGTTTGCTTGTTTTTCATCATCTTCATCTGCTGGATTTCTTGTGAGATCGATGATGAGCTTGCTGCTTAAGTCAGGTGGGCGTGTCTGCTCTGCTCTGATAATGTACTTTGTCTTAAAAGTCTTGGTTGGTGTGATTATGATGTTGTCTTTTGTGTCAGGTGTCCAGGAGGATGGTGATGCTGTTGTCTGGGCATCTGGTGTTCTTGGTGCTTGGCTGGTTTCTGTTCTGTGAAACTTCCTTCTTGCTTCTATATCGTCTGTGGTTGGGCTGTCAGGTGTCGAGTGCCGCCTTTGTCGTTTGTTCTTGTACGAGACTGTCTGGAAGTCATGGTCTGCTGGTGGTGGGTCTCTTCTCTGTGGTTCTTGGGCCTGCTTAGGTGCTGCTGTCTTCTGTGGTCTTGGCAATGAGGTGGTTTCTGCTCTTGTAATCGTTGGTGCCGCTGCCTCTGCAATTGGCTTTGGCCGTTGAATCAGTTTTTTTGTGCAGCGGTTGGCCCAATGGGTGTCCTCGCCACAGTGAGGACACAAGGTTCGCCGTCCCGGTACGGTCACTAGCAGCTTGAGCGTGTCCCCTTCGATTTTGAGATCCACATAGTGTGGTATCTCTCGTGTTGGACGGTACATCACGCCCCACTTGTCGGGAGCGTTCCGGATCTTGTAAATCTCCGCCTCTGGATCGCCAGTAAAACTCGCTGCCATTTGCTTGACAGCGTCGCCTTTCAAGGTTGGTGGCACCCATTGCAAAGTTAACTTGGATCTCTCTTTCTCCAGGTGCTCCATTGTGATTAGTAGTTCTGGATTTGAGAGCTGCACCTTCTTCCCGTGCAGCTTCTGGTAGAACAGCCCTTGGGCTTGTGCAGACAGGTTCAGGTACCACCTGACAGGGTTCTCCAGTCTGTAAAGAGAGTCGATCCCATCGGTCGGGACTCCCGCCGGGCCGACGAGTACACTGGTCAGGAAAGCCGGCGTGGCTTTCGCTGCTGCCTGGGGGCCAGAAACCGTGAGCACCACGGTTCCTGGTCGGTGAAGGCTGCCTCCTTCCAGAGCTTCCGTCGTCAGGGCGAAGGTGGCTGTGATGGTGCTGGAGTCCATCCTAGGCGAAGCTGGTGAAACGCTGTGGTGAAGTGCTCTGATAAGAACAGTGTCGTGGTAGGCAGTGAGAACGGCGATTTTGTTCTGAGAAGAACAGTTTGTCGTGGCTGGTGGTTTGTTCTGAGAAGAACAGTATGTCGTGGCTGGTGGTTTGCTCTGAGAAGAACAGTTTGTCGTGGCTGGTGGTTTGTTCTGAGAAGAACAGTATGTCGTGGCTGGTGGTTTGCTCTGAGAAGAACAGTTTGTCGTGGCTGGTGGTTTGCTCTGAGAAGAACAGTATGTCGTGGCTGGTGGTTTGTTCTGAGAAGAACAGTATGTCGTGGCTGGTGGTTTGTTCTGAGAAGAACAGTTTGTCGTGGCTGGTGGTTTGCTCTGAGAAGAACAGTATGTCGTGGCTGGTGGTTTGTTCTGAGAAGAACAGTTTGTCGTGGCTGGTGGTTTGTTCTGAGAAGAACAGTTTGTTGTGGCTGGTGGTTTGCTCTGAGAAGAACAGTATGTGGTGGCTGGTGGTTTGCTCTGAGAAGAACAGTTTGTCGTGGCTGGTGGTTTGCTCTGAGAAGAACAGTTTGTCATGGCTGGTGGTTTGCTCTGAGAAGAACAGTGTGAACTCTGGTGATCAAACTCCGGTGCCGTTTTGGTGAGATAAGAGTCGTATGCAATGACACTTTGATCTTAGCCAAAAGGCCTTTTTTTTTTTTTTTCCTCGCATGAGGTCGCATATTTTTTTCTCGCATGAGGTCGCTTATTTTTTGCCTCGCATGAGGTTGCATGGCACACGCTCAACCCGGCCCTGGTCAAGACCCATGTCCCAACACAAGAAGACCCAATGACATCATGTGTCACTGTAGTGATCTTCTGTGTTCTCACACAAGAGACCTAATGACACATGAATGTCACTGTATTGGTCCCTGTGCTTAGACACTTTGATCTTAGCCAAAAGGCCGAGAAGCGATTTCTCTTTTTTTTTTTTTTTTCCCTCGCTTGAGGTCGCATATTTTTTTCCTCGCATGAGGTCGCATTTACCCACCCAAACCCGGCCCTGGTCAAGACCACATGTCCCAACACAAGAAGACCCAATGACAAACTGTGTCACTGTAGTGATCTTCTGTGTTCTCACACAAGAGACCTAATGACACATGAATGTCACTGTATTGGTCCCTGTGCTTAGACACTTTGATCTTAGCCAAAAGGCCGAGAAGCGATTTCTCGAATAGTGGCGTCCTGAGAAGGAGGTTGTTGGTGAACCTGTTCCAACACATGTTCATTCATTAGATAATAATGTAAACCATTCGTGTTGTTGTTGTTTTGATTAAATGATGGGTGGAGATCGGGCACTCAAACTCTGATCATTGTTGCCTCTTCTCGTTCCATCTTGGTCTACCCTGTTCAACCTGAAAGTTGGTTATAATTGGGGTATTTAGTGTCATTTTATTTACTAATTTTGTATTCAATTTAAATAACTGTAGTTTTTTGCAGTTGCTGATTTTTATTTATATTAGTATTTGTCAATTTTATTTTCTCTTTTGTATTGTTTCTAGATAACTATTGTCCTTTACACTTGGTTTTAATTTGTATTAGTATTTGTTCTTTTTGAGTTGTTGTCCCTTTTTTTTAATAGCTTGTCTTTCCTTGTCCTATGAGTAGTTATTTTTTTTTGTTAATGCTTTGTTAGTTCTTGCTGCTTAATTTCTATTTAGTTGGGTGATTTTCCTGAAGTTCTAACCTTATATTTTTTCCTTTGTTTTATGTATATATCTTTTAAGTATTGATTGGGCATCTCTTGGGGCATCTATACTTAAAACCTTATCACCTGTTAAGTCTATATTGTGATTTCTATAGTAAGTTTTTAATTCAAGCCTTTGTTGTTCATACTTTTTACAGTGGATCAGGTAGTGGTCTATGTCATTCTCTTCCTGACATTCTTGGCAGTGTGGTTCTTCTACCATGAAGTATGCTGCACCGAGTCGGAGACGCCACAGTTTTTTGTTCGATGGTATCTTTAATTCTTCTCTGACCTGGCATGTCCTCGTTGGTTCTTTCAGCAGTTTGAACGCATGTCTGCCTTTTCTACTTTCCTTCCATGTTGTCTTCCATTCCTCGTTTATAGTTTCCTTCACTTGGCTCTTGATCTCTGACCTTCCACTCCTGCTTTTATATTGTTTTTACTTGTTCTTCCCTTCTTGGCATTCTGGTCTGCCAACTCGTTGCCAGCTATACCTATGTGTGCTGGAACCCACACTAGCCTCACACTACATCCTCTGTTCTCTAGTGATGTATTAATTGCTAGAATTTCTTCCTTTATGTCTGGCCGGCTACATTTACCTGGGTGTTCTAGTGCTTGTAGTGATGATAGTGAGTCTGTAAATATCGTAACAGCTTCTGGTGGGTTATCTTCGATTATTTCTAGACTTTTAAGAATTGCTACCATCTCTGCAGTAAAAATCGATGCCCCTTCCGTTATACTGTAGCTCTTTTTTATTCCCCATTGTGGTATTACAACTCCGGCACCTAGTTGCCCACTATCACCCTTGGATCCATCAGTGTAGACGGCCAGACTTTGTTTAGTTAGTGGCTCTATGAACTTTCTACTTATCATTTTGGCTTCCTTATCTTCTATGTTTTGTTTGATCTTTTCAGTAAGTGAGTAGTCTATGATTGGTGTTTTTAGTTCCCAGGGTGGTATTTTGCTTCTGTATTTATTACTATTTTCAATTGTGTTTGATAGTTCTTTGAACTGCATTAGGTCTTCTATAGTTCTCCATCCTGTTGGATATCTATCTTTATTTAAGGGGACGTCCCATACACTTGGTTGGTTTTTGACAAATGCTTTATGTGCTGGGTGGGTCACTTCTTGTGCTACTTTACTCCAATAATTTAATCTCAGTTCTTTCCGTCTTAGACCAAGGGGAGGTATGCCGAGAGCTACTTCTAGAGCTTCTACTGGTGTCGATATAAATGCACCTGTAATAGTTCTCATGGCTGCATTTTGAATCCTGTCCAGTTTTGCTTTGTTAGAAGCTGCAGCTGAGTCATAGACTATGCTGGCATAATCCAGTTTCCCCCTGATGAAGGACTTGTAGAACATAAGCATTATTTTATTGCTGGCCCCCCATCCATTACCTTTTACAATCCTTAGTATATTTAGGGGTCCCCTACAGCTTTCTACCAAATTGTCTATATGTTTATTATAATTTAGTTGTTTATCTAAAGTTATGCCCAGAAATCTAGTTGTTGAGGAGGTACATATTTTCTGTCCTTTAATGGTTATATTGATTTTGTTATTTTTTTTTAAATTTCCTTTGCTGAAAATCATACCTACTGTTTTGTTTACATTAATTTGGAAGCCCCAACTTTTCATCCACTCTGAAACTTTGTCTATTTGATTTTGAAGTTTTTTGTAAACATGGTCCAAGTTTTTTTCCAGATCGCCAAATGGCACAGTCATCTGCAAATTGTGATACTGCATTCTTTATGTCATTAAATTCATCTGCTAAATCATTTACAGCTATAGTGAAAATTGAAGGAGAGATCACTGATCCTTGAGGAATCCCATTCTGTTGTTCATATATTTCTGACCTATCATTATTCACCTGTACAGCAAAATACCTGTCCTGTAAAAAGTTTTCTAGATACCTATAGGTTTTACCAGTAATGCCAATCTTTTTCATTTTGTAAAGAGCTCCATCGCGCCAGCATTCATCATATGCTCTAGCTACATCTAGAAAGACTGCCACTGTTTTCTCTTTCCTCTTGAACCCTAGCTTTACATCATGTTCTAATCTTACAAGCTGGTCTACTGTACTTCTGTCTGCTCTAAACCCTGACTGGTTTGGGCTATATAACTGGTTTTTTTCCAGGTAGAATTTAACTCTTTTATTCACAACAGTTTCCAGTATTTTACCTAGTTGTGATGTTAAGGAGATAGGCCTATATGAACTTACTTCATGGGCTTCCTTATTGGGTTTTAGAATGGGTACTATCATAGCTACTTTCCATGCTTTTGGTATCTTTCCTAAGTTCCAGATTTTGTTATAAAGTGAAGTTATTATGTTTATAGTTCTTTTGGGTACTTTCTTAAGGATTTCATAACTAAGTATATCTTGCCCTGAGGCAGTATTAGATTTATCTTTTATTGCATTAGTTACTTCTTCCTCTGTTATATCAGCATCTAAATAGTTTGTTTCATCTATCTGGTCTGGTAGTTCTTTTAAAAACTGTATCCTAAGTCTTTCTCTTCTCTCATTTTCTTCCTGTCCAAGGCTACTTTTTGCACTGACTTTATAGAAATACTCGGCAAGGGCATTAGCTTTTTCTTTATCTGTTTCTGCTCTCTTTGGTAGTTTGATTGTTGGCATTATTGTTTTCTTATTGTTCCCTTTGATTGCCTTAAGCTTTTTCCATACTTCTCTAATTTGAGTGCTAGGTTTAAGTGACTGACAAAACTCCTTCCAGTTAGTTTCTTTGGCTTTGAATATTATTCTGTTAGATTCATTCCTAATAAGTTTATACTTATTATAATTTTCTTGTTCTGTTATTTCTATATTTTTGTAAGGCCCTTTTTCTTCTCTCATGAATTTCTGCACAGCTTTTATTCCACCAGGCAACTGGTTCTTTATTCCATTGAGTTTCTCTTTTCTTATTAATGTTACTTATTGGTTTAAGGTGTTGTGGCATATTTTTATTTGGTATATACTTTATTGCTATTTTCAGAATTTCATTGGTCAGTGTTTCCGCCCACAAGTCAGTATCATCTGATTCCATGTCTTTATATTCCATCACCTCCAGCTCTGATTGGAAAGCTTCCCAGTTTGCTTTTTTATAGTTGAAGGTAGGTTTCTCTGGTTCTGGGTTTGGAATGACATTTTCATGCATGGTTATTACAATGGGCAGATGATCTGAGTTTGTGTCTTGTAACACTTCCCAATTTACATTCGCTAGGTTGTTAGTTGCTATACTTATGTCTATTGCTGAGTCTGCCCTATTAGCTTGTGGATTAATTCTTGTTGCAGATCCATCATTTAGTATTAGTAGTTCATTGTTTTCTATGAAGTCAAGTAGGCATTTTCCTGCTATATCTGCATGTTGTCCACCCCAGGCACAATGATGGGAGTTAAAATCGCCTACTATGATTGTTTTGGGGCCTAGTCTGGTGCTTATGGCTAGTATTTCTTCATCTTTAATTGTGCCATCTTTAGCATATACATTTAGAATTGTTAGATTGTTTGGTTCAGCTGCTATAGTAACCTGGATACCTTCTATATTGGTTGTATTAAATACTTCCCAGTCTATGATTTTAAATTTTTCGCTAACTAAGACTGCGACACCTCCTCCTCTACCTTCTTTCCTATCGTGTCTAAGTATCTTAAAGCCCTTACAACTATATCTATTATTTGGGTTTAAATGGGTCTCTTGAAGAGCATATATATCAGTATTTCCTCCAGTCTCTGATAGTAGGGGTGCAAAATTTTTTTTAATACCCCTACAATTCCACTGGATAATTCTAAATCTTTCTAAATTGAATTTTATCATCATCTAGTATACCTTTTATTTTGGTTAACTATCAATTTTGCTCTTATTCTTTATTTCCTGTACTTGTGGATCCACTATCCATCAAGTTCTCAAGAAAATCCTTATTTAAACTTGTCATTATTTCCCTAACTTCTTCCGCTAAGTGTGGTAACAGTCCCTCAAATCGTTTTTTGATAGTTTCTATGATAGTTTCTTCTAGGTTGCTTTTGTTCTTTTTGACCACTTTCCTATTTTCATCCAATGCTACATTCCCTTCTCTCCCTATGTTAATCTCCTGTTTTTCACTTTCCATTCTTTTTAGTATTATTTCACTTTCTTCTTTTTGTTCAGACAGTTTGACTAGTATCATTTCATTTTCTTCTTTCAGTTCAGTCAGTTTAGCTATATCCTGGGAAATTTGGTGCTGTATGGCTTTCACTTCTTGAAGCAATGCCTCTGTACTTTTCAGTGCACTTGTGTCATCCGAGGATGTAGTTGAATCATCTGACTGGTTTTTTGGTACTGTTTTATTACTTTCTAACTTGTTCTTACTTTTTTTTGCCATCTGTGACTTAAGCATTTTGACATCTTCTTGCACGCTCTTAATTTCTGTTATAACTTTATTGTTCGTATAAGTATCATTTTCTTTTAATTCTTTAATGACCGTTGTGAAAGGGGTTTGGGTTGTTATAGCTACCCTCAATGCTTTTTTGGTCTGCTGATATACTGTGCAGCCCTGGAATCTGGCGCTGTGATTTCCTTTGCAATTAATGCATTTTCTGTTTGCATTATCCTTTTTATAGTCAGTATCTGACTTTGCCTTTTCGCATTGCGTGAAAGGGTGTGCCCCCGCACAAAACCTACATACTGCCTTCCCCCTGCAAGTGTGGCGCCCATGACCAAACTTCATGCAGTTGGAGCACTGCAACACTGGGGGAATGAAGGCTTCTGTGTTTTTTTTGTGTTTTCCCAAATAGTACCGTCTTGGGGGGTTCCCTACCTTCTGTTGTTATCACTACCACTGGGGTAACGATACTCCCTTTCACCATTATTCTGTCCACGTGTTCCAGCTTTATGTCTGGGTTATGTTTTGCGAGGATGTTCATAACTTCCTCGCTTGAAAGGGTAGTGTTTATCCCTTTTAACACACATCTACTGGTCACTTTTGCTAGCTCTATCTTTACTTCTATGTCGTGTGCAAGAGTCACTGTTTTTGCTTCTACTTTGAGTTCCTCTAACATCTCTTTTATTCTGTCACTCTGATTTGGGGTAATTATTATGCCAAAATGGGTTTTGGAAATTTTGGCTATCGCCTTTTTGCCTAACACAGGATCAAGGATGTTTATAATTTTGTCTTCATCTAATGCCTTGATCTTGACAGCCTCACCAGCTACTTGCGTTATTTTTAAACGACATATGTTTACTACATCTGTATTTTTGGGATCTGCCTGGGTTGCTAGATGTCTTGAGTCTTTTTTGGTACTTTCATTGTTTTTTTTTTGGTTATTATTTTCTTCTAGTTTATCATGTCTGGTGTCCCTACCTTGGTTTTTAACTGCTTCTGCCCATGTTTTGCCTTCCTTTGTTGTTTTTACTTCTGAGCCTCCTTTCAGTTTATCCCCTCTGGTTTCATGACTTGTTTTGTCCGCGTTTACCTGGCTGTCCTGATTATCCTTTTCCCTGGGTCCTTTCTTTCCGTTCGCTGTGCTGGTTCCTGATCTTTCTCCTTTGTTGATTCTGCTTTTTGTTGTTTTTCCTTCCGCGCCTCCTTCCCGATTTTCCATTATTGTTTTACTCGTGTCCTTTAGTTCTGTTTTTTTTATTTCAGGGTTCGTGGTCCTGTTTATTTCTGTCCGGTTTAAAGTTTTGTCTTTTTCTGGAGTTTTGGCCATCGCTTTCCCTTCCTCGGACTGTTTTCTGGTGAATACTACCATTGGTTATTTTCCCTGTCTTTTAGTATGCTACTATTTGTTGTCTTTGAATTATATTCTGATGATTGAATATTATATGTAATCTTTGGCTTTTGGTTTATTTTGTTATTTATATCTTTACCCTACTACGATTCTTAAATTAAATATTCCCCTAATACTTAACCTTAACTACAGTAGGCCTACTCTAATACTATCAACAAAAGTATAAATTATTCACCACTTAAATATGTCTTTCAAGATGGCTGCCTGATCTCACTCAAAGAATTGCCACGTGGCGCTATTTAATTTCTATTATTTTAATTTCTAAAATTAACTGCAATACGCTAACACTAAACGTCCTGCACTGAAATAAGATACCAGAAGAGCTTTTAAATCTTATAATAATTGAATTAATTTAGAAAAATATATAAAGAAAAACTTGACAACTATTTACGTTCCTTAATATTTACTGACCGTTATAAAGTTTACGTTCTTACAGTAACATTTATTATAGATTTGGTTTATTTCAATGTAGTTTAGTAAATGTAATTAATTAAACTATTTTGAGAAAGGGGTATAATCATGTCAATCAAAGTGGGATAGTCAATTATATTTATTAAAGGGACATAATTCAAATTGTGTTTTCGTTCTATTACTGTTCAAAAAAAGAAACGCATAGCTATCCGAGGGCGCGTTTTTATGAGTTTGTAAGTAAAATTTGGTGCTAGGGTATATAAAAACCAGCCTCAAATGTTCTTTACAGTGTCAAATGCACGTGTTGACCTGAATTGCGTTCGTTTTTTTAATCGTTACAACGCAGTGGTCAATAGTGTCTATGACGCAATTTTTGACCACAGTTCATGTTGCGCGCACGTGAAAGCAACAAAATTTGGGGTTAACATTATTCACTGACTACGCAACTGAAACCTTATAAAAGGATAACGCTACACACACAAAAAAAAAAAATTCAGTTCATTTTCAAGCAGACATTTATGGCGTCTCTATCGATAAATTTAACTCTTTCAGTTCCAAGCAAAAAAGTGGGTTTGGCCCAAGCAAAAATGGCCACCCCAGTGCGTTTTTATTGTTGTTGTTTGGAAATAATTTTTTAAAATGTTCATATACATAAAAAACTTTATTGTTGTATATGAAACTGAAGGGAATTGGATGTACTTTACTCTTGTGCTACAAGTATAACAGCTTTCATTGAAAAATGATTAGTTATTCAAGGTAAAATGGAGGACAAATGAAGAAGCCGGCGCAAAGTTACAGGAAAAGTATTCATTAACATTCTTCTACAATGGTTCCTCATGAGAATATCCAAGTGTAAAGTTTCAAAATGTAACAAACAGGAGTATTCTAGCAAAGTACAATCAGTTTTTAATCAATAAACACTCAGAAGATTGTTAATTTCACAAACTACAACAACAGGTAAAATAGAGGAAATTGTCAGCCCTGTGTGTTTTTATTGTTGTTGTTTGGAAATAATTTTTAAAAATGTTCATATGTATAAATAACTTTGTTGTTTTATATGAAACTGAAAGTAACTGGATGTACTTTACTCTTGTGCTACAAGTATAAAAGCTTTCATTGAAAATGATTAGTTATTCAAGGTAAAATGGAGGACAAAAGAAGAAGCCGGTGCAAAATTAGAGGAAAAGTATTCATTAAAATTCTTCTACAATTGTTCCTCATGAGAATATCCAAGTGTAAAGTTTCAAAATGTCACAAACAGAAGTATTCTAGCAAAGTACAATCAGTTTTTAATCAATAAACACTCAGAAGATTGTTAATTTCACAAATTACAACAACAGGTCATATTGTTGTAAAAAGAGGAAATTGTCAACCCTGTGTGTTTTTATTGTTGTTGTTTGGAAATAATTTTTTTAAATGTTCAAATGTATAAATAACTTTGTTGTTGTATATGAAACTGAAGGTAATTGGATGTACTTTACTCTTGTTGGCACCGGTTCCAAGCCACTGGCTCAGTTGAAGACCGGCATCGCAGTGGACGACCCAGAGTGACAACAGCAGCGGAGGATCGCTTTATTCGGCTTCGTCACCTCATAGACAGGTTTACAACAGCTTCCTCAACTGCCCAGTCATTGCCTGCAGGACGTCATGTGTCTGTTCAAACTGTCCGGAATAGACTGCATGACGCTAGACTTCGGGCACAACGACCTCACTGAGGACCTGACCTTACGCGCCGCCATCGCCAAAATCGACTTCTTTGGGCCAACCAGCATCGACCCTGGGCAGCTGACAATCAATGGAGACGTGTCTGGTTTAGTGACGAATCTTTCTTTTTGTTGCAGCGCATTGATAGACGGCGTAGGATCTACCGTAGGCGAAATGAACGTTTTGCCCAAAATTGTGTTGATGAAGCTCCGCCGCACGGTGGTGGAGGTGCAATGGTGTGGGGAATGATCAGTTACAACGGAAGGAGTCAATTGTGCACATTGAAGGAGGCTTGAATGCGCAACGATACGTCAATGAAATTCTTCGACCCCATGTCCTTCTACTTTTGGCTGCCCAAAGGTCTGTGTTTCAACAGGACAACGCCAGACCCCATTGTGCACGGTTGACCACGCAGTTCCTGACTGCCAACAACATTCTCACCCTTCCCTGGCCATCCCTGTCTCCAGACATGAGTCCGATTGAGCACCTGTGGGATGAGCTGCATAGACGTGTTTGTCGCCGAGACGTTGCTCCAGCCAATCATCGTGATCTGTTCCAGGCACTCCAGGAAGAGTGGGCAGCCATCCCACAGGCCCACATCAGACGTCTGATCGCATCCATGCCCAGGAAATTCCAGTCGCTGATCGATGCAAGAGGAGGCCACACTCCATACTAACGGGAAAGCCCGTACGCCAAAAAACTCTCGTGACCCAGATGCAAAACAACTGTCAATTGATTGGTTGAACCCTAAGGTATTCTTGTGTGCAATTTAAACAATTAACTCATTAAATTTAAAAAAAAAGTTATTGAATGTCAAAATTATGGCTATGTGTGTGCCTTCAGTAGCTATGCGTTTCTTTTTTTGAACAGTATATATTCCTTTGACTGTTATTTAAAAGGATACATTGTGTACGGCACTCATTGTGTTTCATCGCTTACATGTAATGTATGTTCACAACATTTGACTTAAAATGGTTTTGTTATCAGGCACGTCTGATATTCTTCGCATACTGTAAAATAGAAATGTTGTATTTACAATCTAATTACGTGTTGAATATTTATGAATAGTGGTGTGAACACATCAGCAGGACTGTCTGGCAATGGATAGGACACACATTTCGGAAACCTGTTCATAGCATTACAAGGTAGCCCTTGTTCTGGAACACCTAAAGGGGTATACCAAAAACACATGGAGAAGATAACTTGGGACAAAGAGTGAAAGTGACAAAACGGGGCGTCCCCTGTCGATCTTTGTTTCTATCCGACAGTTTCGGTACATTTGTGGTACTGATTTTTATTATCTGCTTTCAATTGTCGGACTTTTACTTTCTTTCTTTCCTTTTTTCTTCGTTATTTTTCTGCTAAGTAGCAGATATTTGAGTATTGTCGAATTGCTTGATACCTTGACGCTACCCAGATTTGCTGAGATAATTACTCACAGTCGGCCGGGAGCGGAACAGCTTGGCTAAGATTAGCACAAGATATCGTTTACGCGGCGGAGACATGACGCGTTTCTTATCTTGTACTTGTTATGACAAGAGTACTTTCTGATAAAGTAATGATGGTTACATTTTGAACACGCTGTTTTATGAGTTTTCCGATCTGTCTGTAAGTCTGTACACAAGGGCATCGGGCATTTTATTACCATATATGGGAGAGTTGACCTCTGCCTTACGTTCAAAATTATCCGATGTCGGAATATTTTGAAATTATCCCATAACTCGCCTGTTTGAAAATGATTGGAGTTTATTGATAGCTCATAACAAACAAAGGCCTGGGAAGGCAGGGAATATAATCTGACCATTTTCTCAAGCTATTTCGCTTGAGAAATCACTCGACAAGTTACCAGACCTTCGTATAATGAAGAATTAGAATTCAGACTTCCTTCTTTAAATATCGTACACCTTTTATTGGAGTATTTATCAGGACTTACAATATAGCCCAGGAAATCTCTAACATTTCAAATAAGGAAACCGAGACTGAGGAAACTGAAGGACAACACACGATATCAGAGAGGGGACTATTAAATTAACGCCACCCCAGACGCGTGTAAGAGGCCGATTCAAGTCTCTTTTATTCATCTGAGCAAAACTGTCTGTGAGCCAGGATTCGCGTAATATGTGATTTACATATCATATTTCATTACATATCATATTTCATATATATGTGTATATTACCATGTGAATTTTAATATGTGAAAATCGCTAGTGGATGTCACAGTCATTTGAGGCTGGCAACCTTAGCGTATAGAATGAGGATACATGAACCACCATTGCAAGGCTGGTGATTGCTTTATTGCTAGTTTCATAAAGAGAACTAACAGCATAAAGTAGTTCCAGGTTCCATACGGAGCAGGGAGGGAAAGATGAAAGAAATGATGTACATTCTAAGTATAATACTTACATATTCAAAGCAGTGTAAATGTCCCTATAAACATAGTCACTTTAAAATTAATGTAAGTTTTCAAGCTTTAAACCAGTGTAAATGTCTATGTGAAAATATTCCTTTTAAAGTTAATGGAAGTTTCAAACTTTTCAATCAGTGTAAACATAAATGAAAACATATTCAATTTATATTGTGAACACTTTTCACTCAGTGGAGATGAATTGTCTGTCCTGAGTAAAGGTCTTGAGTTTGTTCCTCTTCGTTCTATTTTTGACAAATATTCTTTGCTTCAAGATGTTCACAGCTTCCATCGCCGCATGGGTCAAATATTACCATCGCAAGGGTAAGTATTCTACCAGGGTTTCCGATACTGATGACATCTTTCGTCGTTTTGGCAAACCTAAACAAGACTGGACTCCAGCTCCAGGAGCTTCTCGTGCTCTGGATTTATATATTGCAAATACTTTGCATGACATTGACCAGCTCAATCTACGCCGTCTCCGTCGATCTAACCTCACGTCTTCTAAATGGCGGGCATTGTCACGCCTTAAAAACCGTGATGATATTGTTATCAAGCCGGCAGACAAAGGTGGTGCTGTGGTTGTTTGGCGTAAGGACGTATACATTCACGAACGAGTTACACAGCTAGGTAACACCACATTTTACTCACCTTGTTCTGGTGACGCTACAGTCCGTAATAATCTTACTGTTTATGAGACTATCCGTGGCCTGGTCCATGATGATCTTTTTCCTTCTGGTGCTTTATCTCTCCATATTTTTGATAATAGTCTTGGTAAGCCTTCCTTTTACATGCTTCCGAAGGTGCATAAAATTGCTAACCCTGGTAGGCCTATTGTTTCAGCCTGTTCTTGTCCCACTGAACATATTTCTGAATTCCTTGATAGTATTTTCCAGCCTTTAGTCGCTAATCTGCCTTCTTATTTGAAAGACACTACTCATTCTATCACTACTTTTGATTCAATCAGATTCACGCCTGATCGTACTTACCGTCTTTTCCTCCTAGATGTTTGTTCCCTTTATACTTCTATTCCACATGCTGATGGTCTCAAGGCACTCCAATTTTTTCTCGACCAGCGTATTAATACTACGGGAAGAAGTGGAAGAGGCTATATGTTCGATGAAAGGAGGGAAGTCACCGGGTGTGGATAATATACCAGCAGAGCTCTTGAAATATGGAGGACCAGATATAGTAAAAATCATGACAACAATTTGCCAGAAGATATGGAGTACAAAAAATGGCCAAAAGAATGGACGCAGTCATTAGTAATACCGCTTCCAAAGAAAGGAAATCTAAAAATGTGCAAGAACTACAGAACCATTAGCCTTATTAGTCATCCAAGTAAGGTGATGTTAAGGATACTTTTGAACAGAATAAAACAGAAATCAGAAGAAATCTTGTCAGAGGAACAGGCTGGCTTTAGACCAAAAAGAAGTACCTCAGAACAAATCTTCAATATTAGATTACTGATCGAAAAACATCTCCAGCATCAACATGATTTATACCATAACTTCATCGATTTCACAAAAGCCTTCGATCGAGTCTGGCATGAAGGTTTATGGCAAATAATGAGAAAATTCAATTTTGATACCAACATCATAGATATCATTGAAGCACTATACAAGGACGCAAGCAGTGCTGTTTTTGCAAGCAATGACATTGGAGAATTTTTCAAAACAACTGTAGGAGTTCGCCAGGGATGTATCCTGTCACCAGTGCTCTTTAACATTTATCTAGAACATATTATGCAGGAGGCTCTCTACGATTATAAATCAACCATATCGATTGGAGGCCGACCTCTGTGTAATCTACGTTTTGCTGATGATATTGATCTGATAGCTGGAACAGAATCAGAACTTCAAGACCTTACCTCTAGACTGGAGAAAGTAACAAGAACATATGGGATGGAAATTCATATAGAAAAAAGCAAGATATTGGTGAATAGCCATAAGAAACATGTTCCGACCAACATTACATTAAATGGGCAAACGTTAGAAGAAGTTAACACCTTTAAATATCTCGGGTCCACTATATGTAGTGATGGCAGATCAAATAAAGAAATCAAGACAAGACTTGAGATGGCCTCAGCTGCCATGACAAGGTTGAATGTGATCTGGAAAAGTAACATCAGTTTCCCTGTGAAGATCAAATTATACAAATCACTTGTATTATCTATTCTCTTGTATGGGTGTGAGGGCTGGACACTCACTGCAGATACGGAGCGAAGGATTCAGGCTTTCGAGCATAAATGTTACAGAAGAATTTTGCGCATTTGCTATAAAGAGCACAAAACAAATGTCTATGTTAGAGAGAAGATAAACACCTATGCAGGCCATCAAGAACCACTTTTGTCAATAGTGAAACGTCGAAAGCTTGCCTGGTTTGGGCATGTAACTCGTCATGACTCCCTTTCGAAAACGATCCTCCAGGGAACAGTCGAAGGTAAACGGAGAAGAGGAAGGCAAAGAAAATCCTGGGCTGATAACATCAAAGAATGGGCAGGACACGGTTTCTCCACACTTGTACGCATTGCTGAGAATAGAGAGCAGTGGAGGACCCTGTCTGCTGATGCTTCCACCATGGCACCCCTACGACCCATGACGGGTTATGGGTTGAGATGATGATGATGATTGATCTTACTATAAGTACAGGTCCGCTTCTTCGCCTTGCTGAGTTGGTTCTTATTCTCAACTCTTTTGAGTTTAATGGCCAATTCTTCAACCAAATCAGTGGCGTCGCTATGGGTACTAAGATGGGCCCTAGTTATGCTTGCCTGTTTATGGGCCACTTTGAATATTTGGTCTTTCAAAATTATGATGTGCCAATACCGAGTTTTACCGCCGCTACATTGATGATGATATTGGCATTACTGACATGTCTGAGGTAGACCTCCGTCGATTTATTGACGATGTTGGTAATTTCAATCCTGCCATTAAATTCACTTCTGAAATTTCTACCTCGGTGAACTTCCGTGACATCACTGTGACTATTAGCCCTACTTGTCTTAAAACGTCTGTTTATTATAAGACTACTGACGCTCATACCAACGGGCTGATCACCCGTTTGCCAGTCACTTCGATTACGGAAACAACAGCAAATTTATTGATTTGCCGTTGCCCTAAAGACGCCAATAGGCGTGATGGGAAACAATGGCAAAGAAAACCTATCTGCTGTTGCCCTAAGACGCCACTAGGCGTAATGGCCACTGACTGCTTTGACGGTCGGTGGCTAAGGACGGAAGAAGAAGAAGAAGACTGACGCTCATGGTTTCCTTCTTTATACTTCATCGCATCCTCTTAGTTGTAAAAATCCCATTCCCTTTTCTCAACTTCTTCGCTTGCGTCGGTTATGTCACGATGACGATGATTTTCATCAGCGAGCTCAAGAGATGCTTGAGTTCTTTCGCCGACGTCTTTATCCAGAACATGTTTTATCTGATGCCCTTAATCGTATCACACGCGTCACTTGTCAGACGGCACTCACTACTAAACCTTCTGTCCAATCTGACAGACTCAAACTGGTTCTAACTTTCCATCCTCACTGTCTGGCGGTAAAGAGAATTCTGTTTCTACATCTGCCTATTCTCAACTCTGATCCTGATACCAAAGAGTTGTTTCGTGATACACCTTTGGTAGCTTATCGTAGGGATAGGAATTTTAGGAATATTCTTGTACACAGTCGCTTGCGACATTCTAGCCCATCTTACTTTGGTACTAAACCGTGCCAACGCCGGATATGCAAGACCTGTCCGTTTGTACTCCAAACTCAGACAGTCACTTTTCCGAAAGGAAAATTTATCATTAGTGAGTCTTTTACGTGCGAATCCAGAAACCTGATTTATGCTATCATCTGCAAGAGGTGTGGCATGACCTATATTGGTGAAACTGGTAGGCGTTTGGCAGACAGGTTTCGTGAGCACTTGAATGACATCTATCATGACAAACATTTACCGGTGGCACTTCATTTCAATAGGCTTGACCATTCAGGTAATTCCGATATACATGTCACTGCCCTCCGTTCATGTGCCGGTAATGACAAAACTCGCTTTTCGTTGGAGAATCGCCTTATTTTTAAAATGGGCGTTTTAGCTCCGAATGAGTTGAATATATAACATCATTTTGCATAAATTCTGGTAGCTTTTCTCTTTTTCATTCTTTATTTGTTGTCTTTTAGATCTATCTTCTTATGTTTTTGTTTTGGTTCGTTTCGTATCTTTTTATATCTCTTGTTTTGTCGCTATCGTACGTCACTTCCTTGTGATTTCTGTGACAAGAGACAACCGCTTTCTTCCACAGATTCTTTGGATCGAGCTAAGCTAACTTTTACTAGTTCCACAGTTTTGTTTATTCTTCTTTTTTTCGTTTCGTTGATTATTTACTTTCTTGTTTCCGTATTTCTTTTAGATTTTACGGTTTTCTTGTATTATTATTGTTCTTTTTTTTTCTCATCACTGTTGTTGTTTACTATTTCCATCTGCTTGTATCGCCCATTTGTTGTATACTTCTCATCATCGTATAGTTTTGTAGTACCTATATGTAATTTTTGTCTTTGTCACTTGTTTGTGGCTGACGAAGGGTAAAACCCGAAACGTCCCTTGTTTCTTGTGTACCGTTATTAGTAAAACTGATTAAATACCGTTTTATTTATTTAAATACTTAGATGTATATGTAAACCGACTCTATCTGTATTATTAACCTTTTCATTTAAATATAAGGTAACTATGAAAGCTATTCTATTTAAATGTAAAGAAAGTTTTATCCCTTACTTACTTAGTCGTTCCCCTTCTACCGTGAGGTGTAGAGGTTTGGAAGAGAGAGCGCCAGACCATTCTATCAGCTGTCTTCTTCCTGGCCTGGTTCCATTCTAGTCCTCGGTCCTTCAAAGATTGTCTAATGTTGTCCTCCCAGCGGACTCTGGGTCGTCCTGGAGGTCTGGATCCCTGGCTCTTTGTTTCCCATGCTTGTCGTGGTAGCCTATCTTCTCCCATTCTGCAGACATGGCCAAACCATCTTAGTTGGGACTGTTCTATTTGGGTCTGCAGCGGATGGGATTTTAGGCCTTGACGGATTTTTACCAACCTCTTTCTTGCTGAGGAATCCACGATTTATGGCCTGAAAAAGTCTCCCAGCCGCTGCTTTTCGAGTGGCCAACTCTTCTTTGAAGCCTCCCTTTCGGTCTATAATAGCTCCGAGATATTTAAAGTGGTCGACCTGCTCCAGGACCTGTTCTCCCAACTTAATCTGATGTTTTCTTTCTTCTCGTGATATCACCATGGATTTTGTTTTAGAGCTGCTTATGACCATCCCTCTCTTCTCCAGCTCTTCCTTCCAGACTTGCAGGTTGGATTGGAGATGTGCCTCTGATTTAGCAATCAGGGCAACATCATCAGCAAATGCCAGCTCCGAAATATAGACCTGTCTCATCTTCCAGTACCCCACTGAATACTTTCTTGTTCTCTCCTTACATGCCTTGATGACATCGTCCATAAGGAGTATGAAGAGGTAAGGTGATAGGATATCACCTTGTCTTACACCAGTGATGGTCCTGAACTCTTCTGACTTATGGTTTGCTGTCCTCACATAATTTCTGCAAGACTTGTAGAAGCTCTGTATAGCATGAATCAGAGGTGCTGGAATATTCTTCCTTGCCAAACAGTCCCAAAGTTTGCTCCAGGGGACCCTGTCAAACTCCTTTTCCAGATCTATGAAACAAAGATGGATCTCACTCTTATACTCAAGGGCCTTTTCACTCAGTTTTATCCCGAGGGATTAAATTTAACTCTCATCCAGGGTGAAGTCTGAGTAATTGGGATGTTGGTATGGGAAGACAGGAACCCATAACTATGGGGTGGAAAACGCCATAATCAGAGGAACGTTTCGTTCTATTCTTTTAACCATAGTTATTGTGGTATCAGCAGAAAGTACTATCTCTGGAACAAGAAGGGAACAGTGGCCTAAGCTTTAAGACGAAGGACCCACTTGGTAGACTCTCCTTGACATTTCTGGGAAATGAGCTACAGCCGACAACCTTCACCAGGACGAGCGTGAGCAGAGTGACAAGAACCAACCCATAAGACAGAGCAGAACCGTCACTGGCATCTAAGTTCATTAGTGCGCATGTCCAAATATAAAAGACCCTTAGGTGCTCCCACTGTTGTTGTTGTTGTTGTTGTTGTTGTTGTTTTGAAGAAATGATGGGTGGAGAGTGGGCACTTAACAGCTGACCGTTATTGCCTCTTCTCGTTCCATCTTGGTCTACCCTGATCCAGGGCCGGCTCTACCGACGGCGCAACACGTGCATTTGCACGGGGCGGCAAGCTTTGAGGGGCGGCAAAAAATTTTTTTAGTTATTTTTACAATCCCGCCAAAATATTCCGCCTGGGAGCCTCGCTGGTGTAATGGTTACCATACTGCGCTAGCGATCAGGTGTTCAAGCCCGGGCGCAGGCATTTGTAAGAGTGTCATCGACCGGGATTTTGACTGAATAACTTGAACGACCCCTGAAATAAACCCTCTGTGGATGGTGTCGCGGAGTGTTCGAAGGTTTCGTCTAGATTATTTTAAAATTCCTTACTTTTCTATTCCTTCACATTTTGTCTGTTTTCACTACGAAATACTTGCACCTGCGATCTGCTCTTTAGCTGTTTTTCAAGTCGTCACTAATACTTCTGCCATACGATCGTAATGCTATCTTCTCCTCCTACAAAGGCAGTAAAAGGTATTTCGTTAGAGACGTCAGTACAATTTATTCGCTTGGTCGAAACCACAGTTGTTCCAAGAGGATTATATTTCCGTGTTCAGTGGTCAACTGAAGACCGCCACGATAAATTTTCCGGCATGGCTGAACGAGAGACGGGAATTAGTTAACTTGGCGTGGGAATCGGGAATTTATTTTTTTATCGACTGTTCTGTGTTGGCGGCTCGAATGTTTCAGTTGTTTTGGAGTGTGCATTCAAGGAAGTTACAGTGGTAAATAAGTTTTTTAAACGTTTTATGGAAATTAGTACAGTGCTTCAGCCTCCATTCATTACTAAATAATACATTTTATTGTAGGGTTTATTTAAAAAGTTTTAATTTTCAAATAGATATAATGTCCGATAAAAGAAAAAAACTATCAGGTGCTGAATATCGGAAACGGAAACTGAAAAAAGAACGCGATATTCAAAAACATAGCGGGGCTTTACATAAATATATAAAAACTGAAACAGCTGATGTAGGACAGAAGAAAATAAGCAAATGTACCGAAACAAATTATTCTGAGCTCATGGCAAGTACTTCTAACTCGGACCCCAGTAACGTAGATATTACTAACAATGTCGAAAATGAGACTGATTTGACTGTTTCCAATTCCAGGGATTTAAGTGATGAACTTAAGAGGTACACTGATCCGGCAAGATGGAGTCCTTCTTTAAGCGATACCGAAAGACTGGAAATCGTAAAAAAAAAAAAGGCCTGCCAGAGAGACCAAAAAATGAGTTCGTTTTTCCACGCAGCTCTAATGGTCGGAAATTTTCACTACATTTTTACACTAGGGAGCTAAGCAATGGAGAACATATTAATCGATCATGGTTAGTGTGTTCAAAAGAAAAAGATTCTGTATTTTGTTTCTGCTGTAAGTTGTTTTCCTGTAATAAAATGTCACTCACTACTGATGGCTATAATGATTGGGGTCATTTGTATGTGTATCTTAATGAACACGAAAAATCTAAAAACCACTTGGAGTCCCATACAAAGTGGATTGAATTATCGTCCAGGCTTAAATCAGTACAGACAATTGATTCAATGCAACAAAAGTTATTAAATTCAGAAGCTCGACACTTTAGGAGCATAATAGAACGCCTAATTGCTATTGTCCAGTTCTTGAGCCAACAATGCTTGCCATTTCGTGGAACATCTGATAAATTATATGACCCTAACAATGGAAATTTTTTAAAGCTTCTTGAACTGATTGCCAGATTTTATAGTGTTATGTGTGAACATTTAATGAGAGTAGCTCGTGGATTGACCCAGCATTACCTTGGGAAAAACATTCAAAATGAATTAATTGCTCTTCTCTCTGGAACCATAAAAAAGAAATAATTTCTATGGTGGAGAAAGCTAAATATTATAGCATAGTTGCAGACTGTACTCCCGATGTAAGTCACATTGAACAATTAACACTAATTGTAAGATTTGTTAATACGAATCCAGATGATATCAACATTCATGAGCATTTTCTTGGTTTCATTGCTGTAGAAGCCACTACAGGCTCAGCGTTAACCGAATGCATTCTAAGAAAATTGTCAGACATGGATATTCCAATCGCAAACATGCGTGGCCAGGGGTATGACAATGGATCAAATATGAAAGGAAAACATTCAAGAGTTCAACAACGTATTAGGAACTTGAACCCGAGAGCTTTTTATATCCCTTGCTATTCTAATTCTCTCAACTTGGTGGTCAATGATGCAGCGATGTCATCTAGAGAAGGGGTTTTATTTTTTGAAACGGTTCAGAAATTGTATGTGTTTTTCTCAGCGTCAACACTGCGTTGGGGAATCCTTAAGAAATATATTACAACTCTAACGCCCAAGCCACTAAGTACAACTCGCTGGGAATCTAGAATCGAGGCCATTCGTCCTTTAAGATATTATATTGAGGAATTTTATGATGCATTAATAGAAATTGCTGATGACGAGTCATTAGACAAAATGGCGACACATGAAGTTGAAACCCTTGCCCTAAAACTCAGAGATTTTAAATTTTTATGTTGTCTGGTTATATGGCACTATGTTTTAAACGAAATTAATGTTGCTAGTAAACTGTTGCAAAGCATAAAAATGGAATTGACAAGTGCCATAACAACTTTGAGAAATGTTCTCCAAAGCCTTAAGAATCTCAGAAATGATGAATCATTTCAAAATGTTCTTGGTGATGCTACAACATTAGCTGAGAAAGTTGAAGCTGATCCTGATTTGATACCAACGTTTGAATGTACTAGAGTGCGTCGGCAGAAAAAGGAACACAACTATGAAGCAAGAGATGAACCTATTTTAGATCCTAAAACTAAATTCAAAATTGAATTTTTCTTTTTTATTATTGATGTTGCAACTAATTCTATTGAAGAAAGGTTCGAGCAATTGGAACATCACTTCACATTTTTCCTTTTTATATAACATCCCTACATTGAAATCTGAGATGACAAATGAGCTCTTAAACAAATGTAGAAACCTAGAAAGCATTTTAACACATCAAGAAAATAGAGACATTGATGCCATTGAGCTATGTGATGAACTGAAAGTAGTATCCAAATTAGTACCAGAAAATACACCGCCAATTGAAGCTCTTCGTTATATTATTGAAAATAACATTGCTCCTAATGTCGCTATAGCCTCAAGAATATTACTAACTTTGCCGGTAACGGTAGCAAGTGGTGAGCGTAGTTTTTCAAAACTGAAGTTTATTAAAACTTATTTACGCTCAACAATGGCCGAAACTAGATTCGAAGGACTTGCCATGATTTCAATTGAACATGAAATCGGTAAAAAATTAGACTACGCAGACCTTATTTCTGCTTTTGCAAATATGAAAGCACGAAAAGTGTCTTTTTAAGCAGTATATACTTCAAACAATATAAATTCAAATAATGTGAAAATAGTGCTAAAAACTATAACATGTACATACTATAGTTATGTGTTTGTGACTCAGCAGTTCATCGTTCCTCATGAGAAGAGCATCCCCTATATGTAAGTAATGTAACTACATTTATTTCATATAATTGTCTCTAATAAAGTCAATGGTTTATTTTATGACTATACAGTATTTTCATCAATTTATCAATACATTATTATTAATGGTACTATTTAAAATTAGGCTAATGGTCATGAAATTAATGTTGAAGCTTGTTTAATAACATAATGGTTTCAAAAATTTGAAACGTTAATTTGAGGTTGGGCTGGGGCGGCAAGGTATGGTATTGCACGGGGTGGCAAAATTCCTAGGGCCGGCCCTGCCCTGTTCAACCTGAAAATTGGTTATACGGTAATTGGGGTATTTAGTGTCATTTTATTTACTAATTTTGTATTCAATTTAAATAACTCCCCCTTTTTGTTTTTAATAAGTGTTTGCTACTTTTCTTAGTAGCACGCCCCTTTCAACCGTCTACCATATAAATGGAGTTGTTGGTTATATCAGGACGTGTTTCATTTATTGTAATATGCTTTTGTTAGTATTTAACTTATACTATATTATCTCTAGTAGGGTTTTTTTTTAAATTTTGTAGTTATAGTTCAATGTCGTTTTATTACCCAAGTATGATATTGTCTAAACTGATATGTTTTTATGTTTCACTGTAGGGTTGTTGGTCAATCTGTATTTTTCTGGGGCGAGTCTTTCACCAATGTAGACTACTGGCTTGCATCCTTGTTTATTTATGTTTTTTATGTTAGCTTTTGTTTTTATAATAAAGTGTTTTATTAACTTTTGTATTTCTGATGGGGTCTTAGTGCCTATGAGATTTTCTACACTCATTTCTACCTTGTGGTTACTACAGTAAGTCTTCATGTTTTGCCTCTGCTGGTCATATTTTTTGCAGTCCGCCAGAAAGTGTCTAATTGTGTTTGGTTCTTGACACTCTTCACATGTGGGTTCTTCTATCATACAATATCCAGTTCCAAGCTTGAGCCTCAGCAATTATTTATTAATTGGTATTTTTAGTTCATCTTTTATCTGACATCTGAAAGGAGGCCCAGAAATTAAAACTGCAGTAAGCAGAAACAACGAAGAGGCAGAAACCCGGACAGTTGACAAACAGACAGGACACAGCAAAGATGACAACCACGAAATCACAAGCAAAAACAGTCAGGAAACCAGAGGAGGAGAAAACGAAGAAACAAAAAACAGAATTAAAATAACGCAGATATCTGGAACAGATGCCACACTGAGAGCTCTCCCAGATGACAAAATCCTGGTCATCCTGAGAATAATAATAGAAAAAAAATATATTGACAAAGTGCAAAAACATAAAAATGGAGTAACAATCCCTGTAAACAACACAGGAAAAGGCAAGGCACTACTACATGAATTAAAGAGTTACCCAAAAGAAATACAACTCGCACATGGGATAAAGGTACAGATTGAGTTGATCAAGGAGATTCGAAGATTCGTCATCAAAGGGGTCGATTCAATTCTAACAGAAGAGGAGATCTGCACTAACTTAACAAAAGAAAACCCACAAACAAAGATAGAAAAAGGAGAAAGAATAAAAACCAAAGAGCAGAAGAATACGATAGTGGTAGTGCTAAGTATAAAGGTCACAGAAATACCCAAGCTGGTCAAACTCCACCAGAGAGCCAAAATGACATTGTATATGGCACTCATTGTGTTTCTCTTTGAACGACTATTTTATTTGTCTCTTGTCTTTTTGATAGCCTAGTCTCTTTGTCTCTTGTGTTGATTAAACACTTTGGTAAACTATTCTCTTTGTCATGTGTCTTATTGATACAGTCTGACATACAATTTCCTGTTAAGCCTACTTACAGGGTTGTCTTACATTTGCCTTCAACTTTTCCTTGTGTTTCACTTCTCAACAAAGTTTTACATTTTCAATGTGCCCAAAATTTCTTATTCGTCTAATTCTTATATTCTTTTCTTTAATTTTCATGTTATTTCTAGTTTTTCTAACACCTTTTGATTTGTTTTCTTCTGGTTTCATGAGATGCACTGGATTCTTCTACATATTCACATTTCTAGACCCTCACTTTTCTTCTTGCTGTTTGTTTATTGTCCATATTTCTCTACCACACAATAATAATGATATACTGAACAAGCTTATAATGTGCTGTTTCTGTTTGTCATGGTAAAACATTATACACATAACTTTATTAACTTTAAGATTAAAATGATGAGAAAAGGCAATCTGCGCAGCCAGAAGAGTCAGGTGGGAAAGAAAATGCCTGTCACTTGTTCAAGTGTCCCCAAATATGTTACGTATTCACTGATCTATTAGGAACAGTTCTACAAACACCTGTTCTGACTCACAACATATAGACTGTTTTCACTTCAGTGAATCGGATATTTTTATAAGTTGAAAACCATTTGAAAATTTATTTAGTCTATAGCTTAAAAATGATAATATAATTTAGAATTATAACTTATTCAGAGACAATTTTAAAATACAACATGGTTAGAGAGAATAATTTCAAAATGAAACTTATTTAGAGATACGACACAAAATAAGTTAGAAAATAAATTTACTGACCATAAAACAATAGGCAACAAAAGTGTTTGTAACACACATTATGACATACGTCAAAAACTGTTTAACATTATAACAACAAGCATTCAATTGACAATGTAATCAATATCTATAGCTACCATGTGTGCCTAGAACTATTAGGATATGCTTCCATTCAACTTATTTCTGTATCATTCTTTCTCTTCTGAATTAAATCCTTCATTCTTCCCATTTATTATACTTTCTCTCAATCATGCTATTCCTTGGACTTCTGCTCTTAGCCTTTAGTCCTACTCCATTCCATCCCACACTGCTAAAACCAGTCTCACTTCATCCTCCCTGCAAGTGTAGACCCCGCCGGACTTTATTAATTTACTTCAAGATGAGGTGAAAAAAAATGTTGACGACAATCACAGCAAGACAAGGGTGGAATGACACAACAGAATGTGGGCTGATGTTGTGCTGCAAAATCAAAAACTCCATTAGAATCTAATATGACACAGTAAGAATGGTTGTAACATTAAATGTAGAATCTAATATGACACAGTGAGAATGGTTGTAACATTAAATGTAGAATCTAATATGACACAGTGAGAATGGTTGTAACATTAAATGTAGAATCTAATATGACACAGTGAGAATGGTTGCAACATTAAATGTAGAATCTAATATGACACAGTGAGAATGGTTGTAACATTAAATGTAGTTATTAATGCTTCAAGGACTTGAAAACACCATACATGGAGCATGTTAACATCACAGTCTTTCATCAGTTTTTTGATTAAAGGTCTTATTCACAATCTTTTGATTAAAGGTCTTATTCAAAATCTTTTGATTAAAGGTCTTATTCACAATCTTTTGATTAAAGGTCTTATTCACAATCTTTTGATTAAAGGTCTTATTCACAATCTTTTGATTAAAGGTCTTATTCACAATCTTTTGATTAAAGGTCTTATTCACAATCTTTTGATTAAAGGTCTTATTCACAATATTTTGAAACAGTGCTAAATCCTAAACTGATTTGAACTCTCCAAATCCGCCTTGAACTGGATCATTAGTTCAAGTTGGAGACAGCCTATGAGTCTTTCAATGAAGACTTAGTCAATGAGACTTTCAATGAAGACTTAGTCAATGAGACTTTCAATGAAGACACACTCAATGAGGCTTTTTACAAGGACAGTCATTGAAGCTTTCTTTGAGGACAGTTAGTGAGGCTCTCTATGAGGACAGTTAGTGAGGCTCTCTGTGAGGACAGTTAGTGAGGCTCTCTGTGCGGACAATCAGTGGGGCTGTCTTTCAGGACACAGTCAATGAGGATTTCCATAGAAAGGATATCATCAGCAGCTTTAAGGCACTATACTTTATTAATTCAGAACAAGAAATATCTGACACGCTTACATAACTCAAAGACTGTCTTGGGACATCTGACATTTGGTCCCAGGCACAAGGCTTCCCTCCACTAGCGTAAGGTCCCACACAGGATGCATAAGCCATGACCATGGGTATATAGTTTTGTTCATGAACTCCAGTATAGAGGAAGGACTGAGGACCTGGTATATACAAATTGTGTGGTTTAGAGAACAAATTTGTATTTTTAGTGAAAGTTTCTGAGGTTTACAAAACAAGTATTGTACAGTACATACATTTATAAATGAATGCTAGCACTGAATAGGATGACTAAGATGGTAATGACAGGATCAGAAATGTAAAACTGATGCAAACAAGAAATAATAAGTGCAGCATGAGGTGAAAAATATTACCTTGGTTGTACATACTAGAGCATCACAAGACAGTACGTGTCCTGGAATGTGCAGAGTACAAGAAATACAGGGAGACATAAGAACACATGGAAGTCATTTGCAAGAACATAGTAGACGTAGCCTCCTTCATTCATAACTGACTGTAGGAAATTAGTTGTAGCTCCTTCAGTCATAACTGACTGTAGGATAGTAGTTGTAGCTCCTTCAGTCATAACTGACTGTAGGATAGTAGTTGTAGCTCCTTCAGTCATAACTGACTGTAGGATAGAAGAGATAGGTTTGAATTAGTTAAACATCAGTGCACCAAAGGCAATTGGAAAAAGAATAACAAAGAAAGGCAAGTATAAGATGTCCCTGGAGAAGTTGGACCTCACTGAGGTGAAAGAAGTAAAACATGACAGCAAGTTAAGGCCTAATAGACAGGAAGCACATAATCTGTTCTACCTGCAGGTTTTCACAGCAGAAGACGTCGATGACAAAGACAAAATAATGTCATTATGAGCAGTGACGATTATCATCATTCTGTTTCTCACCTTCTGTCTACTTGTGCTGTTAAGCATCATGGGAACTCTCAGTTTTCACATCTTCTGTCTACTTGTGCTGTTAAGCATCATGGGAACTCTCAGTTTTCACTTCTAAGCCAGTTGTATTTATCTGGCTAGTGTTATACCTTGTTCTGTTCAAGATTTCTTTAATAATTTCTATCCACCTTCCTTATAGGCGTCCCATTGCCTGTAACCAGCTCTTTTCCCATTGAAGGCTTGTGATGGTACCTTATCTGACCAGATTCTGATGAGGTGTTCATACCATTTAATTTTCTGTCTCTCTATGTACCATATAGACAGTGTTGTTCCAGCAACTTTCTAACCTTGTGTTTCTTGTCTTTTATGCTGACATTTGTAGTTTTTCTAAGATATATTCATTATCATCACCATTCAGCTTCTCACGGTGCATAGGCTTCAACAATCTTACGCCAAGTTTTCCTGTCCTGTGTCATCAGGTCAAGGTCTTCTCCATGTCTATCTCCAGTTGTCTTCTCCATGTCTATCTCCAGTTGTCTTCTCCATGTCTATCTCCAGTTGTCTTCTCCATGTCGATCTCCAGTTGTCTTCTCCATGTCTATCTCCAGTTGTCTTCTCCATGTGTATTTTCAGTCTTCCTCTGCTTCTCATACCCTGAGGATTCCAGAACAAGGACTGCCTTGTGATGCTATCAAGAAGATTCCTCAGTGTGTGTCCTTTCTATCTCCAGTGTCTTCTTCTCATCTTCTGTTTCACTGGCACTTGTCTGGTTCTTGTCATCAGTTCCACATTAGCCATCTTGTCTAGTTCTTGTCATTAGTTCCACATTAGCCATCTTGTCTAGTTCTTGTCATCAGTTCCACATTAGCCATCTTGTCTAGTTCTTGTCATCAGTTCTACATTAGCCATCTTGTCATTCAACTTTAATCCTTCTATTCTATCCAAGCACTCATTTATGAAAGTCTGTAAGAGATATATTCACATGCTGTCATATTTTTTCCACATACTCTCGATAGTAACCATATCAGGCACTGTTAATGAAGAGCTGGTATGAATATGTTATTTATCATGTCACTAAGCCTCCATGTAGATTAGACTTTTAAAGTTTTCATCATTCACTATGACTATGCTTTCTTTTAAAAATGCATTGTAATCTTCAACATCATCAACACTGTTATTTTTAATGTCTGCTCTAAGATGTCATTATATATACCATCATATTGTGGTCAACATCATATTGTCATCATGATAATATTGTCATCATTATAATATTGCCATCATGATAATACTGTCGTCAATATTATACTGTCATCATAATAATATTGTCACTATTTGTTATCATTATAATATTGTCATCAAGATAATATTGTCATCATTATAATATTGTCATCATGATAATATTGTCATCATTATAATATTGTCATCATGATAATACTGTCATCAATATTATACTGTCATCATAATAATATTGTCACTATGATAATATTGTCATCATTATCATTGAAACTCTAATATAAAATTCCAGTCTGAATAACTGTCTCAAAACGTTTCCTGGCTACAAAACCTAGAAAAACAATCATCAACAGAACATTAAATCAACATCAATAGAAGAAATGAATAAAATAACCAACCGCAACACCATGGATTAGTCAGTCGCTTGAGACTCACATTGGATACCTACTCTACTGCCACTACCACTGCCTAACCACCACCATCATCATCATCATCACCTACCACTTGCAAAAATTGTAACATCTTCTCCTCCATGTGTCTCTGATGACATTGGAACTGCCGACTGAAACACGTAACTTTTGTTAGCTGAAATAGGAAGACAAAAAATGTTAGTGGTTACAGGAAGACAAAAAAGGGTTAACTGTAACAATACAGTATCAAACGTTAGAAGATATATAACAAGTGTTAGCTGAAACAATGTAGTAATAAATATTAGCACAAACATAGCTGTAAAAATACAAATGTTAGCAGATACAAAAAAACTATAAAAATACAGTAACAAATGTTAGCAGGTATACAAAAACTGTTAACTGTAACAACACAAATGTTAGCAGATACACAAAAACTATTAACTGTAACAACACAAATGGTAGCAGGTACACAAAAAATGTTAACTGTAACACTGCAGTAACAAATATTAGCAGATACACAGAGGGATCATTTCTCAGGCACCCGGGGCAGATCATTTCTTTGCCCCCTCTGCCTTTTCACATAAAACATCAGAAAAAAAATTATACTTGCAAGTAGATTTTTTTAACAGCACAGTACTGTCATGCTAACATCCAATGACACCCCTCCTCTGGCCGTCACCCAAGGTGGACCATGCCCCTTGAATGCCCCCCTTAGTATGCCACTGGCTGTCACATAATGAATGACATAATTGTATGGTACTGGCAATCTCATCATACAAAACATACTGCTAGAGAAACTATGACAACAAGAGTACACAAAGTACTTTGGTGCTGTCTGAGGATGAACTGCCATGCTAGCCTCATGCTTCCTGATGACTGAATAAAGGATATCCCCTCATTCAAAGCTTCCTCTACATTACTACACACATAACTGGACGTTCTACTGCAGATACTCTCTCTACACATGAGTACACAATGTCAATGTGAGATCAGTGGATACACCTACCTGTGTCTACATTGGTTAGATTCTCTCTTGGTACTGTATAACCTGGCCCAGTACCATACAAGAGAGCCGTATATGGTTTTTTGTTCAGTACATCTTTTAGGGTGACTTTTGAGTCCTCAGTACTAAGTCCTTGAACAAAACAAGTGATAAAAGAATGAGATTGTAAAAATATAACATGTGAGATTGTAAAACAAGTGTTGGAAGAATGAAATGTGAGATTGTAAAACAAGTGATGGAAGGACAAAATGTGAAATTGTAAAATAAGTAATGGAAGGATGAAATGTAAGATTGTAAAACAAGTGATGCAAGGATGACATGTGAATTTGTAAAACAAGTGATGGAAAGATGACATGTGAGATTGTAAAACAAGTGTTGGAAGAGTGAAATGTGAGATTGTAAAACAAGTGATGGAAGGATGACATGTGAGATTGTAAAACAAGTGATACAAGGATGACATGGGAGTTTGTAAAGCAAGTGATGGAAGGATGACATGGGAGTTTGTAAAACAATTGATGGAAAGATGATATGTGAGATTGTAAAACAAGTGATGGAAAGATGACATGTGAGATTGTAAAACAAGTGATACAAGGATGACATGTGAGTTTGTAAAACAAGTGATGGAAGGATGAAATGTGAGATTGTAAAACAAGTGATACAAGAATTACATGTGAGTTTGTAAAACAAGTGATGGAAGAGTGAAATGTGAGATTGTAAAACAAGTGATGGAAGGATGACATGTGAGTTTGTAAAACAGGTGATAAAATGATGAAATGTGAGATTGTAAAACAAGTGATGGAAGGATGACATGTGAGTTTGTAAAACAGGTGATAAAATGATGAAATGTGAGATTGTAAAACAAGTGATTTAAAGATGACATGTGAGTTTGTAAAACAAGTGATTTGAGGATGAAATTGTAAAACAAGTGATGGAAAGATGACATGTGAGTTTGTAAAACAAGTGATGGAAGGATGAAATGTGAGATTGTAAAACAAGTGATGGAAGGATGGAATGTGAGATTGTAAAACAAGTGATGGAGGGATAAAATGTGAGATTGTAAAACAAGTGATGGAAGGATGTAATGTGAGATTTTAAAACAATTGATGGAAGGATTAAATGTGAGATTGTAAAATGAGTGATGGATGGGTGAAATGTGAGATTGTAAAACAAGTGATAGATGAATGAAATGTGAGATTGTAAAACAAGTGATGGAGGGATAAAATGTTAGATTGTAAATCAAGTGATGGAAGAATGAAATGTGAGATTGTAAAACAAGTGATGGAAGAATGAAATGTGAGATTGTAAAACAAGTGATGGAAGAATGAAATGTGAGATTGTAAAACAAGTGATGGAAGAATGAAATGTGAGATTATAAAACAAGTGATGGAAGGATAAAATGTGATATTATAAAACAAGGGATGGAAGAATTAAATGTGAGATTACAAAACAAATTATGGAAGGATGAAATGTGAGATTGTAAAACAAGTGATGGAAGAATGAAATGCAAGATTGTAAAACAATTGATGGAAAGAGGATATGTGAGATTGTAAAACAAGTGATACAAGGATGACATGTGAGTTTGTAAAATAAGTGATGGAAGGATGAAATGTGAGATTGTAAAACAAGTGATACAAGGATTACATGTGAGTTTGTAAAACAAGTGATGGAAGAGTGAAATGCGGTATTGTAAAACAAGTGATGGAAGGATGACATGTGAGTTTGTAAAACAGGTGATAAAATGATGAAATGTGAGATTGTAAAACAAGTGATTTAAACATGACATGTGAGTTTGTAAAACAAGTGATTTGAGGTATAAATTGTAAAACAAGTGATGGAAAGATGACATGTGAGTTTGTAAAACAAGTGATGGAAGGCTGAAATTGTAAAACAAGTGCTGGAAGGATGGAATGTGTATAGTAAAGTCTCTAACACTTCACTCCCGCCTCTCAATGTTAGACTTAGTATAGTCAAGTCTCTAACACGTCTCAATGCTAGACCAAGTATAGTCAATTCTTTAACACTTTAGTCCCAACATCTCAATGCTAGTCCTAGTATAGTCAACTCTCTAACGCTTCACTCTCATCTCTCAATGCTAGATCTAGTATAGTCAAGTCTCTAACACTTCACTCAAACCTCTCAATGCTAGACCTGGTATAGTCAAGTCTCTAACACTTCACTCCCACCTCTCAATGCTAGACCTAGTATAGTCAAGTCTCTAACACCACACTCCCACCTATCAATGCTGCACCGGTTATAGTCAAGTCTCTAACACTTCACTCCCACCTCTTAATGCTAGACTTTGTATAGTGAAGTCTCTAACACTTCACGCCCACCTCTCGATGATAGACCTAGTATAGTCAAGTCTCTAACACTTCACTCCTACATCTCAATGCTGGACCTCGTATAGTCAAGTCTCTAACACTTCAATCCCACCTCTCAATGCTAGACCTAGTACAGTCAAGTCTCTAACACTTCACTACCACCTCTCAATGCTAGACCTAGTATAGTCAAGTATCTAACACTTCACTCCCACCTCTCAATGCTAGACCTAGTATAGTAAAGTCCCTAACACTTCACTCCCACCTCTCAATGCTGGACATAATATAGTCAAGTCTCTAATACTTCCCTCTCCTTGTCAATGCTAGACCTAGTATAGTCAAGTCTCTGACACTTCACTCCCACCTCTTAGTGCTGGACATAGTATAAAAAAGTCTCTAACACTTCACTCAAACCTCTCAATGATAGACCTAGTATAGTCAAGTCTCTAACACTTCACTACCTCTCAATGCTAGACATAGTATAGTCCAGTCTCTAACACTTCACTCCCACCTCTCACTGCTAGACCTAGTATAGTCAAGTATCTTACATTTCACTTCCATCTCTCAATGCTAGACCTAGTATAGTCAAGTCTCTAACACTTCACTCCCACTTCTCAATGTTAGACCTAGTATAGTCAAGTCTCTAACACTTCACTCTTACCTCTCAATGTTAGAACCTAGTATAGTCAAGTCTCTAACACTTCACTCCCACCTCTCATTGCTAGACCTAGTATAGTCAAGTCTCTAACACTTCACTCCCACCTCTCAATGTTAGACCTAGTATAGTCAAGTCTCTAACACTTCACTCCCACCTCTCAATGTTAGACCTAGTATAGTCAAGTCTCTAACACTTCACTCCCATCTCTCAATGTTAGACCTAGTATATTCAAGTCTCTAACACTTTATTCTCACCTCTCAATGTTAGACCTAGTATAGTCAAGTCTCTAACACTTCACTCCTACCTCTCAGTGCTAGACCTAGTATAGTCTAGTCTCTAACACTTCGCTCCCACCTCTCAATGCTAGACCTAGTATAGTCAAGTCTCTAACACTTCACTCTCTAATCTCAATGTTAGACCTAGTATAGCCAAGTCTCTAACACTTCACTCCTCCCTCTCAATGTTAGACCTAATATACTCAAGTCTCTAACACTTCACTCCCACCTCTCAATGCTTGACCTAGTATAGTCAAATCTCTAACACTTCACTCCCACGTCTTAATGTTAGACCTAGTATAGTCAAGTCTCTAACACTTCACTCCAACCTCGCAATGATAGACCTAGTATAGTCAAGTGTCTAACACTTCACTCCCACCTCTCAGTGTTAGACATAGTATAGTCAATTCTCTAACATTTCACTCCCAGCTCTCAATTTTAGACCTAGTATAGTCAACACCCGTGTGTTACCTGGGCCCGAAAGGGGAGCAAAGAATAGTAACACTGTCCCCTGCCAAGCATGTCGTAGAAAGCGACTAAGGAGGGTTGGGCATGGGGCCGGTTACCCCATCCTGTAAAAAATTTAAACCACAAAAAACTTCAACAAATATGGACAAATCAAATAAAGAAAATAAAACACAGCCATCCAAGACAGGGGAAGGTCCTCTCGCGGGGAGGCGTATGATGCAACACAGAGAAAGCCGAAAGGAGTCTGTGTTGCTGAATAACCTTCTTTCTTCTAGGAGAACTTCCAGATTTGGCACCTGGAATGTTCGGACATTAAACGAACAAGGGAAAGTGGCGCAAGTAGCAGCAGAAATGAGAGAATACAAAATCGAGGTTCTGGGAATGTGTGAAACAAAGTGGAAGGGGGTAGACAGGAAGAAACTCATCACAGGTGAATTGGTGCTGTCCTCAGGACATGAAGACGAAAGTTCACACCACAGTGAAGGGGTAGCTCTTATGTTATCTAAAGAAGCACAGAAAGCACTCATTGAATGGGAAGCTGTTGGACCCAGAATAATAACAGCTACTTTCAAAACAGCTAAAAAGAAAATTCATGTAAATGTCATCCAATGTTATGCACCAACTAATGACAGAAGAGTCTGTGAAAGAAGCATTTTATGCTAAACTACAGGAAATTATGGATAAAGTAAAAAGAAGAGACATCACAATTTTGATGGGTGACATGAATGCAAAGATAGGTACAGTCAACACCGGATTTGAAGAAGTCATGGGAAAACATGGGCTAGGAGTAATGAATGAAAATGGAGAACTATTCGCAAACTTCTGTGCTTCAAATCAACTGGCTATAGGAGGAAGCATGTTTCCACATAAGAGAATACACAAGGCAACATGGATATCACCAGACCATAGAACAGAAAATCAGATTGATCATAAATGCATAAACAAGAAGTTTAGATCATCATTGCAGGATGTAAAGGTATATAGAGGAGCAGATGTGGCATCAGATCACCATCTTCTGATAGCCAAAGTAAAAATGAAACTCAAGAGATATGCAACAATGCAAAATTATAGACAACAGTATAATGTAGGACAGCTAAGAAATCAAGAAACAAGAGACAAATTTGCGGACACAGTATCCAACAAATTCCAAGTGCTCCAACAGCTGGAAGATGTAGAGAATACAAAAGACTATTGGCAGCAGGTCAAAACTGTATGGAAGGAGACATGTGAAGAAATACTGGGGAAAAGGGAAAGACAACAAAAAGCATGGATAACAACAGAAACCATCAATAAGATAAAAGACAGAAAAAAACAAGAAAGCAGAGTTAAACACAAGCAAAACCAGAAGTTCCAAAGCCAAAGCTCAAGAAGTGTACACAGAAGCAAACAAAGAAGTAAAAAGAAGTATCAAAATGTGACCGTGGGGAGGTGATTAGTATAGTGTAGATGTTTGTTATATCATCCAAGTCAGGAATACTGGTATACTGCCAGAGGTCTTTATTCTTGTTGATATCTGTAACCTAGTCCGTTCCAAACTTCCTCTGTGTTGTTATATGTGGCGTGACAATTATTTGCACGTATTCTTCATATATCTTTACTGTAAGACTTCATCAACGAGAGATAATAGAGTAAACTCTCCAGATCCAAAACAACAATTTTATTTAGGTAATTCTACCAATGCATAGTAAACAAAGTCAAATGCATATACTTTTCTTCATACCAATCCACATAACAATGTATCCGTGTGCTAGTCGTTTACTGGTTACCTTCTCCTTGCTATCTATTCAAATGAGGCATTCCTAGCCTGTCTATCATGTCTGTTCTTATTATATCTTCTTGTGCATGCAAACTTAAAAATGCCTTTTCCATAACAATATTCACAATCTCATCTTCATTATTAATATTCAAAAATCTCACTCCTGGGGTCTGTTAATCTGATACTATGAATCGCCCTGCACGGGAAAATACTGCGACCTTCTCACTCGTGCGGTGACCCTTCATTATCTTGACTGCGTGTTGTGAGCTGGCCGTGTTTTTTTTTTTTTTTAAGTTCTGAATCTCGTGGCCTTTGGTAACTACTGTATATTTCTGCATTATTAAATAAGTCCCTTGAAGTTCTACTTACAGCAACAGAATTCCCACACATTCACATAATATTATATTTATCGAGTCGATGTCTTGAAAACTTCAAGATCTTCGGTTGTACATCTGTACACACCGGCATTTCGAGATCAACTGCCTTTTCATCCCGAAGTTTGCCTTCCCAAAAATAGTGCGGGCTTTTCCAGCCTTTTGGTTGGGCGGCTTAATATTTCCCTATTTATATTTGGTCACTATTCTTCCTAACAATTAGCACGAATTATGCTATAGTCATAGTAGTAGGTCGCCCGGTGACACAGATCCCGGGGTTATACAAATGTATCCTGTAAGGAGACATTTGCGTTCTATCAAAAATATAAATCCAAATCCCTAAAATTTCCTGTTGAGAAAATGAAAAAAAAAAATGTATCGTAAATCGGGGGCTCTCATGTGTGAAGATAAAAAATATTTGTAAATCGAGGGACCCTAAGTATACTCGTCTAAGTACATGCTCTCATCCAAAAGATTTATGTGTCATCACCGGCCAGTAGAGGCTCCTATACAATGTTTCACAACAAACACCAAAAAAAAAAAAAATAATAAATGTGGTGAGTTAACCACAATGTTACTAACCATTTCATGACAAGGTCCACAAACAATTAAAATCTCACAAGTCATCACAATATGACTCGTTTAAACTTTTACCTATCCGTGGCATCTCAATGGCAATACAATAAACCAAACTCAAACTTAAAAAGGTTCAATGAACTTCAAACAATTTGTCAAGTTATTATACATAATTACAGTGCGACATCTCTTCTGTCACTGAGATCAGTGATTTTTCAGAAGACATTTGATGTCTTGAAAACATCTATTGCCAATGACAGCTCATTGTCCGGCATAAAGACGTACTGAGTAATCTCATTTTTTGTAATATTTAAATTTAACTTCCACACAAAAAAATGTAGCTATCAGTCAGCAATGTGACCCTATTCTATCGTAACAAGTAAGTGAGAATGTATGTGGAGAGGAATGTCGTCAGTGAATTGTGCGCGACTGATAAGTCTTGGATGCACCTGCACTGTCATTTCTTTTTGTCAAAAAAAAAAAAAATGTATGTCTGAACACCGTTTTCTTCTCTAGAAAATGTTCAATTGTGAAGTAAAAAAATATGTACAAGGTTTTCTTCTCAACTTTTACCAAACAATTGCATGATGGATGGATAAACAATAACAGTTAAAACTGTAGTGAGTAATCATTGGAAGGGATATCCAATAATGTATGTGCCTGTCAGTATAAATGTATGTTAACTTTAACGTAACAATGTTATTCATGTGGGTTTGGCTTCATCAACATTTTTTTTTTTTTTTTTTTTTTATCGCACTTTGCGAAATATTCCTGTCTGTCCCAACATTATGGGCTCTACATGGGTACAACTACAGTGCAAAGCAGTGTTACTGCGATGAGTATGTTCTACTACAGGCATATCACAGTAGCGTTAGCGGGGGTACAAGCGGGTAGGTGATGGGATGGGGAGTAAATGTAGTCATGTGGACGTTCTCAATAACACTTTCTCTGGGTGATATCACGAGGATTCATTTGGTTTTCACCATCAGCAGTAGTGTTAACAGGACTCTGTTCTTAACCAAGTATTCGTATATAACTTCATACTTAATATAAGCAGACCACTCAGTATAGTGATAATAATTAATGCTAATAAATGTTGCCTAACCAGGCAATCTCGTTTATCTTATCATCGTGGCTAAGTTCTTGTGCATAACATTTTATGTTCTCATCATCATTTTCAAACAATACATCGATAAAATTCGTTAAGTGTATCATCACTGATCTGAGGTCATTTATTCTATTCCGATAATGCAATAGCATTTTTGTGTGCTATTCCCAATAGTTAGGCTTTTTTTTTTCCAATGACATGTTCTCTCTTCTCCTGCTTTGAAGCTGAGTCTGGTATGGCATGTTGTAAGTTGGTTTCCTTGCTTCTGTTGTAAGTTGCCATAATTAGAGTCAGTAGCAGTACTAAAAAAAATGTACTCCAGTGCATTTCCTATAAAAGGAAGTATGGATCGCCTAGTGCGATTGGCTTGTCTAATTTTCTGAAATCTTATCATAAGATCTGTAAGCATTATCCTAAGCATGTGCACTTCAAATTGGTATCAATGAATAAAACAATGTAAATAATATAATAAAAGTATCTAATATCACACATATGTCTTGTGATACAATGTTTGTCTGTGTCCTTAAGGACTAAAAAATCACTGATCATTACATAACTTGCTGTTACCGATCATAGCTTTTACTGGTGTGGCACTGACATCTGTCATTGCCTATACTATCATGGGCAGTAGTATGGTGATGAAAAGGGTCTGACATCTCTCGCTGCGAATACTACCATGGGCAGTAGTATGGTGATGAAAAGGGGGCTGACCTCTCTCGTGAAAAAAAAAAAGATGTAAAATATCAATTTGGCCTAAAATAAGGCTGGTGAGTACTGATGTAGTGGGGTGGTAAAACTAATACTAAATCTGCCCTGAAAGGAGTTTGGCGAGTTCCAAAAGTGTTATCTCACGTTTGGATAGGCGACTGTCATACGTTGGCGTGGGCGTTGAAAGCGTTGTGTTTATCGTTGCTCGACATGAAGTTGGTAACGATGGTGTGGGAGGTAAGTGTTGAAGACTTGATTTGCTTATCTGTGTAGGGCGACGTTTGCGAAGTATTTTATTTCTGACATGCTCTTGTGATGGTCGTATATATTTCGCACTGGGTATGGAATCGTCAGAAGAAGTCACGTATGGACGTTTGGTGTTTGCCCTAATGTTAGTGTAAAGTTCATTTGTCGTGGTGTCCTGGTTATCAAGTGGGCTAAGTGTATCGATGTCAGATTCTGCTCTTATCGGTGGTCGAGAAGCATTATCTATAATCTCAGTAAGGGTGTGCGTGGATAATTCAGCATCTGTATTTTGAGACTGCGTGGTATGTTGTTCCTCATCTGAAGTAATAGGGGCTTGATCTATTCTCTGATCTCGCATTCGCTGAAGAGGAATGTCGTCGTCACTGCTCCACTCTTCGTTTGACTGATATGAGCTTGTAGTTGGCACCTCTGATCTATAATATGTTTGATTTGTTATCACCTGCTGTGGGGTTTCATCCTCATGCGAATCTAATGTGGGTTTGTTAGATTCTTCGTTCTGTAATCTTGCATCTCTGTATTGAAGTCTTTCTCTTAATTCTGGAAGTGGGATGTCGTCTTTGCTGTCTGAATTATCTCTGAACTGACGCAGTCGGTTTATGGCATCATTCGACTGAGTGTGGGTTGTAGCTGGTTGTTCATCGTCAATTTCAAATTCACCATAGGCAGTGTTAGATAATGAGCTGGACGGTTGATAGTGGAGAGTTGCTGTTCTCGTCGGTCTATCTGTGGTGAGATTTGTCCTTACTATGGGGCGATGATTATCTCTCTTTAACTGTGTAACGTGCGCTTTTGTGGTTACATTTTTCTCCTCGTTCCACAAAATATAGTTGGTTGGGGTGGTCTTCTCAAGTATCTTGTAACCGTCTGTCCAACGTGTGTCGAACTTTGAGTTCCATACATGTTTTTTGTAATATACTGGTTCTCCAACATGAAATTCTTCCAGGATAGCATTTTTGTCGTGTGCTCGTTGCATTTTCTTAAAAGCTTTCGTAGCATTGCGGTGTGCAATTTGATGTGCTTTGAACTTTTCTCGGATAATAATTTCGATGGGGTCTTCGCCTGAGTATTTCCGTTGTGGCTGTAATAAATTGTCAAGCGGAAATATCGGTTCCCTGCCGTAGAGCATATAAAACGGGGAAAGTCCGGTTGTATCATTAGTATTAAACCGTATCGCTTCTAGTGCTTGGTTGAGGTATACATCCCAGTACTGTGTGTTGTCCTGTATATACTTCGCTAGGACGTCATGCATGGTTGAATGAATTCGCTCGTTTCGGCCATTGGAATTTGGTCTATAGAAACTAGTGGTGGTGTGTTTTATGTGGAATTTCTTTAACATGGCCTTAAAAGGGTTCCCGACAAATTGTTTTCCATTATCGGAAATAATTCTTTTTGGGCATCCGTGTCTTCGGATGAACTCTTGCAAGAAAATGTCAGTAACCGTGGAAGATGTTATATCTTTAAGTGGGTATGATTCCGGCCAAACGGAATATTGATCTACCAGATGAAGCATGTATCAGTTGCCTGAATGGGTCAGAGGGTATGGTCCTGAGATATCAATGGAGATTGTTTCCATGGGGAAATGAGATGGTGACATCTCTTGTAATGGTGCTTTGTTGGGTCTCATGTTCCTGGCTTTACAAATTTTGCAAGATGTAACGTATTCCACTATGTCTCTGTACATAGAGGACCAAAAATATCTCTTCTTAATAACATCTGTGGTTTTATCGCATCCCATATGTCCGTTCTCATCATGAAACTGGGACAAAATTATTCCAACTAAGTGTTGGGGTACACACTTTTGTAAACGTCCTTCTTGTTTTTCATCTATGCGATATAGTACCTCATCAAATGGCAGGATAGTGAAGTCTTTCACTTTGTTGGGGTGATCTTTCACTTGTTTAATTATCTTGATTATTTCAGCATCTTTATTTTGCTCTGTGTGGAAGTCAAAACCTTCTGCATTCTCTAGATTTGAGTCGTATGTATCTGTCATACGATTTTCAGAACTACTGTCATTCTTCACATCTCTTCCTTCAGATGCCACCTTTTCTGTCTTACCGACCATTTCAACACTGCACAAATCAGGTAAGTCATCTATAACTTGTCTTGACCTTACCCTGACTGGGATTAGACTCTTCTTACACCTGTCATCCGTTTGCACTGCGACATTCTTTGTTTGAGGTTCCATTCTAGTACCGTAAAATCTCGCGTATAATACGCACTCGTGTTTAATACGCATGCTTGATTTAGCCCAAAAGTTTCTGGTAAAATGGAAATTCATGTATAATATGCACCATAATATTTCAAGATTTTATTTTATGAAACATTTGTTAAAAAACTGAAAGAAGATGGAAGATGCTGCATGATAGTAGTTCTTCGACGAACTGAAAGACCATGTCGCTTCATAAAACGAACTGCCCATCCATATGACGCTTTAAATGCTGTTGTGCCTGCACGAGATTTTGTAAGTTCCAGAGCTTTAAGTCGGATTTCAATGCATGAAACACCGATGCCTTGTTGCCTTCTATCCACTACCCACTCCAATAATGTTTTTTTCTAGGTCTGGAAGATCTGGTGGTGACCCACGATTCGTCTTTTTCTTACTAGGCAACACTTGCAGCGCCTCTTTGTTTTTTCGCCATAATCGAATGTTGCACTTGTTAATGGAAAAATGTCGACTTGCTGCCCGATTGCCGTTATATTCTGCATATTTTACCACTAAGAGCTTTTCTGCTGCAGTTAATTTTCTCGAATTCATTTTTAGAGCTCAAAATAATCAAATGACAAACTTCACAACCAAGCTTAATATCAAAACAGATTGAAGACCAAGAGTGTGAAATGCGTTTTGCAACAATGTCTGACACATAAGAAAACACATGGCACATTCAATTTTGCGCCATTTTCACTGTCAAATTGTGACAAAAACTTGACAGACTTTCCAAAGTAGGTTACTTTCGATATCGAAAATTACGTATTTTTTAGTACTCGCATATAATGCGCACCCAAGTTTTAGCGGGCAAAAATGAGTAAAAATTGTGCGTATTATACGCGATATTTTACGGTAACTGTAGGTTTAGTTCGTTTTTTCAAATTTAATTTTGGTCTCCCTTCTTTCACTGTCAATGGTTGTAGCTTAATTTCAACAATGTCCTTTATTTCTATCTTATAGACTTTTGCAACAAATCCATCTACTATTCTTACCCAAGGGAAATCCACTGCATAATTTCTACAGCGTTTTAACTCTGAAGCGAAGTCTATCATTGCTATTCTCTTCTTTCTGTTCTCTATGGTTGTCGAACACCTCTCCATGTTCCAATGTCTCTTCAACTCAACTATTTATGCTTCTGTGTAGGATTCTTGTTTTGTTGGTAGTGGACGTAGTGTGGGCTGTTGTTGATGCTGTTGTTATATTGCATCAGGAGGTGGTGTAGCTATGTTGTCACTCAGAGGACTGGTTATGGTACCATATAAGTTTACATGCTATGCCACTCAGAGGACTGGTCGTGGCACCATATAGGTTTTTGTGTGACCATGGAAAGGTGATTAGTACAGTGTAGATGTTTGTTATATCACCCAAGTCAGGAATACTGGTATACTGCCAGAGGTCTTTATTCTTGTTGATATCTGTAACCTAGTCCGTTTCAAACTTCCTCTGTGTTGTTATATGTGGCGTGACAATTATTTGCATGTATTTCTTCATATATCTTTACTGTAAGACTTCATCAACATTGAGATAATAGAGTAAACTCTCCAGATCCAAAACAACAAGTTTATTGAGGTAATTCTACCAATGCATAGTAAACAAAGTCAAATGTATACATTTTTTTTCATACCAATCCACATAACAATGTATCAGTGTGCTGGTCGTTCACTGGTTACCTTCTCCTTGCTATCTATGCAAATGAGTATTTATTCTTTCACAATAGTGTCTCTAATTTACTTATCAGATTCTGTAGCTAAATCTGTTTTTTTACAAGCTCTGCTTCATTCCTTATAATTCAGCTTGCTATCTGTGAAAATGACTCCTGAGGTTGTTAATCTGATACTATGAATCGCACGGCACGTGAAAATACTGCGACCTTCTCACTCGTGCGGTTACCATTCATTTACGTGACTGTGTGTTGTGAGCAGGCCAAAATAATGACACCATGTTTTAAGTTCTGAATCTCGTAGCCTTTTATAACTACTGTATATCTCTGCATTATTTAATACAATCTCTTAAAGTTCTACTTACAGCATACAGAATTTCACACACATTTAAGGACTATTATCTTAGCCGAGTCGATGTCTTGAAAACTTCAAGATCTCCGGTTGTCCATTTGTACACACCGGCATTTCGAGATCAACTGCCTTATCCTCCCGAAGTTTTTCTTCCCCAAAAAATAGTGCGGGCTTTTCCAGCCTTTTGGTTGGGCGGCTTAATATTTCCCTATTTATATTATTGGTCTTCCGATGGAAGTATTTCGGCTATTCCAATTTTCTTAGTTCTAGTTTCAATCTGTTTACTCGCCTATCTTAAATCTATTTCCATAAAACGTCGTGACTATTCTTCCTAAAAATTAGCACGAATTATGCTATAGTCATAGTAGTAGGTCGCCCGGTGACAGTATGTACTAGTTCCAATTATCTCTCAAAGCCAGTCCGGGGACCTTTGATAGCACAGCTTGTCCCTTCATCTTGTAACAACTCTGACTAGTTACCTTCAACACCTGCATCTTTCTAACAGCTTAATGTAATTTTAATAATTGTAATGATAAGTGAGTGGAGAAACTTACATGCTGATGGTTATATTGTCTTTTATCTGCTGTCATCAGCCTTGGTAGAGAGTGGAGAACATGGGCCAATGGGAGAGCAGAACTGGAAATTAATTAGCTTATAAATGTTAATGCTGCGGATGATGATGCCATTGTGTACACTACCGGATCTGTAATCCGTGGTAATAAATCAGGGTGATGCTTCTCTGCTAGAGTAAAGGGCAGAACTAACGCTGAACATAGCGGGGCTTACATGATAACAACCTCCTGCGTGAGAATGGAGGTAGAGGCAGTTACTGCTGCCTTAAGATGGCTGTCTGAGACTTTATTAACAAAGGCAATTATTGTACCTGGCTCACAATCCAGGCTTCAAAAGGTCCAAATGGATGGCTCCGACATGAATGGAAAACCTCCAAAGAAGCATCAATTCTTCAAGAACTGATGTGGATCTACTGTCATGGTCAAGGACTTTATGAGAGGACACATCTGGCGTGTATACAACCAGTGCGCAACAGGAACAATTAGCATTCATACCCTTCGACATTTGCTGAGGGAGACTGAGCACCTATGGGTTTGCTCGGAGTGCGATGACGTCGATTCTAATTAACAGTATCTGTTGTCTATGAGTCTACAACTACAGCTGGTCTTCTGTAAGTGCTGTAGTAATTCTTCTAACACTTTGAGATTGTCATTCCTATTCTTCTTTGATCCATAGCCGTCGACCGTCAAATCAGTAAGTGGCCATCATGCATTGTGGCGTCTTGTAGGGCAGCAAGAAATTGATTTCACTTTGTTCGGTCGACGGCCACCCTTTTTACAACTCTGGTTCATTCTTTGCAACTTGGCTTCCACAGATCTCCACCAAGTTGTTTTTGGTTGGCCTCTCTTTCGCTTAGGCATAGCTGTTTTTGTAATGGCATCAGGGTTCCTTCTGAGGACGTGGTTAACCCAACTCCAGCGTCTGCCAGCTATGATGGTTACTCCAAATAAGTTTGTTCTTGGTTGCTGATGGTATTCGGCAAAAAGATTTGGAGAATTTTCCTTAGTCGAATTGTGTGGAAGGATGACAGTTTCGACATTTCCTTCTCTGTTACTCTCCAGCATTCCGCACCATAGAGAAGCACAGAAAATTCACAGCTCTCATACAGTCTTAATTTGCTGTATGTGCTTCTACGTTGTTGAGACTAGCGAAGGCTGTTCTCACTTTATTCATTCTGTTGTTAATGTCCTTGCTTGTTCTGCCATTTGGTGTTACTATGCATCCTAGGTAAGTAAATGTGTCTGTCTGTTCTAACTTCTGGTTCCTTATTGTTATTGGCTCAGGATTACCCACATTGAGTGTCATGACCTATGTCTTTTTCAGACTGATGTTCAGATCAACCTGCTGGCTATACTTATTCAGTCTATCGGTTTTTTCTTGGATATGTTGATGTGAATGTGCGAGTACTGCTATGTCATCTGCATATTCAAAGTCTTCCAGTGTAGTAAACTTTGTCCATCCAATTCCTCTTGGACTGTCCTCTGTTGTCTGGTGTATCACCCAATCTATGGCTGTCAATAATGATGTTGTTGATAAGGGGCATCCCTGTCGTTCTCCTATTTTCACTTCGAAAGTTAGGTTGCTCAATCCAACACTGCATGTAAAGTTAGAATAAAGGCTTTTTATAATGGAAACAATGCAACTGGAAATTCCATAAGCCCTCAGTATTTTCCATATGCTGTCCCTGTGTATGCTGTCAAAAGTCTTTTCAAAATCAACAAAGTTAATGTATATCTGTCTCTGCCATTCTGAGCACTGCTCTATAATGTTCCTGTGGGTGAATATATGATTTGCACATCTTCTGTTCTTTCTAAAACCCTCTTGTTCTTTCCTCAGTTTATGGTCAACTGCTTTTGAAATTCTCAGGATGATTATCCTGCCTAGTATTTGACTGGGAACCGAGAGGAGAGTAATTCCTCTCCAGTTGTTGCAGTAGTCAGCCCCTATGTACAACCATATTAAGTCACCTTTTAAGTCATGCCTGAGAGAGAGCAGTTCCCTTTCTCTATGTCTTGTTCAGTGTCCATCTACCTCTCTAACCCTGTATGTTCCAGAACAAGGACTGCCAAGTGATGCTATCAGCAGGCTTCCTCAATGTATATCACCAGGGCTTGAGAGGGCAGCAAAGAAAAGAACACTGCATCCTATCGTGCATGTCATAGGAGTTGATTATGGAAGGGTTGGCTACTCCATCGGGTAAAAACGTTAAACAAAAAAAAAAAAAAACACTTCAAAAACAAAATGGTTAAGTAACGAGAGTAAAAAAATGTAGGTAAAGTATCCTGTTACATGCCCATTGAGGCATATTGGGAATACCTTCCACATATCCTGCCTACTACTTTGAGAGCACTGGCCTTTTCATATAATTATTTGTTCCTCCAACTCTTTGTCTGTCTCCACTGCTGCCAAGATACATGCTGCAAGGATGCAATTTCCAGTGCTACCTGGCTATTGCATCCATTGTCCTTCCCTATGATGCAAATCATCACCTATCTAGGCAAGACTATGTCACCATTTTTCGGCCCATGCACTGGACACAACAGATTGAGATACCATCAATACCACAAGTACAGAATAGGTGCAACACATCTATGGCACCAGCCCAATGACAGCCGAACACCCTCTGAAGTCCTGCTCATCATACAGCAATGGAGTAGTATTGGCAATAACCTACTTCAGTCCCCAAAGACTGTTTGGAGATGTCATGAGCCTTGAGCTGACTACGGCCTTTATTCGAGTCATTAATGTGAAAGTCTGAAGGCAAACGAGAATGACCCTTCATCAAGCACTCTCATTCTGCCCCCCACATCTATCTTGTCCCACACAAAGTTTGCAGACATACTGGTACAGTGTTTGTTAACTAAAATGTGATGAGTAAACAACATACCCATATGGAGCTCAAAAGAAATCAAGTCAGACCCAAAAATCAAAATCTTCAAATTGAAATGTCAAGTCAGTTCTATTGTATGGCTCTGAAACATGAACAACAAAAACAACAACCAAAAAGCTACAGACTTTCATAAATGGGTACTTGCGTACATTAGAAGGATTGAAGTGGTATAAGATTACTAATGTGGAACTGATAAAAACCAGACAAGTGCCAGTGGAACAAGAGATAAGATGACACTGGAGATGGATAGGACACACACCGAGATGAAATCTTTTGACATCATTATCAGGCAGTCCTTGTTCTGTAATCCCTAAGGTGAGAGAGGGAGACCTAGGAACACATGAAAAAAAACACGAATGACATAAAACTAAAACATCCCATACAAGTCCAGTGCAGCTATCAATTCTCAAAACATGTGGCAACATTAGTAATACAGTTTATTAGTATACAGCAAACCACTGAAATAATTTAGTTAATATAAATGTTCACAATTAACAAAAAAACTAATAAATGACACAAACTTTGGTCATAAAGCAAAAGAATGCAAAATTCAAAAAAAAAGAACAGCAACAAAGTATAAAGTATCAACCATTAACTGTACAGCGGTGCTTCTTAAATGTGGGTGTGAAACCTGACATGCCAGATAGCTTGGAAGGCATTTCAACATAAACACAGAGAATGAATTTTCTGCCAAATATAACAATCACAATGTGAAGTTAGTGAATATATATATATATTCTTATATTATTTAAGATATAAACCATCTTCATAAAGTTTATAATGTTTGTGAAAATTGTGTTCATTATGTCTACAGCTGTATGAACAAGCACTTGAAATGACTCCAACAAGCATTTTTAATGGTTTGTGCCTCTAAATCTAATGACCCATTTTCAGGGCTCAATACATTCATTTCATTTCATAACCCTCCACTCCCAAAGGAGCATAGGCCTTCAACAAACACATGCCAAGTCCTCCTGTCACGTGCCATCATCTCAAGTTCCTTTCATGTTCTCCTCATCATTTTCACCTCTGTTTCCAACTCTCTTCTCCATGTACTTCTTGGTCTTCCTCTGCCTCTCTTGCCCTGCGGGTTCCAGAACAAGGACTGCCTTGTAATGCTATCAACAGGTTTCCTCAGTGTGTGTCCTATCCATCGCCATCATCTTCTTCTCATCTCTTGTTCCACTGGCACTTGTCTAGTTCTTGTCATCAGTTCTACGTTGGTAACCTTGTCATACCATTTTAATCCCTCTATTCTACGCAAGCACCCATTTATGAAAGTCTGTAGCTTTTTGGTTGTTGTCTTTGTTGTTCTCCATGTCTCAGAGCCATACAATAGGACTGACTTCACATTTGAGTTGAAGATTCTTATTTTCGTGTTGGATCTGATTTCTCGTGATCTCCATATATTTCCCAATGCAATGAAAGCTCCTCTTGCTTTTTGTACTCTTATTTTAATATCACTGTCTGTCCCTCCAACTTTGTCTATATTGCTGCCAAGATATCAGACTGACTAATTCCCGTTCTAACATTTTTCGTTCACTCCTAAAATGTGTTCATCCTTCCACAACTTTCTCGTGCATCATTTTTTCTTGCTCACCCACCAAAACTTACAAGGGACGTAATTCCAAGTTATCTCCCTTTGATGATTAGATTCAAAACCATACACTTCTCTTCCATTTTTACTACAAAAACTTTACATGCAAATTTGTCCCACCACAATCTTGGACTTACTTAATATGCTTAACTCTAACAATAACTACTACATCTAAAAAGACAATATTTACTTACATACAAAAATCTATCATAATTTTCCAGAGTAAAATTGTAAGGATATGCACAGCCTAACCCCCTCCCCCCAACTAAGGGCTCCATGGACCACCGGTAAAGAAACCCTGATATAACCATAATTTACAATGAGCCATCACCCTAAATGACTTGAGTTGTACAGCAGATAAAATGAGATCACAACCAGGGCATATGGTGGCTAACCATTACCATAAATAATTGTATGAATGTACACACCCATCCCATTTACACACCCATCTCATGTACACATTTCTAATAATGAAAGGAGGAAATGAGATCAAAATCAGATTAACAAGTTTTAAAACACAAAAGGTCAAAGTTGACCCATAGCAGATACTGCTGTAGGGGAGCGGAGTGTTAGAGACTTCACCATACTAGGTCCAGTTCTTTGAATTTAGCCTTTGCCTTCCATAAATCAAGAGCACATTATGGTGCTCATTTACAGCTGGGTAGATGAGCATGATGATTCTGGTTTAGAACACTGTACCTTTGCAGTCGGGAAGAGTTGAGTGTAGAGGAAGACAGTGCTGTAAGTGGGAAGTTAACATCTAGCGATAGACAGGAAAGAGTATCAGAGTGCACCATCAAGACAAGAGACAGAAGAAGATGGAGATATATTTAATGCTAAGATGGCAGTTGATAGATCAAATTGGATACCTTCAAGGGAAACAATGCCACACACTTCTGCATATTATGAAATTGATTATTTGTTTCATCTGCTTAAAATGTCCAAAAAAAAAAAAAATTACTTAAAACAAACATTTAAAAAATAACGGACAAAATACAGCCTGAGAGCACTTTGAAATTGAACTGTGTCTTAATACAGTGTTGTGTCTTTCAGGTCTCAGTTAGTTAGTCTAGGAATGAGAAATTTAATTTAATATTACAGTTTGTGAAAGGAAATACATCATGGGCTGACAATGTACATACCTACTAGTTAATAAAGAAACACTTGGTGCATGAATTCACTTGGAAATGAAAACAGCTCACAATATACTGACAGTTAAAAATGAGACATGAGAGAAATTGATGGGAGTTTTTCTAAAACAAACACATACAGCCCCAACTGAGTAGCACTCAAGTGCCTTTCATTCTTATCAGATTTTGATCAAATCTGAAACTGGACAGTTTTTTTGTGCCTGAATGTTAAATACAAAACATATAAAAATTAGCCCAGCAATTCTTAAGTTGTATTTTGTGAAATATATAGGAACATATTTGCAATGTCAAAAGCTGTAAGAATATCTGAATAGAGATGACAAAAGCTAGCTTTTTTTGTCTGTATCATGGTGTCCCATCACCATCACATAATTTGATAATTTGATATTCAGCACCATGTTAACAAACAGATACATATTAGCACCATATAACATATATATATATATATATATATATATATAATGATAATACTAATAGCCCCTTCAGTCATAACTGAATATGGGAATGTGCACCAGAGGTGACAGCCCCTAGCTGCTTATTTTCCTGGTGTTCCTTTCAACGTTTTCTTCTCTCTTCTGCTCGTCATGTTAGGTTCTTGTTGCCCAATCTGAGGTGGCACCACAGAAAACATCGCTACTTGGTGCGATTGGCAGCTTCATCCTCCCAGGCTGTTGGATTTATGTCCAGCGCTCTCATGTCTCTCTTGTACGCATCTTTGAATCTCAGCTGTGGTCGTCAAATTGTTCTCTAGCGATATATATATATATAATTTTATCAGTGCTACTGTTACACTCATCAGTAGCTCCTATCGTTAATTTTTGTTGAGGTGGTAATATGTACCATTTTGTGTGTGTACACATGTATATGCATTCATTTATTTTTAGAGATAGACAGAAGGAGCGAAACCAAAAAAACACTTTGAGATGGGAACTGGAGGCAGACATGAAAGAGTTATGGTAAGACATTTAACAGATGACACAGGAAGTCAAAGCTTGACATACATTTGTTGAGGCCCCACTGCTCCTTAGGGAACTGAAAAATAATGTCTTTCATAACCCTCCACTCCCAAAGGAGCATAGGCATTCATCAAACACTTGCCAAGTCCTCCTGTCACGTGCCATCATCTCGAGTTCTTTCCATGTTCTCTTTATCATTTTCACCTCTGTTTCCAGCTCTCGTCTCCATGTGCTTCTTGGTCTATCTCTGCCTCTCTTGCCCTGGGGGTTCCAGAACAAGGACTGCCTTGTAATGCTATCAACAAGTTTCCTGAGTGTGTATCCAATCCATCGCCATCGTCTTCTCCTTATCTCTTGTTCAACTGGCACTTGTCTGGTTCTTGTCATCAGTTCCACGTTGGTAACCTTGTCATATGATTTTATTCCTTCTATTCTACGCAAGCACCCATTTATGAAAGTCTGTAGCTTTTTGGTTGGTGTCTTTGTTGTTCTCCATGTTTCAGAGCCATACAATAGGACTGACTTCACATTTGAGTTGAAGATTCTTATTTTCGTGTTGGATCTGATTTCTCGTGATCTCCATATATTTCCCAATGCAATGAAAGCTCCTCTTGCTTTTTGTACTCTTATTTTAATATCACTGTCTGTCCCTCCAACTTTGTTTATATTGCTGCCAAGATATGTGTACAATTCTACATCTTGTAGTGGTGTTATTTCAAGTTCAACTATGTTATCGTTACCTGCATTTATTCTCATTATTTTTGTCTTTTACCTGTGTATTTTCAGACCCAATTGCTGTGATCTCTCATCAAGTGTTTTCAATTTGTCCTGCATCTGATTACGGTTATGGGACAGAAGAGCCAAGTCATCAGCAAAATCCAGATCGTCCAACTGCTTTGTCAGAGTCCACAGGATTCCATTTCTGTTGTAGCACACATAAAATATTTATAGCACTTTTCTTTTTAATGGCACAATTTGAGCATCCATAGAAAACACTGCATCAGAAACATCATAATTACATGGCTTCTTTTCTGTATGTTTGAATATGTTCTTAGCTAACAGGCAGAGGCCACATCTTACAACAAACAAAATCACATTTATAAGACCTCTCTGTAGTATATCACACAATGTAGCACCACAAAGATTACATTTATCTTGCTGAATCTGGAGTTATCTTTAACTGACCACCAGCTATACACAATGCTGCAGTATACATATGTGGAAGTGAACCTCTGTGAGGCTAATTACACCCTCAATGATGCTTGAAATCATCCACACAATTCCATGGACTCCCTCTGTGGTGAAACATGTTGAGAACTCAGCATTGCACACTAAGCTTTGATTCCCAGACGTGATTCTTTAGCTTTGATTCCGACGTGATTCTTCAGCTTTGATTCCCAGACGTGATTCTTCAGCTTTGATTCCCAGACGTGATTCTTTAGCTTTGACCTGGCTGACTGCATGTAGGAGGATCTCACTATGGACCCACTGATAAGCAGGGAAACTGAGAAGTGGCTCTGTGCAGGATGTGACATTTCCTTGGGAGAGCCCAGAACCAGAGCACAGTATTTTAACTCTACATAGCTGGACTGCCCTCTTGGATGGCTGGGAATGCACAGTTTTCCACATACTTCTTACTCCTAGCTTGGGACCCCTATGTGATAATCCTTTAAATGCAAGCTAAGATGGAGAAACTAGAGCTCATGACTTAAACTCAACATGTTTTGGAATGGTAGAAAAGCCACAAGAAAAGCCTAGATCTTCAGTGTTACCAAAGAGTGTTGAACTTGTTACTGGCTGCAAACGAGTGAGAAGCTCAGCAGACCTATTAAACAACAACAATAACAAATCTGGTTGTGATTTCAATTTACACAACAAAATACTTTTTTCACTACCACTTTGCAAAATGAAGTCCACAGGAAGTGATCAAATAATTTAAACCATCAAGATATTTTGTGAAAAGGGGGCTGAAGAATAATGAATGAGTAAACTTGAATTACAAACATCATGCTTACAAATTGTGTAAGGTAAACACATACATTTTCTCTGATGTATGTCTAGTGTGCAGTTTTAGAATACAGACAAGTAAACTCAACACCACAAACATTGCACTTACAAATTGTCTCTCATCTCGTATGTTTTGTAAATTGTGTGTTGTTTTAGAATAAAGACTTGAGAAAACCTATTACCACAAACATCACACTTAGAAAGCCCCTCTCATGTGTGCCTTTTGTGTAATTTTAGAATACAGACTTCAGAAAACCTAATACACCAAACATCACACTTTGAAATTTTCTCTCAAGTATGTTTTGTTGTGTGCTGTTTTAGAATAAAGACTTGAGAAAATGTAACACCACTCTTAGAAAATCCTTATCATGTGTGCCTTCTTTTGTGTAATTTTAGAATACAGACTTGAGAAATCCTAATACCTAATACAACAAGTATCACATGTATACATCTCTCCAATGTGTTTCAACAAGTGTCTCTTTATCTGAGTAGCCTAAGAAAACGCATCACCACAAAGATCACACCTATATGGCTTTTCCCCTGTATGCCTTCTTAGAGTAGTGTATTCAAAAAATCTCAAACTTATAAGGTTTCTGTGTCCGTTTGTGTCTCTCTACTTACTTACTTAGTCATTCCCCTTCTACCATGAGGTGTAGAGGTTTGGAAGAGAGGGTGCCAGACTATCCTATTGGCTGTCTTCCTCCTGGCTTGGTTCCATTCTAGTCCTCGATCCTTCAAAGACTGTCTATTGAAGTCTTCCCAGTGGACTCTGGGTCATCCTGGGGGTCTGGATCCCTGGCTATTTGTTTGACATGCTTGTCATGGTAGCCAATCTTTTCCCATTCTGCAGACATGGCCAAACCATCTTAGTTGGGACTCTTCTACTTGTGTCTGCAGGGGGTGGGATTTTAGGCTTTGACGCATCATCTGGTAGTGGACCATGTCTCTTCTTGTTACTTCAAACCACCTTCCTCCGATACCTCATTTCTGAGGTTTGGATCTGGCTTTTGTAGATTGTAGTCATTGCCCATGACTTGCATCCATATGTCAAGGCTGGGACGTAGGTGGAGGTGGTATACAGCCAAATTTGTTTTCTTACTAACCTCTCTCTTGCTGAGGAAGCCTCGATTTATGGCCTGAAAAAGTCTCCCAGCTGCTGCTTTTTGAGTGGCCAACTCTTCTTTGATGCCTCCCTGTCGGTCTATAATAGCTCCGAGATATTTAAAGTAGTCGACCTGCTCCAGGACCTGTTCTCCCAGCTTAATCTGATGTCTTCTTTCTTCTCGTGATATCATCATGGTTTTGTTTTAGAGCTGTTTATGACCATCCCTCTCTTCTCCAGCTCTTCCATCCGGACTTGAAGGTTGGATTGGAGATGTGCCTCTGATTTAGCAATCAGCGCAACATCATCAGCAAATGCCAGCTCTGAAATACAGACCTGTCTCACCTTCCAGTCCCCCCACTGAATACTTTCCTGTCTTCTCCTTACATGCCTTGATGACATCGTCCACGAGGAGTATGAAAAGATAAGGTGACAGGATATCACCTTGTCTTGCACCAGTGGTGGTCCTGAACTCTTCTGATTTATGGTTTGCTGTACTCATATAATTTCTGCAAGACTTGTAGAAGCTCTGTATAGCATGAATCAAAGGTGCTGGAATGTTCTTCCTTGCCAAACAGTCCCAAAGTTTGCTCCAGGGGACCCTGTCAGATGCCTTTTCCACATCTATGAAACAAAAATGGATCTTGCTCTTATACTCAAGTGCCTCTTCACTCAGCTGTCTGAGTGTGAAGATTAGGTCTTGAGTACTTCGGTTTGCTCAGAATCCGCACTGGACCTCATCCAACTGTGGCTCAGCAAGGCATCTGATTCTCTGCTTTAGGATTCTAGAGCAGATTTTACCAGGGACACTGAGAAGGGATATGCCTCTATGGTTTCCACATTGTCGATTGTCACCATTTTTGAAAATCAGTGTTATGATGGCAATCTCCCAATCCTTTGGTATGGTTTTGTTGCACCACGCTGCCTGTAGGACCCTTAAGAGTAATAGGTCACCTGATGCTCCCATGTACTTAACCATTTCTGGTGTTATACCATCATGCCCAGCTGTTTTGCCCATCTTGATTTTCTCCAGTGCTGCCTTCAGTTCTTCCATCTTCATCACCATTGGTTTCTCTTCTGTGTTAGTGGTTATCATTTCTGATGCTTGACATTGCTCACCATCTACGAGTTCTGAGAAATATTCTTTCCATCGTTCCATTACTTCCTTTGGGGCAGTAAGCAATTTGCCTTGCTTGTCCTTTAAAAATTTTAGAGGGCATTGTTGTTCCTTTATCATTTTCTTTAGGGTCTTATAGAACAATTTCTGGTTTTCTTGCACATCTTTTTCTAGCTTTTCTCCAAATTCTTCCTAGGACTTCTGTTTTGCTGCTAGCACCTTGTTCTTTGCTTCTGTTCTGAGTATCATATATTCTCTATATTTCTCTAAATGTCCTGCTGTGTTTTTAGCTCCTAAGTAATGCTTCCAAGCCTTTTTTTTTCTTTTTTATTTTCTCTTTGACTTCCTCTGTCCACCAAGGTGTCCTCTTTCTCTTGTTTTCAAGTCAGACCACCCCATGCTTCTGCCGCAGCTGTCTTTATGATGTCCTTGAATTTAAGCCATAGGGTTTCCAAGTCATCAGGTTGTTCTTCTGTGTTTCTCACCACTGTAGCAATAAGCCCCTGATATCTGGTCCTAATTTCTGGCTCTCTCAGCTCTCTCTTAATGGTCATTTCTCCCATTCATTTACTTAGTTTCTTGCATGATGTTGGGCAGTTCCTAGGCTGAGAAACTCTTTCAGTTGTTCTTTGATTGTAAGCAGGTGGTGATCACTTCCAATCGCTGGCCCCCTCCAGACTCTAGCATTCCGGACATACTTGAATAAGCTCCTCCTAACTATGGCATAGTTGATCACTGACTTCTCATTCCTTGTTGGTTCACATCTAGTATATGCATGTATGCGCTTATGGCGGGAACTTTGTGTTTGTAATCTAAGGAGTCGCTTTCCATTGTCATTGAGAGTATCTTCTCCATATCTTCCGCTAACTCCACCCCATCTAGCATGGTCATTTCCAACTCTGGCGTTGAAATATCTGAGCATTAATTTTATCTAGGCAGTCATCCACTGTCCTTTGTAGCAACTTGAAGAATTCCTCCTTGATCTCTGCTCTCTCATCCTCATTTGGAGCATACACTATGACAAGGTTGACTATGGTTTCTCATTCTTTTAGTTTTACAACCATAATGCGCTCCAAGACAAAGTCCCATCCCTTGATACTATCTTTTTGGTTTTTTGCTACAATGCAACCAATGCCCCCTTTAGCTCTTTCAGATATGGGTACACCACAGTAGAGCAGCGTGTTGCCATCAAGATCTATGACTCCTTGTCCCTTTTTCTTTGTTTCCATTATAGCCAGGATTTCTAGTTTTGCTTTCCTCATCGCTTTGACCAGCTCCTCTTCTTTCCCATTTATACTTCTTGTGTTCCAAATTCCATAAGTCATAGTCCGTTCCAGTTCGTCGCCTTCAGAATCAGTCCAGTTTTCTCTCTTGTAGTTTGCATAATCGTGGTTTAAAGCAAACAGGTGATTGGCCTGTTGTGTCTTTGCATGGTGGAGGGGCTAACTCCTTACGGATTAAATGCAGGCCGACCTCCTCCTTTGTCAGCCTGGCTTAAGACCAGCTTAGGCTGTGGTTTCTCTCCTGTGTGTGTCCTTTTGTAACTCTTTAAAGCACCATTCTGAGAAAATTCTGCTCCACAAACATCACACTTATAAGGTTTCTCTCCTGTGTGTGTCAATTTGTGACTCTTTAAAGCCCCAGTCTGAGAAAATTCTGCTCCACAGACTTCACACTTATACGGCTTCTCTCCTGTGTGTGTCCTTTTGTGTCTCTTTAAATGAACATTTCGAGAAAATTCTGCTCCACAAACATCACACTTGTAAGGTTTCTCTCGTGTGTGTGTGCTTTTGTGACTCTTTAAATCACCAATAAGAGAAAATCCTGCTCCACAAACATCACACTTATAAGGTTTATCTCCCATATGTGTCCTTTTGTGACTCTTTAAAGCACCACTTTGAGAAAATTCTGCTCCACAAACATCACACTTATAAGGTGTCTCTCCTGTGTGTGTCCTTTTGTGACTCTTTAAAGAACCACTACGAAAAAATCCTGCTCCACAATCATCACACTTATAAGGTTTTTCTCCTGCGTGTGTCCTTTTGTGTCTCTTTAAATGACCATTTCAAGAAAATTCTGCTCCACAAACATCACACTTATAAAGTTTCTCTCCTGTGTGTGTCAATTTGTGACTCTTTAAAGCCCCACTCTGAGAAAATATTGCTCCACAAACATCATACATAAGGCTTCTCTCCTGTATGTGTCCTTTTGTGACTCTTTAAAGCACAACTATGAGATAATTCTGCTCCACAAACATCACACTTATAAGGTTTCTCTCCTGTATGTTCCTTTTGCGACTCTTTAAAGCACCACTAGGAGAAAATTCTGCCCAACAAACATCACACTTATAAGGTTTCTCTCAAATGTGTGTCAATTTGTGACTATTTAAAGCCCCATTCTGAGAAAATTCTGCTCCACAAACATCACACATAAGGTTTCCCTCCTGCGTGTGTCAATTTGTGACTCTTTAAAGCACCACTATGAGAAAACTCTGCTCCAAAAACATCACACTTATAAGGTTTCTCTCCTGTGTGTGTCCTTTCGTGTCTCTTTAAATTAGCACTAAGAGAAAATCCTGCTTCACAAACATCACACTTATAAGGTTTCTCTCCTGTGTGTGTCCTTTTGTGACTCTTTAAATGATCCTTTCGAGAAAATTGTGCTCCACAAACATCACACTTATAAGGTTTTTCTTCTGTGTGTGTCCTTTTGTGTCTCTTTAAAGTCCCATTCTTAGAAAATTCTGCTCCACAAACATCACACTTGTAAGGTTTCTCTCCTGTGTGTGTACTTTTGTGACTCTTTACATCACCACTAAGAGAAAATCCTGCTCCACAAACATCACACTTATACGGTTTCTCTCCTGTGTGTGTCCTTTTGTGACTCTTTAAAGCACCATTTTGACAAAATCGTGCTCCACAAACATCACACTTATAAGGTTTCTCTCCTGTGTGTGTCCTTTTGTGAATCTTTAACTGATCATTTTGAGAAAATTGTGCTCCACAAACATCACACTTATAAGGTTTTTCTTCTGTGTGTGTCCATTTGTGTCTCTTTAAAGTCCCATTCTTACAAAATTCTGCTCCACAAACATCACACTTATAAGGTTTCTCTCCTGTGTGTGTCCTTTTGTGATTCTTTAGATCACCACTAAGAGAAAATCCTGCTCCACAAACATCACACTTATAAGGTTTTTCTCCTGTGTGTGTCCTTTTGTGACTCTTTAAAGCACCACTTTAAATCACACAGGTTTCTCTCCTGTGTGTGTCCTTTGGTGACAAAACTCCTGCTCCACAAACATCACACTTATAAGGTTTTTCTCCTGTGTGTGTCCTTTTGTGACTGTTAAAAGCACCACTTTTGCAAAATCCTGCTCCACAAACATCACACTTATAAGGTTTCTCTCCTGTGTGTGTCCTTTGGTGACTCTTTAAATCAACACTAAGAGAAAATCCTGCTCCACAAACATCACACTTATAAGGTTTCTCTCCTGTGTGTGTCCTTTGGTGCCTCTTTAAATCACCATTAAGAGAAAATCCTGCTCCACAAACATCACACTTATATGGTTTCTCTCCTGTGTGTGTCCTTTTGTGACTCTTTAAATCACCACTAAGAGAAAATCCTGCTCCACAAACATCACACTTGTAAGGTTTCTCTCCTGTGTGTGTCCTTTTGTGACTGTTTAAAGCACCACTGTGACAAAATCCTGCTCCACAAACATCACACTTATAAGGTTTCTCTCCTGTGTGTGTCCTTTGGTGACTCTTTAAATGATCATTTTGAGAAAATTCTGCTCCACAAACATCACACTTATAAGGTTTCTCTCCTGTGTGTGTCCTTTGGTGCCTCTTTAAATCACAATTACGAGAAAATCCTGCTCCACAAACATCACACTTATAAGGTTTTTCTCCTGTGTGTGTCCTTTGGTGACTTTTTAAATTACCACTAAGAGAAAATCCTGCTCCACAAACATCACACTTATAAGGTTTTTCTCCTCTGTGTGTCCTTTTGTGACTGTTTAAAGCACCACTTTTGCAAAATCCTGCTCCACAGACATCACACTTATAAGGTTTCTCTCCTGTGTGTGTCCTTTGGTGACTCTTTAAATCACCACTAAGAGAAAATCCTGCTCCACAAACATCACACTTATAAGGTTTCTCTCCTGTGTGTGTCCTTTGGTGCCTCTTTAAATCACAATTACGAGAAAATCCTGCTCCACAAACATCACACTTATAAGGTTTCTCTCCTGTATGTGTCCTTTGGTGCCTCTTTAAATCACAATTACGACAAAATCCTGTTCCACAAACATCACACTTATAAGGTTTTTCTTCTGTGTGCGTCCTTTTGTGTCTCTTTAAAGTCCCATTCTTAGAAAATTCTGCTCCACAAACATCACACTTGTAAGGTTTCTCTCCTGTGTGTGTCCTTTTGTGACTCTTTAAATCACCACTAAGAGAAAATCCTGCGCCACAAACATCACACTTATAAGGTTTCTCTCCTGTGTGTGTCCTTTGGTGACTCTTTAAATGATCATTTTGAGAAAATTCTGCTTCACAAACATCACACTTATAAGGTTTCTTATAAGTGTGTGTCCTTTTGTGACTGTTTAAAGCACCACTATGAGAAAATTCTGCTCCACAAACATCACAATTATAAAGTTTTTCTTCTGTATGTTGACTTTTGTACCATTTTAAATGAAGTTTTTGTCCTGTAAGTTCATCACACATGTAAGATTCTCCTTCTGCATTTGTCACCTTGTGATCACATTGACAAAATTCTGCTCCACTGACATCATATTTGTAATGTGTCTCACTATTATGCTGCATTATGGGTTTCTTTGGATAATCAGTCCTAGAAAACCTACTAAGACCATCACACTTGTTAGGTAGTTCTTCTTTATGCTGCATTACATGTGCCTTTAGATAACCAAAATGAGCAGCCCCCATACCAATAAGATCATATTTAGAATGCTTTTGTGCTTTTTGTATTCTTTCTTGTTGACATATTCTGGATTTTGTAGCTAATTCTACATTACCAACATTACTTATATAACACTTTTCTCTCATACGTGAAAGTTCATGTTCATTATGGTCACCTTTCTTGCTAACCTGTACTCCACAAACATGACAGCTGAAAAGTGTCTCTTTTGTACCTATTATTATTTCATCTGATTGTACACTGCCACACAAATTAAAACCGTCTCCACTTCCACTGTTGAGAGTAAAATCATCATAGACTATTGTTGATTTCCTGCTGCAGTTTTCATTTTGTAAGACTGCAGTATAAATCTCAGGAGTCGGATTCATGTCTACAGTTATTATCTCAGAGTCTGTGACATTCGGTGATTGCACCTCTTTTAATCTTGATTCAATGTTATTGTCTGTATTAAGTGTTGCAGCTGCCGTACTTACATCAGCTTTCATTTCACTCATAATTTTTTCTGTGAAATCTGGCAACACTTGATTGAATGTGGCATTTTGCACAGGTTCACTCTTTATGAAACTGTTCATAATTTTCAAATCTGGAATGTCAATACTAGAGTATAGGCGGGATCGCTGGCTACAGGAATGGTCACCTGAAATTCATTGAATAAAACATAATAGTAAAAACTTCAGATAATTATGGCATGCAAAACAAATTTTAATTCTGTATGTACTGTAGCATCATATTAGGTATGATTTAAAAGTTATGTAACTATAAGATTATTTCAGAAGTATTTGTTTCTGTCTGATATGTTAATAGTTCATGGTGTATTGCATACTATGAAACTAATAATATACATTTAATAATTTTAAATGGTGTTGCAAAATGTTTTTTTTTTTTTTTAATGTGGTCGCTAATAGCATATATTCATTAATGTTTTTATTGTTTGATTACTTCCCATGGATGTAAGAAATGAGTAATAACAATTTATTTCTGACTTACTTCCCTCTAAACAGTCCTGAAATGATTACAAATATTATATTGTTAATAATTATTTTTTTTTATGTCACCATAAAAAAAAATTTTCAAGAAAAGAACCTCACATTACCTGATAGATCTGTGGAGTAACAGTACTGTGTCAGTAAAATTCAAACTTTGTTTTTGATAAAATGAGTTTTGCTCAATTTCAGTGATGCCTGCAATTGTATACCTAGACACTATATAACTGCAACTATTTCTAAAGCTTTTAAGATTTCCACTAATTCTGCTGTAAAGATGAATGTATTACCTGTTACTTTATATCTTTTGTAAATTTTAAATTTTTGTGTTGCTATTTCTGTTCCAAAATGTCCATCTTAATCATATGCAATGCTGGGTCCTCAACAAGTTTTATCAAAGGGGGAATACCTGAAAGTGTGTGGATGATTTAAGGAGTCAATGAGGATGTAATTTGCCTCACAGACAGAGGTTCACTGCCACATTTGTACATATGTTATAGCAATGTGCATAATTGGTAGTCATATAAGAATGACACCAGGTATGCCTCCATGCAGGTGGGTGTTCAGATAAAAGGGCATGAACCTGTAATTTCACTATATAGCGTGCATGGGCATAAATTACTACTGAGACATTATCAAGGAAGATTGTGTTCAAATGTACATGTATCTAAGGTATGAATTATAGAAAGATAAACTGGCAAGCCACTATGCTTATATTTCTACAATTTTTTTTTTGGTACAACATGCATGAGTAAATATTACTACTACACAGTAACACTGTATTCAGATTGTAGATATATCTAAAGTAGACATGTCATAGAACATGGACATAACTGAATTTTATGTGCAGCATTCTTCAAATTTTCATTATTGAAAAATGAGTCGAGAAATAATTACTTATGATTACTTTCTACTACTTATACTAATAGTTATACATGAGCATGAATTACAATTGAGAAATATAGCTAGTAGTAATGTTAAAACCGTTGTTTGGTAAAGCAGATTTGGTAATATAATTTGTTAAAACATGATAATGACATATATTTTTGGTGATCATATAACACGCAAAATAATGACAATTCTAATCTATACAATGGTATATATGAGTACATGAACACACTACATGTAATATCATTATCAGCCCTAGTCCTGACATTTCGGTCACATACTCTACCATTTATGCACTGTAGTTATCTAAATGGGATATGCACATTAAAGATGGGGAAATTCACAACAAACAAGTTTCTATTTACAATTTCAGATGCACAATTATGTTTCAAATACCACCTGCCCATCTTTCAATCATGGAAATTGTTGAATGTGTAAATGCTACCTGTGCATGATTATGTCAAAGCCATCCTGAGTTCTGACCTAATTTGTTCAGTGTTATTTAATACATCCTGTTTGGGAAATATAAACAGATTCTGTATTGTATACCTACTTTTGTTTTCTTTATCACTCATAATGATAGCATTATTTTTTTATTCAAGCGTTGAAATGAATAATTTTTTAACTTGATTAAACCATGTTGTTTATAACCATTATGAAATTGATTGAGACATACTGCTTGCAATACACAAGAGTTTAATACTGGTATTCAGTGTCATATTTTTTCCAAACACGTGCGCAACCTACATGCAATAAACAACAGACAGAGTACAGGATCATATCGTCAAATCTCATCAGCAACCAACAACTACTTATTCGGAGTAGCCAGGAGGACATGCACATCATCATAGCTGGCAGACACTGGAGTTGGGTTGGCCACATCCTCAGAAGGGACCCTGATACCATTACAAGAACTGCTATGCTATGGATCACTGAAGGAAAGCAAAAGAGAGGCCAACCAAAAACAACTTGGAGAAGAACTGTGGAAGCCGAGATGCAAATAATGAACCAGAAGTGGGGCACTGTATGAAGGATGGCCGCCAACTGAACAAAGTGGAATCAATTTGTTGCTGCCCTACAAGACGCCACCAGGCATGATGGCCACTGACTGCTTTGATGGTCGGCGAATATGGATCAAAGAAGAAGAAGAGTAAAGGAGAGTGAGCAGGAGAGACTAAAAATACTCATATCTGATGACTTAACAATATTCTATCAACCTATTCAAGTATGACAATCTCAATCATGATCTACTGTCACATAAAAAAATAAAAAACACTTTATAAATACAAACATCTGATGACTAAACAATGTTTTCTCTCATCAAGTATGACAAAGCCTTTCTGTTCTTGTTATGCCAAGCTCATAAAATTGACTTCCCTAATTTAACGAGGCATGCTGCACAGATCATATTAAGGGGAGATAATGTTTAGTTACTCCTTAATAAGTTTTCAGAAAATAAATAAATAAATCACCTCTATCACAAATTAAAGGATAATTTGACGCTGTTTAACTATTATAAAACAATGAAAATCTACAAATGGATGGTACTTTGCATGAAATCTGTAAAATTCGTTTAGCCCAATGAATAAAGATTAATGCACATTCAGTAGTTTAAACTTCCCTTTTTTCTATTACAAAGTCAGTGGATATTTCCGCCATGGCAAAAGTAGTTGACCTGGCTTGAATAGAACAGATAGTTGCTGGGCAGCTAACATAAATGGGATGTAATTGATATGTTGGCTACTTCGCAGTAGCAACAAAGTACAACCAAGTGGTTCTTTAAGGTAGTCTACACAAAGAACTTCCATTTTCATCGATGACAAGAAACTTAGATCAGGGAAAGAAAGCTTTGGAACCCTGAGATAGCTCTATTCACACCACACAACCTTTTCCTTGAAGAGACTGCACTCCCTGCAAAAGAGAGCAGTACGTCTGATCACCGATAATCGCACGACACCACACACAAGGACAGGAAAAGAACCCAAAGTACTGTCGCTAAAAAAACATCTTCTCTACAACAAAGCCAAGCTGACTCACACAATTCTATCTAACAATGCCCCGTTGTACCTAAGATCATTGTTTCAAACCAGTAGAAGGGAGGGACAACAATTACATCAGTTACGTCTGCCCAAACCTAGGATCAACCTGTTCAAAAAGAGTCGAGCCTACTCTGGTGCCTACTTATGGAACAGCCTTCCACACCACCTAAAAAGCCTACCTACACAATATTCTTTTAACAAAGCACTGTTCAAACACTTCCTCAACACTGATTATCTACCCCCATAGAAACAGCATTTGCCTGTCAACATCTCATCCATAGGTCAACATTTCTTTTCCTCTTCCGCTCGTTGTTTGTGTGTGAATAATTTGTTTTATATCCATGTAATATCATTATTATATTCACTTTAAAATATTATTATATAATGTAATGTATGTGTGAATGTATCCACATAATACTGTACTTTAGAAATGTGAGTCGTGAGAATGTACCCGCATACCACTGTACTTTAGAAATGTGAATTTTTTTATTTTTTTTTAACTGCTCAAAGACTTTTCCTGCCACAGAAGTGTGAAAGAAAGTGTTATTATTATTATTTCATTTTCCACCAAGAATGTATGGACATAAGCGAGAATGTGTTTATGTAATTTTTGTATTGATTATTGATGACACATTCAAAAATACAGATTAATTGTAGACGAATTGACCGCATGAGTGAGTGTCGGTATACAGAATTTTTTTTTTTTATTTATTGTTTTATTTATTTTATTTTATTATTAATTTTTTCCCCCAATTACTAGCTTGTTTGTTTCCAAAAAAAAAAAAACCTACTCATTTTTTTTAATGATTGCATACTGTAAATGAATGCTGTTATGGTAACTTTATAATGTTGCATGCCTTTAAATTAATGCTTAAAGCATCATGTGGGAATGAAAGGATATAGTATGCAAGATTAATGAGAGTGGAAGGGCAGAATGTTAGACGGGACTGCGTGCCCAATTCTTTACCCTTCGAAAATAAAGTTCGTTCGTTCGTTCCTACACCTGGATAAATCAGGAGTGACTGTGATTGCAGTCAGGAATCTAGCTACTGTAGGTAAAACCACCAGGAAGTCATAAAAGCCCTAATGATAAAAAATCAATAACTTTGTAGAACCATCATCATGTAGCATGTCCTATGCAGAACGTCGCTCTCATCCCAGCCCGCCTGAAAGACCCCTAATCTCTAGCCAGCCCTCCTGCCTCGTCCACTGTCATTTGTAGAACCACTGAACTTAAATCAATTACTTACAATGAACTTTCAGTAACTGTGTAGACAAAAAGATTGAACTGTATACAAATGACATTTTGTTTTCATCAGTAAAGTTTCATTGTAATTTTTTTCTGAAATCAAGATTAGTGTTATTGACTTGTTTTTGATGTTACTGTGATGTCTAATACATGTTTGTATTTAATCAACGGAGGTTCTTTTCAATAATTAAGTACCATAAGAAACAGTGGCCTGGATACCTATTAGCTCTTACACTACTCACAGGTTTCTCAACCTGCTAAGAGACAGTTAATTTCCAGTATCCCTATAAATATGCCAGTGATTCTCACTCTGTTCTTTTCTTCCTGTAAAACTTATATTTAACATTTTTCTGCAGGTTTTAATTGAGCCAGCCTTCAGTGAGATCATCTTGTACAGTTTTGGTACTTATTCCTATGTTCACTTATTCTATCAGTCCATCTTCCATTGTAACCTGCCACTATGGGTACAAATCTATGCAGTTTCAGGGGTTCTATAAGAAGGCAAAATATGAGGACAACTGCTTCAAAAATGGCACAGCTTCAGATGTGACTAAGGGCTTGCAATCTCATCATGTAAAACAGCCCACTTGAGAATTCATCACCACAAATGCTGTGATTGTCCCATGCTTCTTAAGAAGCATAGAAGGTACAATCCTTCATTCATGAGGAAATAAATTATGAAACACTCTTTTACTGATAGTTGTAAAACAGGTTCTGAACTTAGCTACCCCTTTCTACAGACCATGTCTGTAGACAACAGCTAGACTAGACTAGTAGCATGTGCATACTGTCTTAGTGAATGTGCTACTATTCCCACTTTAACTACAGGTCATGCTAGATTACAGACAAGTGTATCAAAGATGTCAGTATCAATATTTTGTATGTGGTAGTTTAAGCTATAAGATCTCTTAATGCATGATTTCACCATGACAACTTTTTAAACCCTTCTCCAATAAATTAGCATTAGAAGAAAACAGTGTTACAGAATGATCCAGAAGGAGATAGATCCATGGGGTGGCAAACATCTTGAAGTAACACAATAAAAACAGCACACGAGCCTACATTATATGCACCAGCATTCAGCCTCAACTGAGATGCTTCACTGCTTAAAAAAGCTTATTTACTTGCTTACCTTCATTTCTCCATGTATCTGACTGTTTTACTTTATGCTCTCCTAATCTCTTCCTGCTGTTGCTTGCAACAGTCTTGGAATTAATGTCTGAATTTTTAGAGAAGCAATTCCAATAACACTCCTGGATGACATGCAAACAAAATCATAGGTTATGTAAAGGGTTTCTACAATCACTGCCAATCAATATTGTTATCACAAGATACAATTTTGAGACTAACAACAAACTGAAGTGTTTGAAGTATGTTTGTATACACAACAAAGACTTCAGTAAAAACCTGGAAATAAATTATCAGTGTCTACAAAGTTGATGTATAAATGTGCCTGACATTGAAGATTCTGAGTCTTGCTACATGATCTGCATATGATTTTGCTGTTCAAAATTTGTTTGTTCTTCCATGAGTTTGTTTATTTAAAGCTTCTTTTACATGGTCTAGCATCACTGAGGTCAGAATTTTGTTTAGCCATTGCAAAGTTTTGTCTTCACAGTTGATATAAATAATCACGTTGAATTTCTTAAGTAATTTAAATGTAACAAGCTGGCAAGGAATAGAAACAAAGAAAAACAACACTGCAAAAATGGTGCTATGTTTAGGACATAGTTTAACACAAGGTGATTCTTGTTCTTGAGTGAACATTCTATATTGGCACTAGTTTTGCTGCGAGTTATCCTAAATATGTGTTATTCCTTTTGAATAGAAATCTTTGCACACATTTCTTTTTCAAAAAAAGGGGGGATGTAATATAATACATTAAAATATGAAACTACACATGTACGAGCATTAGGAAATAAAGTTGAATGGCGGCAAACAAATCAAGCGTTACTGTGTGCATTGTGAAACTTATGTGTGCATGTGAAGAAGACATAGTAAAGCTTATATACATACATAATAATATTACAGTAACAAGCTGGCAAGGAATAGAGACAAAGAAAAACAACACTGGAAAAATGGTGCTATGTTTAGGACATAAGAGAGGTAGAGGAAAAAAAACGGAGAAGGGAAATGGAGACATGACATGAAATGGATGCAAAGACAAGGAAAAACAACTGAACAGATGGCATAGGACAGGAAGGCTTGATCTGAATTTGTTGAAAGTCTCTCACTCATTTCCTTTTCTAATTCAATTATAGCTAAATATCTATCTATCTATAACCCTCCACTCTCAAAGGAGCATAGGCCTTCAACAAACACATGCCAAGTCCTCCTGTCACGTGCCATCATCTCAAGTTCTTTCCACGTTCTCCTTATCATTTTCACCTCTGTTTCCAGCTCTCTACTCCATGTACTTCTTGGTCTACCTCTGCCTCTCCCACCCTGGGGGTTCCAGAAAAAAGACTGCCTTGCAGCGCTATCCACAGGCTTCCCCAGCGTGTGTCCCATCCATCGCCCTCCTCTCATCTCTTGTTCCACCGGCACCTGTCCAGCTCCCGTCATCAGTTCCACGTTGGTGACCTTGTCATACCATTTTAATACCTCTATTCTGCGCAAGCACCCATTTATGAAAGTCTGTAGCTTTTTGGTTGTTGTCTTTGTTGTTCTCCATGTCTCAGAGCCATACAATAGGACTGACTTCACATTTGAGTTGAAGATTCTTATTTTCGTGTTGGATCCGATTTCTCTTGATCGCCATATGTTTCCCAATGCAATGAAAGCTACTCTTGCTTTTTGTATTCTTATTTTGATATCACTGTCTGTCCCTCCAACTTTGTCTATATTGCTGCCAAGATATGTGTACGGTTCTACATCTTGTATTGGTGCTTCTTCAAGTTCAACCCTGTTTTCATTACCTGCATTTATTCTCATTATCTTTGTCTTCTCCCTGTGTATTTTCAGACCCAATTGCTGTGATCTCTCATCGAGTGTTTTCAATTTGTCCTGCATCTGATTACGGTTATGGGACAAATTCGACAAAACAGATCCTGTACATAGCTAAATATAGCTTGACATTTTTGAGGCCCTGTTTAATTTCTTCAGTAAGAATGAAACTTTTTTTTTTTTTTGTTCTAGCACATGGCCACTACTACAGCAGTCTACTCCTGGCCCAATTTCCACAGATAACAACCATTTTTTAATTTCCTGTATACCAGTATGCAGCTGATTTCTTCGTCTTCTTCTTGCGATCACATCATTGATGTTTACACCATCAGATGAGTTCTCATGATGAATTCGACCATTGTCTGGAGTTCCTCTTTAGCTCCATACAGCTTTGAGTTTAGTGTTGAGTCATTGGGCCAGTATATCTTTCTTAACTGGTCATCAGAGGACAATCCTGTAGAACATGCTCAGCAGTTTGTTCGTTTAATCCAAATGTGCACAGTGGGGAAGCAGACAATCCTAGCTTGTACATGTGTTTATTCAGTTTGTTATGCCCTGTCCTGAGGCAAAAAGTGGTGATCTGTCCCAGCCAGTGAAGAGTGAGGTAGTCGTCGTTAGTTTGATTCTGTTCTCTTCTGATAGCCTGGATAGCTCTCTTTTTCTCGTTATCTTCTTGTTCACATTCTGCTCCCTTTTTGGCAAGTTTATCTGCCTTTTCATTTCCGCGTACACCACAATGGGATGGTACCCACTGAAGTATGGTTCCCTTTTTTAAGCTACCTTGCTTATTTTATTTCTCAGATGTGGGATTTTACCACCCTTGAGAGCTTGCAGGACAGACAGTGCATCTGTGAGGATGACTACCTGGTGGCAGTCAGAGTTGGTGTTATAAATCATGTTTGCAGCTTGCTCTAGATCTTGAATTCTAGAACTGTATAGTTGGAACAGAATTTACCAGTGGGAATATGCCTAGTCTCATAGTGGTTGTCAGGATATGAGATGAAGATATCGGGGCCTCCATTCTTAACGGCATTTGTTGCTGATCCATCCATGTAGGCATGTATCCATGATTGTTCATGATAGCTTTCTTGGATCATACCCAATGCTGCAGTTAATTTTTGCAGATCATTTTACTCATATAAAAAAATGCCATACTGAAGTTGGATGTGTCGGCTGAAAGGCGCAAATATCGCAGCTTTGCTGTAAATGGACACAAAGCAACCAGCGTCCTTTTCAGGACCAATAAAGAAGAAGATATCCAATTCTGAGACCACTGATTGATGTATTCATTTGGAGGGTACTGCTGGCCTGCTCCAGTGGTACAGGGTGGGCTTCAGTGGTTTTGTCTTTATGGATAGGTCTTCTTGACGCTGTCTTTTAAGTCTTTTTCCCCAATGGACAAAGCTGCTACATTTTAGACATCCCATTGCCAGATCATCTAGCCTTGCCTTCATTGGCTTCGTTGGCATACTGTTGTACTTTTCCATCTGGATCATGAGTTTATGTGTCTCTTCTATAGGACAATGTCTGTAATTTAGTAGCTTTGTGCATCTCTGTTATTGGCGTAGTTTTCATGGCTCGGTAGCTGATTTGATTATAAGCATTGTTTATTAATGGGGTTTCACTTAACCAAATCTGCCTTGTGTTGTTAGCAGTGCAAGATCATTGAAGAAATTGGGTTTCTCCGATAGAGGTTTCCTTCAAATTATTGTTGCGCAGGCTTTATAAAAGAAGTAAATAGTATTGTGAAGGATGATCTCGGAGCTAGCCAAAGTTGGCCAGGTCGGTAGGACAAGATGTCTATTTTATGTGTACTTTATTAATAACGTTCAAGACTGTGAAATCCCAACGCAGGCTGGGCCTCTCATTTATCAGTGGGATAACTAGTCAAATTTCAGGCTGTAACAATGTAACTGCTGTTTATGAAACTGGGCACAATAATAGAAATATGTGCAGTACAAGTAACTAGGGTTATGAAAGAAGATACTGGATATATGATATCAGAAGTAATGCCTGAAATGCTCTGAAAATATTTTCTGTTGGATTTATTATGTCAAATTAAACCTTGGATTGTCCTGGCTTGATTTATTCCCTCAATCTATATTGTGTGAATCTGTATGTCAGCCCGTCTTAACAGAATCATAAAATATAAGCTGTCAGGGTTACACAACACTTTGCATATTGTTAGAAACCTTGTTTTTCCTGTTATCATTTGGTGTGTTCTTGCATACTACATGTTTGCCACCTCTTTAACTTTTTTCTTTGCCTTGTCACTACTTCCACTTTTTTCATTACTAACTTTCCCACGGGCTTCAAACGCAAAGCTGTCTCATGAGATCTGCACTGGGCATAGCCACATCACATTCATTATAGAATGTGCACATGATTTTCTTTATGACCCACTCGTGGTGTGTATAGTTGTATGAAATTAGTACCAATCAGCCATTTAAGTTAACTAATATGATATTTAACTGATCCTTCTTTCTTGTTTATTTATTGTCAGAATAAAATTAACCTGCTTTAGTATATCACATTTCATATAATCCTATTACATTTACATTCTATTTTATTCCCCTCAATTTAAAAAAAAAAAACTATTTTCTATCCTGCAACAGCATCCTGACATTTAAAGTTACTATGGTATATGGTAAGAATCTCCATTAACCCTTGACTGACAAGTCTAACCCGAATGGCAGTGAGAGAGGGTAAAGCACCTCAATCTTTCCTCCTGTCAAGTCACAATGTTTTAAAGATGTTTTATATAGGCAGCTGCCCCCCCCCCCCCCCCCCCCCCCCCCCAGGATTTGGTGAAACCTCATTCAATATGTGATCAGTAAAATAAAAAAAAACACCTACAACTCAATTCCTGCTTTTCACCTACACTTACATTCGAGTCAATTGTTTTGATATTCTTTGGTGCCTTGTAAACACTGAGTTTCTTACAAGTCATGAACTTTAGTTAACTGCATATAATTATGCTAGAATTTTAGATTAACAAATACCTAGTATAGATCACCATAAATTCTGAAAAAGATCACTTAAAACTGTCCAAAATCAACTCTTTATGGTTGCAGCATATTGCAATATAGATCTTTCTTCTCTGATCATTAACAGTATAACATACATCCTTAAAAGCCACAATATTATTAAAGCTTCCAAACAATGTTACAAATAGGGTACTTTCCTTAACATCTGTTTCCTGCTTTATTTCTGCAAACAGACTTGTGACATTAGCTTCCACATTTCTTCCAGCCTGAAAGCAATGTTCTTTTCAAATCTCATTTATATGATAATGAATTGTTGGAATAATTTTGACCATATAAGTCCATTTTTAAAAAGATCACAGTGGATCACTGGTGCTGATATGGATGATTGTATAATTATAAATAGTTGGTCAGTGACATACTGTGCCAAAGATCATACTAAATACACTTTTGACTCAAATAATTTGAAGATCAATTTTTTTTTTTTTTAACCCTGATTATTTCTTATACAGGTGTGTAACCCATAATCCGAACATCCGCAAACCAAGATAGATTGAAAACTGAAAAGTGTTTTGGCAGACTTTTGACATTTTGCAATATAAATGTTTGAGCATTAACAGTATAACATACATCCTTAAAAGCCACAATATTACTAAAGCTTGCAAACAATATTACAAAGAGTGTACATACCTTAACATCTGTTTCCTGCTTTATTTCTGCAAACAGACTTGTGACATTAGCGTTCACATTTCTTCCAGCCTGAAAGCAATGTTGTTTTCAAATCTCATTTATATGATAATGAATTTCTGGAATAATTTTTGACCACCAAACAAGTCCATTTTTAAAAAGATCACAGTGGATCACTGGTGCTGATATGGATGATTGTATAATTATAAATAGTTGGTCAGTGACATACTGTGCCAAAGATCATGCTAAATACACTTTTGACTCAAATAATTTGAAGATCAATTTTTTTTTTAACCCTGATTATTTCTTACACAGGTGTGTAACCCATAATCCGAACATCTGCAAACCAAGATAGACCAACAACTGAAAAGTTTTTTTTCTGACTTTTGGACTTTTAAGTTTCCCCCCCAAAAAAAATAAATAAATAAATAATTATTTTTAACTGGTATGCAGGGAACCAAACATATGCAATGTTCAGTTTATCACATTTCATCCTCTTGAAGCGTAAGCTCAGTATATGCTGATGCATGTGCTATAATGTGATATAAATTTTCAAACAACTATTTAGTTGTGTCTAGGCACCACTTTCAGCCATGTGTGAATATTTCTGAGCTTATTTTGTCATTTTGAATGTGGATATTTGTGAGCTAATTTCATGCCTCAAACTTTGTGAGTTTAATGTCATTGTAAAAATGTCAAAAAGAGCTGCAGATACTCCTGTGGGTAACAGTAGGAATAAGAAAAGAAAGCATTTGTCATTATCAATAGTGCAGAAGGTAGAGTTATTGCAGAAGCTTTATCATGGTGTCCCTAAGCATTGTCTTACTGAAGAATATGCAGTAGGAACTACCACAGCATATGACACAAGAAAACGCAGACAAGCTGCTGAAGTTTTACGAAGACAGTGATGACCAAATACTAATGTCAGATCAGAAAACTTTGCACAGAGGAAAATATTGAGAAGTTTTGTCAGTTTATGGAATAAAAGAAAAACTGCTTAGAGAGAAACCATTGTTAATGAGACAGATGACACAGGGTAAAATCTACAGTAAGGTCATCTTGTCTTACTGCACATTCATGAGCTGAAAATCCTGTTCTGGTCCATCAACAGATGTCTGACACCAAACTGATGATGGTGATTAGAGCATTGAATGTACATGTGCAGGTATTTAACAAAGTTTATGTTTGAAGTTTAAAAAAAACATTTTTCTGATCAATAAATTGGACTAAATAATTTAAGTGGGGCGATTTTTGGGCTACTTAGGGTGATATATTGGGCAACTTTGGGCTACTGCTGGTAATATTTTTGGCATATTCCAAAAAACAAAACATGGCCCTCCCTTAGCATTTCACATTCTGGGTGTTGAGAACTATTTTGGGGTGTGAAGAAGTTTGGATATTTTGATATCAAAGTTTTTGCACCTCGAAACATCCTCTCAACTATGAATACATGTTCACATACCATTGTTATTGATGATTGTTGATGTTTTAACACAGATGAGAAGGGCTCATAGTAGTGTTCATAAATAGTCATGACATGACGGCTCATGAATCCGTGGGTTAAACTGTTCACAACGATAGTGTATTTATTTTGATGACGTCGGTAGAACGGGACAGTCAATGTGATTTTTTGCTTTTGAGTGAGCTAGACGCGTTCTGCCCTCTGGAGGTGTGTGTGTGGCCCATGCCATTCTATTCATGTATGTGAAATAACTATTGATTATGTATATCTCAACATGAGAATTCTATTGGAGTTTGATAAATACATGTAAGCTCAAATGAGGAGCTGTGTAATTCAACCAGTGATGGATGATTGCAGAATGTTTGTTCTTAAGAGAACAGTTAAATATAAATGAAGTACATTATCTTCATTGAAACTTCTTCTTCTTCTTTGATCCATAACCGCCAACCGTCAAAGCAGTCAGCGGACACCACGCCTGGTGGTGTCTTGTAGGGTAGCAACAAATAGATTCCACTTTGCTCGGTCAGCAATCATCCTTTGTACAGTGCACCAACTCTGGTTCATTCTTTGCATCTCAGCTTCCACAGTTCTCCGCCAAGTTGTTTTTGGTTGGCCTCTCTTTTGCTTTCCCTCGGGGGTCCATAGCATAACTGTTCTTGTGATGGTATCAGGGTCCCTTCTGAGGACATGGCCAACCCAACTCCAGCATCTGCCAGCTATGATGGTGTGCACGTCCTCCTGGTTACTCCAAATAAGTAGTTCTTGGTTGCTGATGGTGTTTGGCCAAAAGATTCGGAGAATTTTCCTTAGGCAGATTGTATGGAAGGAGGACAGTTTCGACATTTCCTTCTCTGTTACTCTCCAACATTCCACACCATAGAGAAGCACAGAAAGTACACAGCTCTCAAACAGTCTTAATGTGGTGTTTGTGCTGTACTGGGAACACTTCCAAATGTTGTTGAGAATAGCAAATGCTGTTCTCACTTCATTCATTCTGTTCTTAATGTCCTTGCTTGTTCCGCCGTCAGGTGTTACCTTGCTTCCTACGTAAGTAAATGTGTCTGTCTGTTCTAACTTCTGGTTCCTTACTGTTATTGGCTAAGGATTGCCCACATTTAGTGTCATGACCTCTGTCTTCTTCAGATTGATGTTCAGGCCAACCTGCTGGCAACACTTATTCAATCTATCAGTTTTTTCTTGGATGTGTTGGTGTGAATGCACAAGTAGAGCAATGTCATATGCATATTTTAGGTCTTCCAGTGTAGAAAACATTGTCCATCTAATTCCTATTGGACTGCTCTCTGTTGTCTGGCCAATCACCCTATCTATGGCTGTCAAAAATAATGTTGTTGATAAGGGGCATCCCTGTCGTACTCCAGTTTTCACTTCAAAAGTTACATTACTCAATCCAACACTGCACGTAAAGTTAGAATAGAGGCTTTTTATGATGGAAACAATGCAGCTGGGAATTCCATAAGCCCTCAGAATTTTCCATAGTCTGTCCCTGTGTATGCTGTCGAAAGCCTTTTCAAAATCAACAAAGTTAATGTACAGCTGGCTCTGCCATTCTGAGCACTGCTCTATAATGTTCCTGAGGGTAAATACATGATCTGCACATCTTCTGTTATTTCTAAAGCCTGCTTGTTCTTTCCTCAGTTTATGGTCAACTGCTTTTGAAATTCTCTGGATGATTGTCCTGCCTAGTATTTTGCTGGGAACTGAAAGGAGAGTAATTCCTCTCCAGTTGTTGCAGTCTGCAAGGTCGCCCTTCTTGGGCAATTTGACAATTATTCCTTTGCCCCACTCTGTTGGTGTTGTCTCAGTTTCCCAGACTTGTGCAAATAGTGGTTCTAATAGTTCTGCTGCAAGTTTGGTGTCTGCCTTGAATAACTCAGCATTTAGATTGTCGTGACCAGGCACTATTCCATTTTTTAACCCTTTGATAGCTGTGATGATTTCTTCTTTTCGTGGAATGTCTGTATTTACGTCTAAGTCCCTTTCAGCCATAGGAACATTCAGCTGAGTCTCTGGTGGTTCCTTATTCAGTGTTTCTCTGAAGTGCTCTGCCCATCTTGTTTCCTGCCCAAGTGCTGTGGTGATGAGATTTCCTTGCTTGTCTCTTACTAGTGTTATACTGTTTGCACCTCGTTTTCCACTGATAGTTTTAGTTATATTATAAACTGTGCTTTGTTCATTTATCAGTGCTGCCTCTTCTGCCTGTCTTGCAAGGTCATCCAGAAATGTCCTTTTGTTAGCACGTGTTTGAAGTTTTACTTCCTTGTCCAGCTGACTGTACTGTTCACTATATATTGCCTTTAACCTGGGAGACTTAGCTTCTGTTTCATTTCCTTTCTCTTCGCTATGGTGTTTAGCGTTTCTGGTATTATCCAATCTTGTCTCTTTCCTGGAATCCAAAGCATGACTTGCTGCTTTCCTTGTATATTGTTGAGATTGTGTTGAATTTCTGGTCGACATCATCGGTCTCTGTTCTTTCCTGGCTTTTGGTAATCTGATATTGTCTCTTTACGTCAACCACGAACGCTTTTCTGGTGAGGGGGTCCTTAAGTTTCGTGATGTTATATCTTTTCTGTTTGACTGCGACTGGTCAAGCAGCTCTGAGTTTCACCTTCAGTCTTGCTACTACTAGGTGATTGTAATGCACGTCTCCATCTGCTATTGATCATTATGTGATCTTTCTGGTTTCTGTCTCGTCTGTTTGGTGATTCCCATGTTAACTTGTGCACTTCTTTGTGTTGAAAAAGTGTTCTTCCAATGACCAGGTTGTTAATACTGCAGAAGCTTATTAATTTGTCCCCATTCTCATTTACTGTTCCACTGCCGCATTTCCCCATTACTCTTTCGTTATAATTATTGTGTGTTCCAACTTTTGCATTTAGGTCTCCCATTACTATAATAAGATCGTACCTGGGTACAGTTTCCATTTCCATTTGTACCTGTTTATAGAACTCATCCTTGATCTCTTCATCGCTGTCATTTGTTGGTGCATAACATTGTATAATTGTGGTGTTGGTGAATCTCTCTCTCAGTCTTGCTCTTATCAGTCGGTTGTTAATGGGTTTCCATTCCAGTAAAGACTTTTCCATCCTTTCTTCAGGATAATGGCTACTCCTTCATTGTGCTGACCAACCTCTCTACTAGAATAAAGTACTGTTTCCCCTGGAGCTGTTTTTATTCTCCCCATCCCTGTCCATCTGCTCTCGCTTATTCCTAGGATATGTAATTTGTAATTCCTCATCTCTGATGTGATTTGTCTCAGCTTTCCTGCCTCATTCATAGTTATGACGTTCCATATACCAATCCTGGTTTCGTGTTTTGTGGTCAGGGTATCCGTTTTCATGCCAATGGCTTCCTTTTGGCTTTCACCACTGTCAGCCATACAAGCCTGAGACTCTGGATGTCCATCCCGCATCAAAGTTTTTTCCTTTGTTGCTGTTTCCGTAACATGTGCGATTTTTTACGTAGACAGGGGTGTCGGCCCTGTGCTAAAACCCCAACCTGGAGGACCAGGGTACCAGATATTTTCTGACCCCTATCCATGCAGACCAGTCCAGCTTAGTTGAACCTACCAGGAGTAAATCTCCCACTGGCATAGCTCTGGGGATTGTCAGGGTACACAAGCTGCCATACCACTACAAAGTATTGATGGCATTGAAACCATGGGTTCTTATTGTATGGGACATGTCCGGGGGCAGACCTATTAATGACAAGAGTGTATTCACCCGTGAACAGAGGCTCAGGTAGCCAAGCCATTATTTACAAGTAGATGACAGTCTTAAATGTGCTATCCATACAAAATTCTTTATATATTTTCCTAGACATCACCAGTAGGATTTCTGAAGTGCCAAACATTTATATTGGCTAACATTGACATATATCTTGTAAACTGTTTTGGAATGTGTCGTATGATGAAGTATCATGTATTATGTAAATAAGTTGTAAAAGTTGTCTATGCCAGGCATCCGAGAATATTTTATCTAAGTGTGGTGCCCCAGATGTGTTGTGCAGTTTGTAATATCATGGGCATTGTCTAGGTCCACAGAACACCTTCTAACACACCATCAAGTCAAGAGAAGTTATCACCAAACAACAAGAAGCACTACAGACCACTCATTAACACAATAAGGGAAGATTCACATCACCTTCTCAACATTAAAGTTTAGTAAAGAACCCTGTGACATTAGTGGAGATACTCTATCCCACTTCATCATTGTCCACAACACTGGGTTACCAACCTGTATTGTTAAATGTGTTACTCAGCCTTTTATATACTCTACATTTTAGTTTTGTAAAAATAATACCTTTTTTTAATGAGTGAGGCTGGTAAACCATAAGTCAGAAGAGTTCAGGACCACCACTGGTGTAAGACAAGGTGATATCCTGTCATCTCACCTCATGGACCATGTCACCAAAACATGTAAGGAAAGGACCAACAAGTATTCAGCAGGGTACTGGAAGATGAGACGGGTCTGTATTTCAGAGCTAGCATTAGCCGACAACGTTACCCTGCTTGCTAAATCAGAGGCACATCTTCAATCCAACCTGCAAGTCTGGATGGAAGAGCTGGAGATGAGATGGATGGTCATAAGCAGCTCCAACACATAAACCATGGTGACATCACAAGAGGAAAGAAGGCATCAGATTAAGCTAGGAGAACAGATCCTGGAGCAGGTAAACCAGTTTTATTACCTCAAAGCGGTATAGACTGGAAAGGAGGCATCAAAGAGTTAGCTACCTGAAGAGCAGCAGCTGGGAGATTTTTTCAGGCCATAAAGCAAGGATTTTTCAGCAAAAGTTAGCAAGTAAGAAAAAAGATGGCTGTATAATACCCAACCTATATTTCAGTATTGACATATGGATGTGAGTCATGGGCAATTACTACAACCCACAAAAAAGCCATATTCCATTCTTAGAAATGAGGTATCTGAGACAGATGGTAAAGTGACAAGAAGAGATATGGTCTGCAACCAGAGGATATGGCAAGGTTTCAAAACCCAGCCACTGCAGACTCAAGTAGAACAGTCCCAACTGCAGGATGGAAGATTGGCTACCATGACAAGTATGGGAAACTAAAAGCCAGGGACGACTGAGTCCACAGGGAGGACAACATTAAACAATCTCAGAATGACTGAGGACTGGTTTGGAACCAGGCCAGAAAGAAGACAGCCGATAGGATAGTATGGCGCTCCTTCCTCCAAACCTCTACGCCTCACAACCGAAAAGGGACGACAAAGTATGTAAGTAATGAGTGAGTCACAAAAATTGGTTGTTGCTCTTCACCCTATTAGTTAATATAAAATGTACCTATGGTGAGACAAAGGTCAAGGACCCTTTTTATAGAGATTTGCTTTTTTTTCAATAAACAATTTGTCACTTTCCATTTCTGCCCTTTTCCCCACCCTCATTTCCAATATTTCTGTGACCCACAGTTCCTATCTCTCCCTTGGGTCCACATCTGTTTAATACCTTTCCCACTAGCAGTTAACAAACCCTAACCTTAAAATAACTTCTCAAATTAAAAAAAGAAAATGAGAACAAAAATGACAGAACACTCTTGACTCACTCTCACTGACCAGAGATATGAGTAAATCACAGTTAGACAAGATTTTAACTCTTAGACAGGAGCAATGCTAACAGTGTTGGTTCGTTTATACACCTGAACTGCAGCAATGATGACAGAACAGAATTAAGTTATTAATAATAATTTAGAATTTCTTCCTTTTAATCTAGTTCAGGAGTTTGCAACTGGTCAATCATAATTTATCAGTAGATCACATGTGATGATTCCATAGTTCTTTAGGTGATGAAAGAAATAAAAATAACAGAAAGAAAAACAAAAAAAGGAATGACAATTCCAGACAAACCCTATCATCTCTTAATCTCTCAAACATGATCCGGTTAAAGATTTTCTCTGACACTGATAGTAACATTCATCATGATCCATTAAAGATTTTCCCTGACACTGATAGTAACATTCATCATGATCCAGTTAAAGATTTTCTCTGACACTGATAGTAACATTCATCATGATCCAGTTAAAGATTTTCTCTGACACTGATAGTAACATTCATCATGATCCAGTTAAAGATTTTCCCTGACACTGATAGTAACATTCATCATGATCCAGTTAAAGATTTTCTCTGACACTGACAGTAACGTTCATCATGATCCAGTTAAAGATTTTCCCTGACATTGATAGTAACATTCATCATGATCCAGTTAAAGATTTTCTCTAACACTGATAGTAACATTCATCATGATCCAGTTAAAGATTTTCTCTGACACTGATAGTAACATTCATCATGATCCAGTTAAAGATTTTCCCTGACACTGATAGTAACATTCATCATGATCCAGTTAAAGATTTTCTCTGACACTGATAGTAACATTCATCATGATCCAGTTAAAGATTTTCCCTGACATTGATAGTAACATTCATCATGATCCAGTTAAAGATTTTCTCTGACACTGATAGTAACATTCATCATGATCCGGTTAAAGATTTTCTCTGACATTGATAGTAACATTCATCATGATCCAGTTAAAGATTTTCTCTGACACTGATAGTAACATTCATCATGATCCAGTTAAAGATTTTCTCTGACACTAATAGCAACATTGATCATGATCCAGTTAAAGATTTTCCCTGACATTGATAGTAACATTCATCATGATCCAGTTAAAGATTTTCTCTGACACTGATAGTAACATTCATCATGATCCAGTTAAAGATTTTCCCTGACACTGATAGTAACATTCATCATGATCCAGTTAAAGATTTTCCCTGACACTGATAGTAACATTCATCATGATCCAGTTAAAGATTTTCTCTGACACTGATAGTAACATTCATCATGATCCAGTTAAAGATTTTCTCTGACACTGATAGTAACATTCATCATGATCCAGTTAAAGATTTTCCCTGACATTGATAGTAACATTCATCATGAACCAGTTAAAGATTTTCTCTGACACTGATAGTAGCATTCATCATGATCCAGTTAAAGATTTTCTCTGACACTGATAGTAACATTCATCTTGATCCAGTTAAAGATATTCTCTGACACTAATAGTAACATTGATCATGATCCAGTTAAAGATTTTCTCTGACACTGATAGTAACATTCATCATGATCCAGTTAAAGATTTTCTCTGACACTGATAGTAACATTCATCATGATCCAGTTAAAGATTTTCTCTGACACTGATAGTAACATTCATCATGATCCAGTTAAAGATTTTCTCTGACACTGATAGAAACATTCATAATGATCCAGTTAAAGATTTTCTCTGACACTGATAGTAATATTCATCATGATCCAGTTAAAGATTTTCTCTGACACTGATAGTAACATTCATCATGATCCAGTTAAAGATTTTCTCTGACACTGATAGTAACATTCATCATGATCCAGTTAAAGATTTTCCCTGACACTGATAGTAACATTCATCATCATGCTTCAGCTCTCCAAGAAGTATATGCCTTCAACAAACGTATGTTGTCTTCCTTTCTTGTGCCTTCAGCTGAAGTCCTACTATGTCTTACTCATTTCTGTCTCTCACCCTGGGGACTCCGGGAACAAGGACTGCCTGGTATTGCTATCAACAGGTTTTCTCAGTGTGTGCTCTATCCATCTACAGTGTCTTCTTCTCATCTCTTGTGTCACTGGTACTTGTTTAGTTCTTGTCATCAGTTCCGCAAGGTGATCTGGTCATACCACTTCAATCATTTTATTATACGCAAGCACCCATTTCACCCGTGTGTTACCGGGGCCCAAAAGGGGAGCAAAGAATAGTAACACTGTTCCCTGCCATGCACGTCGTAGAAAGCGACTAAGGACGGTTGGGCATGGGGCCGGTTACCCCATCTTGTAAAAAAATTTAAACCACAAAAAACTTCAACAAACATGGACAAGTCAATTAAGGAAAATAAAACACAGCCATCCAAGACAGGGGAAGGTCCTCTCGCAGGGAAGTGTATGATGCAACTCAGAGAAAGCCAAAAGGTGTCTGTGTTACTGACTAACCTTCTTTCTTCTAGGAGAACTTCCAGATTTGGCACCTGGAATGTTCGGACATTAAACAAACAAGGGAAAGTGGCACAAGTAGCAGCAGAAATGAGGGAATATAAAATTGAGGTTCTGGGAATGTGTGAAACATAGTGGAAGGGGGTAGACAGGAAGAAACTCATCACAGGTGAATTGGTGCTGCCCTCAGTACATGAAGACAAAAGTTCACACCACAGTCAAAAGGCAGCTCTTATGTTATCTGAAGAAGCACAAAAAGTACTCATTAAATGGGAAGCTGTTGGACCCAGAATATTAACAGCTACTTTTAAAACAGCTAAAAAGAAAATACATGTAAATGTCATCCAATGTTATTCACCAACTAATGACAAAGAAGAGTTTGTGAAAGAAGCATTTTATATTAGACTACATGAAATTATGGATAAAGTAAAAAGAAGAGACATCACAATTTTGATGGGTGACATGAATGCAAAGATAGGTACAGTCAACACCAGCTTTGAAGAAGTCATGGGAAAACATGGGCTAGGAATAATGAATGAAAATGGGGAACTATTCTCAAACTTCTGTGCTTCAAATCAACTGGCTATAGGAGTAATATAAGTATTTAAATAAATAACACGGTATTTAATCAGTTTTACTAATAACGGTACACAAGAAACAAGGGACGTTTCGGGTTTTACCCTTCGTCAGCCACAAACAGGTGACAAAGACAAAAATTACATATAAGTACTACACAACTATATGATGATGAGAAATATACAACAAATGGGCGATACAAGCAGATGGAAATAGTAAACAACAACAGTGATGAGAGAAAAAAAGAACAATAATAATACAAGAAAACCGTAAAATCTAAAAGAAATACGGAAACAAGAAAGTAAATAATCAACGAAACAAAAAAAAGAAGAATAAACAAATCTGTGGAACTAGTAAAAGTTGGCTATAGGAGGAAGCATGTTTCCACATAAGAGAATACACAAGGCAACATGGATATCACCAGACCATAGAACAGACAATCAGACTGATCATATATGCATAAACAAGAAGTTTAGATCATCATTGCAGGATGTAAAGGTATATAGAGGAGCAGATGTGGCATCAGAACAATATCTTCTGATAGCCAAAGTAAAAATGAAACTCAAGAGATATGCAACAATGCAAAATTATAAAGAACAATTTAATGTAGGACATCTGAGAAATCATGAAACAAATTTGCGGTCATAGTATCCAACAAATTCCAAGTGCTCCAACAGCTGGAAGAGGTAGAGAATACAGAAGACTATTGGCAGCAAATCAAAACTGTACGGAATGAGACATGTGAAGAAATAGAAGGGAAAAGGGAACGACAACAAAAAGCATGGATAACAACAGAAACCATCAATAAGATAAAAGATAGAAAAAACAAGAAAGCAGATTTAAACACAAGCAAAACCAGAAGTTCCAAAGCCAAAGTTCAAGAAGTGTACACAGAAGCAAACAAAGAAGTAAAAAAAGTATCAAAAGAGACAAGAGGAAGTATATTGAGGAGTTGGCAAGAGAGGCAGAAGATGCTGCAGCCAAAGGAAATATGAGAGAACTGTATAGCAGCACAAAGAAAGCTAACAGGGAAGTACAAGCAAACACGTTCCTTCTTAAAAGACAAGAATGGAAAACTGCTCAGCATTATAAAAGAGCAAATGAAGAGGTGGACATAATATTTTGAGGACCTTCTCAATAGACTAGCTCCACAAAACCCCCCGGACATCCAGCCAGCAGAAGAAGAGCTACAAATTAACGGTGAAAGACCAACGAAGGAAGAAATAAAGAAAGCCATAAAGCTTCTAAGAGATGGAAAAGCGTCTGAACCTGATGGCATTCCAGTAGAGGCCATCAAAGCAGATATCGACATGGCTACAGAGATGTTATATAAATTACTTGGTAAAGTCTGGGAAAAAGGAAGAGATACCAGCAGAATGGAAGGAAGGATATCTGGTTAAGTTGCCTAAGAAGGGAAATTTACAAGAGTGCACAAATTATAGAGGAATAATGTTACTATCAGTGCCAGGAAAAGTACTAAACCGGATTATCCTTGAGAGATTAAAAGAGTCCATAGACAAGAAAATGAGAGATGAACAAGCAGGTTTTTGACCCAAAAAAAAACATGTACAGACCAGATAGCCACTTTGAGAATAATAGTTGAACAGAGTCTGGAATGGAATTCACCACTATACATTGGATTTGTGGACTACGAAAAGGCATTTGACAGTGTAGACAGAGAATCACTTTGGAAATTGATGAGGCATTATGAAGTTCCCCTGAAGATCATTAATTTAATAAAAAAAACATATGAAGACATGACATGCAGAGTTCTTCATGAAGGACAGCTTACAGAATTATTTGGGATAAGAAGAGGAGTGTGACAGGGATGCCTCTTGTCTCCATTTCTTTTCTTACTAGCAATAGACTGGGTTATGTGATCATTGACAACACACAACAGAAATAGAATCTAGTGTACTCTGACTAAGCAGTTGGATGATCTGGATTTTGCTGATGACTTGGTTCTTCTGTCCCATAACCGTAATCAGATGCAGGACAAATTGAAAACACTCGATGAGAGCTCACAGCAATTGGGTCTGAAAATACACAGGAAAAAGACAAAAATAATGAGAATAAATGCAGGTAATGATAACAGTGTTGAACTTGAAGAAACACCAATACAAGATGTAGAATCATACTCATATCTTGGCAGTAATTTAGACAAAGTTGGAGGGACAGACAGCAATATCAAAATAAGAATACAAAAGGCAAGAGGAGCTTTCATTGCATTGGGAAATATATGGAGATCAAGAGAAATCGGATCCAACACGAAAATAAGAATCTTCAACTCAAATGTGAAGTCAGTCCTATTGTATGGCTCTGAGACATGGAGAACAACAAAGATAACAACCAAAAAGCTACAGACTTTCATAAATGGGTGCTTGCGTAGAATAGAGGGATTAAAATGGTATGACAAGGTTACCAACGTGTAACTGAGGACAAGAACTAGACAAGTGCCGGTGGAACAAGAGATGAGAAGAAGATGATGGCGATGGATTGGACACAGATTGAGGAGACCTGTTGATAGTATTACAAGGCAGTCCTTGTTCTGGAACCCCCAGGGCAAGAGAGACAGAGGTAGACCAAGAAGCACATGGAGAAGAGAGCTGGAAACAAGTGAAAATGATGAGAAGAACGTGGAAAGAACTTGAGATGATGGCACGTGACAGGAGGACTTGGCATGTGTTTGTTGAAGGCCTATGCTCCTTTGGGAGTGGAGGGTTATGAATGAATGAATCAATGAAGCACCCATTTATGAAAGTCTAGCATTTTCGGTTGTTGTCTTTGTTTTTTCCTGGTTTCAGAATCATGGCATATTGATTTGACATTGAACTGAAGATTTTTATTTTTGTGCTCGGCTTAACTTTTTTTGCTCTTCACATATTTCCCAATGCAATGAAAAATCCTCCAGCTTTTTGTATTCTTATTTTGATATCACTGTCAGTCCATCCCATTTGGTCTACATTGCAGCAATATCAACTCAATCACAGAGAACATGAAAGACGTGCTCATTGTATCAGCAACAGAAATACTTGGTAAAAGAAAGAAAATAAACAAACCATGGGTTACAGATGACATTCTGAAGTTATGTGATACACGGCGGGAAATGAAAAAGGTTAAGAAAGAGGTCCCTGAAGCAGCATGGCAATACAGTATGGTGAATAAAAATATTAGAAAGAAAATGAAACAGGCCAAAGAAAAATGGGTAGCTGATCAATGTGAGTCCATTAATATGGGGCTAATAAAATGTAACAGCAAGGCAGCTTTTGACACATTAAGAAGACTATCAAAACCCCAACAGCCCAGGGTAACTGTCATAGAAGATAGCAATGGGGCTCTGCTCAATGAAAAAACAGCTGTAATGAGAAGGTGGATAGAATATTGTAAAGAATTATATAACTGTAAACTCGACACTGACTACAGCATATTAAACAACATTAAGTGCGAAAACAGGGAACTCGGAAATGCAGCAATATTATGGGAAGAAGTGGAAGAGGCTATATGTTTGATGAAAGGAGGGAAGGCACCGGGTGTAGATAATATCCCAGCAGAGCTCTTGAAATATGGAGGACCAGATATAGTAAAAATCATGACAACAATTTGCCAGAAGATATGGAGTACAAAAAAATAGCCAAAAGAATGGACGCAGTCATTAGTAATACCGCTTCCAAAGAAAGGAAATCTAAAAATGTGCAAGAACTACAGAACCATTAGCCTTATTAGTCATACAAGTAAAGTTATGTTGAGGATACTTTTGAACAGAATAAAACAGAAATCAGAAGAAATCTTGTCTGAGGAACAGGCTGGCTTTAGACCAAAAAGAAGTACCTCAGAACAAATCTTCAATATTAGATTACTGATCGAAAAACACCTCCAGCATCAACACGATTTATACCATAACTTCATCGATTTCACAAAAGCTTTCGATCGAGTCTGGCATGAAGGCTTATGGCAAATAATGAGAAAATTCAATTTTGATACCAACATCATAGATATCATTGAAGCATTATACAAGGACGCAAGCAGTGCTGTTTTTGCAAGCAATGACATTGAAGAATTTGTCAAAACAACTGTAGCAGTTCGCCAGGGATGTATCCTGTCCCCAGTGCTCTTTAATATATATCTAGAACATATTATGCAGGAGGCTCTCTACGATTATAAAACAACCATATCGATTGGAGGCCGACCTCTTTGCAATCTACGTTTTGCTGATGATATCGATCTGATAGCTGGAACAGAATCAGATTGGAGAAAGTAACAAGAACGTATGGGATGGAAATTAATATAGAAAAGGGCAAGATATTGGTGAATAGCCATAAGAAACATGTTCTGACCAACATCACGTTAAATGGACAAACGTTAGAAGAAGTTAACACCTTTAAATATCTCGGGTCAACTATATGTAGTGATGGAAGATCAAGTAAAGAAATCAAGACAAGACTTGAGATGGCCTCAGCTGCCATGACAAGGCTGAATGTGATCTGGAAAAGTAACATCAGTTTTCCTGTGAAGATCAAATTATACAAATCACTTGTATTATCTATTCTCTTGTATGGGTGTGAGGGCTGGACACTCACTGCAGATACGGAGCGAAGGATTCAGGCTTTCGAGCATAAATGTTATAGAAGAATTTTGCGCATTTGCTATAAAGAGCACAAAACAAATGTCTATGTTAGAGAGAAGATAAACACCTATGCAGGCCACCAAGAACCACTTTTGCAGTAGTGAAACGTCGAAAGCTTGCCTGGTTTGGGCATGTAACTCGTCATGACTCCCTTTCGAAAACGATCCTCCAGGGAACAGTCAAAGGTAAACAGAGAAGACGAAGGCAAAAAAAATCCTGGGCTGATAACATCAAAGAATGGGCAGGACAAGGTTCTTCCACACTTGTAAGAATTGCTGAGGATCGAGAGCAGTGGAGGCCCCTGTCTGCTGATGCTTCCACCATGGCACCCCTACGACCCATGATGGGTTACGGGTTGAGATGACATGATGATGCTGCCAAGGTATATGTATGATCTTGAAGGGGCATTTCTTCAAGTGCAATACTGTTATCATTTGTTGCATTTATTATCATTATCTTTCTTTTCTCCCTGTGTATATTCAAACCTACTTGCTGTAAACTCACACCAAACACTTTCATTGTCTTGCATCTGATTATGGCTATGGGACAGGAGAGCCAGACCATCTGATAAATCTACATTATTAAGTTGTTTAGTCACTAGATACCATTTCTGTTGACTAAAGTTGTTGGTTGAGGTCAATGTTTTCATAATTCAATCTATAGCCAATAGGAAGAGAAATGGTGACAGGAAGCATCCCTGTCACACTTCATCTCTTATTCCAAGCAGTTCTGTAATACTTTCTTTATGAAGAGCTCTGCACATCATGTATTCATGTTTTCTTTATTAAGTTAATGATCTTCAGGGGGACTCTATAATGTCTCACCAATTTCTAAAGTGATTGTCTGTCTGCACTGTAAAGTGCATCTTCATAGTCCACAAAAACCTATGTAAAGAGACAAGTTTCATTTCAGACTTTGTTCCACTATTATGCTCAATGTGGCAGTCTAGTCTGTACAAGATCTGTTTTGCTTAAAACCTGTGTGTTTTTCTCACAGCTGTCTATATATGGACTCTTTTAATCTCTCAAAGATGATCCTGTTTAATATTTTTAATGGCACTGATAGTAATATTGTTCCTATGTAATTTGTGTGCTCTTGTAAATCTCCCTTCTTAAGCAACTTGACCAGATAACCTTCCTTCAATTCTGCTGGCATATAAACATAATTCCTCTGTAATTTGTGAACTCTTTTAAATCTCATATAGGGTTACTTGATCAGATGTCTTTCTTTACGTTTTTTCTTGATGCCATTGTCTATTCCAATGGGTCTGTGGTCCATGGTGAGAAATTTGGTTGGGGCTTCTCTGCTAGGGTACAGGGCAGAATCGTCACCGAACATAGTGGGGCTTACAAGATAACAACTTCCAGCATGAGAATGGAGGTCAAGTCTGTTACTGCAGCCTTAAGATGGATAACTGAAACTTCATTAAAAAAGGATATCATTGTGTCCGACTCAGTCTATGCTTCAGAAGGTTCAAAGTGGTTGGTTGCATCATGAATGGAAAACATTCATAGAAGCTTCCAGTCTACAAGAGCTGGAGTGGATATACTGTCCCGGTCATGCTGCGGTATGTGGTAATGAAAGAGCTGACAGACTAGCATCAAGAGCAAACATGGTGTGGACATTAGATATGGATAAGGGAGATATACTGAGAACAATTAATGATTCTCCATTAGCAACTCCATTAGCCACAATTATTGATTTCTTGTTAGAGAATGACACTGCAATAGATGAATCATCAAGGTTAAGACTGTTGGCATTTGGCATCAAACGTAAAGCTAGTAGAGATGAACGTATGAGAAAATGCATCCATCGTATTTACAGCCAGCAAGCTACAGTAACACCAGACGGCGGGGCAGGCAAAGACATCAACATCAGAATGAATAAGGCAAGAACAGCCTTTTTTAGCCTAAACAACATCTGGAAGTCCTCTCAATAAAGCACAAGCACAAAATTAAGATTATATCAGAGCTGTGTGCTTTCTGTGCTTCTCTATGGTGCAGAATGCTGGAGAGTTACAGAGAAGGAAATGTCGAAATTGTCCTCTTTTCACACAACATGCCTAAGAAAAATTCACCGTATCTTTTGGTCGAATACCATCACCAACCAAGATCTGCTTACTCGAAGCAAGCAAGAGGACATGCACACCATCATAGCTGGCAGACGCTGGAGCTGGGTTGGCCATGTCCTCAGAAGAGACCCCGATGCCATCACAAGAACAGCTATGCTTTGGACCCCTGAGGGAAAACGAAAGAGAGGCCGACCAAAAAACAACCTAGCGGAGGACTGTGGAGGCTGAGATGCAAAGAATGAACCAGAGTTGGGGCACTGTACGAAGGATGGCCGCCGACCGAGCAAAGTGGAATCAATTTGTTGTTGCCCTACAAGAAGCCACTATGCGTGATGGCCACTGACTGCTTTGACGGTCGGCGGCTAAGGATCAAAGAAGAAGAAGCTACAGGAACAGTTAGCATTCACACTCTTCAACATATACTGATGGAGACTGAGCACCTATGGGTTTGCCCAGAGTGCAATGATGTCAATTCTTTATAACAATAACAATGTTTTGTGGGAATTTCTTCTACCTCAAAGATGGTCAGGTATTACTTGTAGCTCTAGATGCTCCATAACAGATGAGGTAGTTCCACCAAAACCATCTTTAACATAATTCTTCTCTTCTGTAGAAGCTGATTCAGTTCATAACTTGTACAAGAAAATGTTTTCCCCTTCCTTTCATTGATTTGTGTGTGGTAAGAATCTCTGTAAACTTTTTACTGAAAAGAGTGGCAGTAGGGTGGGGAAGTTGTAAGGCACCTCAACCATGCTGGCTGTCAAGTCATAAAGTTTTAAAGATATTTTAGACATGCAACTGCTGCCCCCCCCCCCCTCTCCCAACCCCCCCCCCCCACCCCCCCCACCCCCCCCCCCCCCCAGTTTTAATCAGAACCTGCTAACTTCTATTATTTGACCAGTAAAATTAAAAAACCAGTAACTTAAATCCTGCTTTTCTCCTACAATTACAGTTGGGACATTTGTTTTAATATTCTTTGGTGCCTGATTAAAAAAAAAAAAAAAAAAAAACTTTGTTTCTTACAAGTCAAAAATGTTATTGTTAAGTAAACACATATAATTAGGTCTAACTAAGACTTCAGTGAACAAATTTCCAGTATAGATCAATATAAATTATGAAAATGCTCACGTAAAATTGTTTAAAATCATTTTTTTTCATGTCCAGCATATTGCAAAAATATTCTTTTTTTCTCTCAGGAATTTTACATTATACCACAACATCCTTGAAAGCTTTTAAATGTCAGTATTTTCATTCATCTTTTTTGTGTGCTCCTAACAGAGCATACAGACACTATCACAGCTGGACCACTTGTTAGAAGCCTGCACCAAGCATTCACCTACACTTGCAGCAGTGGTGTCTGTGACAATTTGTTTAACATAATGAGGTAGCCAGCCCCACCCACAACCCCACAAGTCACTTTGTACGATACGCTCAAGAGTGGAGTCTGTGACAATTTGTTTAACATAATGAGGTAGCCAGCCCCACCCACAACCCCACAAGTCACTTTGTACAACACGCTCAAGAGTGCAGTGGGCATATTCTTTCTTTGTCTCTTCAGAGACCCAGGAAAATTACATGGGACATAAATATTTGACATACCTCATAGACTGTTTCCTGCTTCATTTCTGTAATTAGACGTGTGACATTAGATTCCATATTTCTTTCAACCTGAAGGCAATGAAATATAGCAGATGATGGGTATCATTTTAAGACTATGAACACATACTACATATAGTTACACCAATATCTCAGCAGCATTACTTCACAGCAATAATCGCTGTCAAAAGGTGGGGCCTAATGCAACTGCATTAGCCATAAACAAATATGCTTTTTTAAAATAAATAATTTATCATTGTCCATCTCCTTTCCTTTTTCACTTTCAATATTTATGTTACCCACAGTTACTATCTTCCCCCCTATTTATGTTACCCACAGTTACTATCTTCCCCCCTATTTATGTTACTCACAGTTACTATCTTCCCCCTACTTATGTTACTCACAGTTACTATCTTCCCCCCTATTTATGTTACCCACAGTTACTATCTTTCCCCCTATTTATGGTACCCACAGTTACTATCTTCCCGCTATTTATGTTACCCACAGTTACTATCTTCCCCCGTAATTATGTTACTCACAGTTACTATCTTCCCTCCTATTTATGTTACCCACAGTTACTATCTTCCCCCTATTTATGTTACTCACAGTTACTATCTTCCCCCGTATTTATGTTACTCACAGTTACTATCTTCCCCTTCTTTATGTTACCCACAGTTACTATCTTCCCCCCTATTTATGTTATTCACAGTTACTATCTTCCCCCCTATTTATGTTACTCACAGTTACTATCTTTCCCCCCTATTTATGTTACTCACAGATACTATCTTCCCCCCCCCTATTTATGTTACCCACAGTTACTATTATCCCCCCTATTTATGTTACCCACAGTTACTATCTTCCCCCTATTTAGGTTACCCACAGTTACTATCTTCCCCCTATTTATGTTACTATCTTTCCCTTATTTATGTTACCCACAGTTACTATCTTCCCCCTATTTATGTTACTCACAGTTACTATCTTCCACCCTATTTAAGTTACCAACAGTTACTATTCCCCCCCCCCTCTATTTATGTTACTCACAGTTACTATCTTCCCCCCTATTTATGTTATCCACAGTTACTATCTTCCCCACTATTTATGTTACTCACAGTTACTATCTTCCCCCCTATTTATGTAACCCACAGTTACTATCTTCCCCCCTATTTATGTTACCCACAATTACTATCTTCCCCCTATTTATGTTACTCACAGTTACTATCTTCCCCCTATTTATGTTACCCGCAGGTAATATCTTCCCCCCTATTTATGTTACTCACAGTTACTATCTTCCCCCCTATTTATGTTACTCACAGTTACTATGTTCCCCCTATTTATGTTACCCACAGTTACTATCCTCCCCCTATTTATGTTACCCACAGTTACTATCTTCCCACAATTTATGTTACCCACAGTTACTATCTTCCCCCTATTTATGTTACTCACAGTTACTATCTTCCCCCTATTTATGTTACCCACAGTTACTATCTTCCTTCCTATTTATGTTACTCACAGATACTATCTTCCCCCCTATTTATGTTATGCACAGTTACTATCTTCCCCCCTATTTATGTTACTCACAGTTACTATCTTCCCCACTATTTATGTTACCCACAATTACTATCTTCCCCCCTATTTATGTTACCCACAGTTACTATCTACCCCCTATTTATGTTACCCACAGTTACTATCTTCCCCCCTATTTATGTTACTCACAGTTACTATCTTCCCCCCTATTTATGTTACCCACTGTTACTATCTTCCCCCTATTTATGTTACTCACAGTTACTATCTTCCCCCCTATTTATGTTACCCACAGTTACTATCTTCCCCCCTATTTATGTTACACACAGTTACTATCCTCCCCCTATTTATGTTACCCACAGTTACTACCTTCCCCCCTATTTCTGTTACTCACAGTTACTATCTTCCCCCTATTTATGTTACCCAGTTACTATCTTCCCCCCTATTTATGTTACTCACAGTTACTATCTTCCCCCTATTTATGTTACCCACAGTTACTATCTTCCCCCTATTTATGTTACCCACAGTTACTATCTTCCCCCTATTTATGTTACCCACAGTTACTATCTTCCCCCTATTTATGTTACTCACAGTTACTATCTTCCCCCTACTTATGTTACCCACAGATACTATCTTCCGCCCTATTTATGTTACTCACAGTTACTTTCTTTCCCCCCCCCTATTTATGTTACCCACAGTTACTATCTTCCCCCCTATTTATGTTACCCACAGTTACTATCTTCCCCCTATTTATGTTACTCACAGTTACTATCTTCTCCCCTATTTATGTTACCCACAGTTACTATCTTCCCCCCTATTTATGTTACCCACAGTTACTATCTTCCCCCCTATTTATGTTACCCACAGTTACTATCTTCCCCCTTATTTATGTTACCCACAGTTACTATCTTCCCCCTATTTATGTTACCCACAGTTACTATCTTTCCCCCTATTTATGTTACCCACAGTTACTATCTTCTTCCCTATTTATGTTACCCACAGTTACTATCTTCCCCCCTATTTATGTTACCCACAGTTACTATCTTCCCCCCTATTTATGTTACCCACAGTTACTATCTTCCCCCCTATTTATGTTACCCACAGTTACTATCTTCCCCCCTATTTATGTTACCCACAGTTACTATCTTTCCCCCTATTTATGTTACCCACAGTTACTATCTTTCCCCCCTATTTATGTTACCCACAGTTACTATCTTCTTCCCTATTTATGTTACCCACAGTTACTATCTTCCCCCCTATTTATGTTACCCACAGTTACTATCTTCCCCCTATTTATGTTACCCACAGTTACTATCTTCCCCCCTATTTATGTTACCCACAGTTACTATCTTCCCCCCCTATTTATGTTACCCACAGTTACTATCTTCCCCCCTATTTATGTTACCAACAGTTACTATCTTCCCCCCTATTTATGTTACCCACAGTTACTATCTTCCCCCCTGGTTATGTTATCCACAGTTACTATCTTCCCCCCTATTTATGTTACCCACAGTTACTATCTTCCCCTATCCCAACATCTGTTTAACGCATGTCACACCAGCCAGTGAACATTCCCTAATCCTCAAAGTTATCTCCAAACTTAAAAAATAAAGGAGATCACAGGGCATGATTTGGTAGATCTTTACATGATAGAAATAAAATTTTAAAAAACCAATAGCAAACTAAGGACTTACTCTTTCTCAAAGGTATTTAAAAGTGTGATATCCCCAGGATTAAAGGTACTTATTCTGTGTTTCCATTGATAATCTATGAGAAGCCTTATCAAAATTCACTTTATTAATGAACTGCATAAGATAAGAATTGGATCCTTTATTTGAAGTGACGTTATCATTTGGTAAAATATAATTTAGTTTCAATTTTTCAATGCCTTGTTGAAAGAATTGCAGTAAGAGGGTTACGTTGCTTATATGCTGCACCTGTTCAACATTTTAAATACTCTGGAACCTGAAACAGATATGATTGTATCAAGGCAGATCTTTAGAGAGCTCAGTGTTTCTAAAGTAGATCCTCACATTACGTAGGTTGCCTGCTGCTTATCTAGTCTATATTTTAAAACCATAAAGTGACTTCTGTTACTGTTTTAGCAATCAATCTGAGTGAAGTTAAACAGCATGTGTACATGCTTTGGCATTTTTGTTATAGTTTTGTGACGAATCAGATGATTATGGTTTTCTTTAAATTACCACAGAAATGTGACAAGCCAAGTATCTACAAATTCTAAGTCTCCTGAGAAAATGAATGTGTCACATTTACTTAAAAACATAGTCGACAATTAAGAGAATTGAGCTGAGATGAGGAATGTTACATTTAGCTGATGAGTGGGTATTGCCTGGCCATTGGAAAACCAACAGAACTTTACCTAATGCTACAGTTAATGACTAGTCACAGGTGAAAGAGAAAGCTAGAGATAAACTTTTAAAACCACAAACAATTGTCAAAATATTTTGTGATATTATTATACTTGACTTGTTTTAAAATTATCAAAGCAATATTATGTGATTTTCGTATGTCACCACCATGTTTCAATATGAAATATCTTACTGGACAAAAGTTAAGGGCCACCAAGAAAAACTCCACTATGGACCAATTAAACAGGTGTAAACAATTTATTACAAAATAAAGTTGATTCATCCGTGGAAAAGATCAGTCAAATTTTTTTAATAATATATGACTTACTATTAAAAAGAAATTCAACTCACTTTTTCAACTTTTGAACTAGTGGGCCTTTTGCAAAAGTCACGAGTTTTTGCAACAACAATGTCAATTTTCATGTGCGGGTTAAAGTGACCCAGTTTTCGGACATTTAAAAGAAATTAAACTAGTGCACACAGAAATGTAGTATATGTGCTTTTAAATTTTCTGGTATTTGCATCTAAGGTATAAACAAAGGACATGATGTTGTAATAATAATAATAATAACCCCTTCAGTCATAACTGACTATGGGAATGCGCCCCTGAGGTGACAGCCCTCAGCTGCTTATTTTCCTGGTGCTCCTTTCGACGTTTTCTCCCCTCCTCTGCTTGTTGTGTGAGCCTCTCTTCGCCCAATCTGAGGTGGCGCCGTAAATAGCATCGCCACTTAGTGTGATCGGCAGCTTCATCCTCCCATGTTGCTGGATCCATGTCCAGTGCCCTCATATCTCTCTTGCACACATCTTTGAACCTCAGCTGTGGTCACCCAACTGTTCTCCTGCCATCTGCTAATTGTCCGTAGAAGATATCTTTTGGGATGCGACCATCTTCCATGCGGCAAACATGGCCAAGCCAGCAAAGTCTGCACTGTCTAAGCAGTGTATACATACTTTGAAGGCCAGCACGTGACAACACCTCGACATTTGTCACTTTATCTTTCCACGAGATGCCGAGGATGCGGCGTAGACACCGTAAATGAAAGGTATTGAACCTTCTTTCTTGCTTAGCATAGGTCGTCCAGGTCTTGCTGGCATATAGGAGTGCGCTGGTGACGCAGGCATTATATACCGCAGCTTTGGTCTTCATTGTGAGTTTGGAGTTTCCCCAAACACGCGATGTGAGGTGGGCAAAGGTAGCTGCAGCTTAACACCATGTTACACTTTATGATTTTAATTTGCTTTTGAAAAGTGGAAAAAGTGCAAAAATGCACTCAAATGATGAAACAGTTGTAAATAAAGGGTAAAAATAATTACTTTCTCTTTTATTCTGACTGCAAATGTCCAGCTCTGAGAAAACTCCTGATAAGTTGAAGTTTTTTAGGTGGTCCCAGCAATTTCTACTTATCCAGACTGTGCTGTAGGTATGGCCATATATGAATTACCTTGATGTTCCAAGACGGGACCCAAAGACGCAGCAATAGAGAATGTAGTCAGTGACTCATAGCTTGACTGCTTGCATCAGGGTCAGCAAACCAGAGCTGACCAAGACCCTACTCCACCTCCACGTGGTGGTCCTGGAAACAGGCTGCATCACTGCAGTCTGGCTGAGAGAGTAGGGATCAAAGAGAGAAGGCAAACCCGGTCCCAGAAAATGCCGTGCTTAAGTTGGATGTGCCAGCCGAAAGGTGCAGATATCGCAGCTCCGCTGTAAACAGACACAACGCAACCAACGTCCTTTTCAGGACGAACGAGGAAGAAGAAGATGTTCCAAGACTAGGAAAGCAAGTTTCATTGACTGCAACAATTAACTGCCTTCATTAAGTTCATATTCTACTGTTAACATTGTCTGTGTGTTTCTTAATACATGCATAGTGTTTTTATAAATTCCAATTATGCAATGGAGAAACATTGCACATCTTGACTCCCTATTAATTTCCTATCAGTTTGATATATAATAAGTGCATGTTCACATGAACAATTTAGACAAAAACATGGTATATTCTGCTGTTCAGACTTCCTTGGAAAAAAAAAAACACACACACAAAATTGAGGCACAGTGTAAGTAATAATTTTGGAAGCAAAGAGTTAATGTAGGCTACATTTGTTGTGCAGTAAAACAAAATAGGAGGGTGTGAAGTCTGGGGCGTTTGGGATGAAACCTGTTCACTATTTATTTGTTACTATCAATATGTATTACTAGAACCTTATTATACACATTCAATTTCAAACTACACCCTCAATAATACTTACATATTAATTTTTGTTTTTGGTTGCATACTATTTTACTATATCGTGCAGTTCTCTGTCTATTCTCAACACCTCTTCTACTGATAAGGGTGAATTGCATGCCTGTACATAATCTAATATTGGTATTCTCAGATGTTCATATTATTTTATTATAGACATTCTGCACATTAAAATTCTTCTATAGAAAATAAACCATTCTTAACTGTAGTCTGAGTAAGCGGCCTTATTACTTGTTTGCTGGGAATTTTTAAGTTCCATGTAACTACACAGAAAAGGTTTGACATCAGCAAATTGAAGGACCCCCTTACCAGAAAAGCTTTTGCGGCAGACATAAAGAAGCGATATCAATTTGCCAAAAGTCAGGAGAAGACATTGACTGATGATCTAGACCAGAAATTCAACAATATATAAGGAAAGCAGCAAATCATGCTTGGGATTCTAGGACAGGAAGAAGCAAGACTAGATAACACCAGAAACCTGGATAACCTCAGAATGTCATTTCTTGTTTTAAAACTGTATCGTGTAGCCTATAATTTATTAATATATTGTGTGTGTAATTTTTTTTTTGGGGGGGGGGGGTCTGGCATACAGCTTTTCGTCTCCAGAGGTTGACAGGTATGTACCACTGACTTGTATGTACTTATGTTATTAAGCATTTCGGGCATCCAATCGTACTTGTTCCTCCATGCATTTCCAACCTGTCGGGTATCTACTGGTATTAACGAACCTCTTCTGAGTTGTTAGGCCTAATTGATACCTAGCAAATGATGAAAAAGCAGGATGAGCCTTGTCTAACATAATTTTGGTCATATAATTTAGTCTTTCTTCAAAGTGAGGACTCCTAAGGCCACCTCCAGAGCAACCCTCGATGTTGATCTGATTGCATCTGTAGGCCTAACTGTACATAATGCTTAGGGCTAAATTCTATCGTATTTTGACCGAAAGGAAGCACGATTCCATATTGCGACTACGCAAGGTGTGTATGCATGTAGTGCGGTGTGTTTACACATAACATAAATTTCGTATAATTTATTACGGACTTAAAAACTGTATGCTTTGTGTATCATACTTTTGTTAAAATAGCAACGACTGTCCTCAAATATTCCGCAGTGAATATGTGTATTTTAGGGTTAAGATTAACCCTAACTGTAAAATGGACATTTTCACTGCGAAGCGTTCGGCGACAGACCTTGCAATTTTACCCATAATTGTTAGCTTACCTATAAGATGTGTAATTGGATTTTTTTCGTTCATTTTAGTTGAAATTTGTTAATTTTAATAGGCCTAGTGGGTATTTTACATTTATCGAAGTGATACGCTCACTTGTACGCGTGTATAACCTTAGAAGAAAATGGCGGACTGTTGGGAAAATTATTCTTCCCATTTACCCGAATTTAATCTTGTGACTATGTGCTGCAGACTCATAGACTATGCTTCCATAATCTCTTTTGCCTCGAATGAAAGATTTATAGGTAATTTCCTATTACTCATAGGTTTTTGATCCGCAGTGAATATGGGTATTTTAGATTAATCTCCCTTTAAAATCTTTTGTTCCGGGTATTTCGCGGGGTATCGAATTGGGTTTCCAATTGATAAGTATCGCACTACTATTATATATTTTGTCGCTGTCTTTCTTTCGCTGTTATTCATTCTTCCATCGCTACATCGCGTTTTTTGCTTTTCATCAGGTGTTTTTGCTGGTGTAGGCTTTAATATAAGTATCGCACTACTACTATTATATATTTTGTCGCTGTCTTTCTTTCGCTGTTATTCATTCTTCCATCGCTACATCGCGTTTTTTGCTTTTCATCAGGTGTTTTTGCTGGTGTAGGCTTTAATATAAGTATCGCACTACTACTATTATATATTTTGTCGCTGTCTTTCTTTCGCTGTTGTTCATTCTTCTTCTTCCTCGTTCGCCCTGAAAAGGACGGTGGTTGCGTTGTGTCTGTTTACGCCGTAGCTGTGATATCTGCACCTTTCGGTCGACACATCCGACTTCAGCACGGCATTTTTAAGGGACCGGGTTTGCCTTCCCATTTTGATCCGTACTCGCTCAGCCAGACTGCACTGCTGCAGACTGTTTCCAGGACCACCACGTGGAGGTGGAGACGGTCTTGACCAGCTCTGGTTCGCTGATCCTGATGCAAGCAGTCAAGCTATGGGTCGCTGACTGCATTCACTATTGCTGCATCTTTGGGTCCCAATAATAATCACATTCTTCCATCGCTACATCGCGTTTTTTGCTTTTCATCAGGTGTTTTTGCTGGTGTAGGCTTTCAGCAAGAGGACCAGCTGTATTGGTGGATCCATGATCCATAAGTAGCAATAAAGTCACGTTATGATGACGATAAAAATATTTGATACCAGCTGACTAATACATGGTAGACATCCTTCTCTTTATCACGCTTAGCAGCAGCTCTTATGCTCGCAGTAACAATAGCCTATGTGAAACATGTATGGGATTCAAACCCTCTACGCCTGAAGGCATTCATGCTGACAGGATGCTTTATACAACTGGCTGGAACCTGTGGCCTTGTGGCATATCTAGTGTTGGCTATATCACAAAACCAAGGTGTGTGTATTGCTTATAATTTTTTTTTTTTTTTTTTTTGCATCTTTGTAATTTTTATTGATATCAAATGCTACAAGAAGTAAAACAAGAAATACACCTGATTGGAATCAAAAGTACTTCAAAAGATAAAACAAGAAAAGCACAGAGCAATTTTTGGTATGGTAAGTTGCTGTTAAAACTGGAAATGAATTAATTTTAAAAGAGCTTAGAGAATTTATTCTTGCCTTAGAGGGTTGGTAGTTAGTTGTTTTTACATACTTTTAATCTTAGATTAGCCATAATGTGAGACCATGGCTTCCTTGAGAGAATTGATAAGCTTGTGGTTCTCTGTAGTATGGGATTAATCTTTTTTTTTTTTGTTGTTTGCCGTTGAGAGGCTTGGTAGTTTGTGATTATCTCTGATCGTCATTGAACAAGGAGCCACCACCGAAGCTGGTATTCTTGCAGGAAACCTGCTTACTTGCCTCCATCTGCTGTTGTGGTGGTGGTTTCTGTTTGTTTTACATGATGATGTTCCTAGTGACATGTACAATGTCATATTAATTGCCACTTCACATCACAATGTTTCACTTCTTGCTTTTGTAGTTATTTTAATATACAGACATAAATAAACAATGTGGATGTAGATGACATGCCAAGTGATTTTTTTGTTTCTGGTATGAGCACATATTGTATTACACTGCCTCAGATCACAATATGTCACTTATTGTATATGCACGTATATCATCTTGTCACATATATGAATACTTGGCATGAATATAAAATGCCAAGTAATGTTATGTAATCCTGAATGTGCCATCAATTTTCTGGTATAAGCAGATTGTTCAGTACACTGCTTCAGATCACAATATATCACTTATTGCATATGCACTTATTTCAACCTGTGACATATATGCACACTGTTCATGAATATCAAATGCCAAGTAATTTTTTTTTCCTGCATGAGCCATCATTTTCTGGTATAAGCAGATTGTTTATTACACTGCTTCAGATCACAATATGTTACTTATTGCATATGCACTTATATCATCTTGTCACATATATGAATACTTGGCATGAATATCAAATGCCAAGTAATGATTTGTTATCCTGCATGTGCCATCATTTTCTGGTATAAGCAGATTGTTCATTACACTGCTTCAGATCACAATATGTCACTTAATACATATGCACTTATTTCGACTTCTGGCATATATGCACACTGTGCATGAATATCAAACGCCAAGTAATTTTTTTTATCCTGCATGAGCCATAAATTTTCTGGTATAAGCAGATTGTTCTTTACATTAGTATTGTTTATAAAGCTGAAAATATTGATAAGTTGTACTGCGTTAGTCCTCTGTAATATTTTTATTACAATATATTATCAGTTCTTGTTTAACCTATTTTTTTAATCACATAGATCTATGCTTTGTTACATTTTTATAATTTACCCCTTATTAAATTTGTCAAATACATTGGTATGGTTTATAAAGCAGAAAATATTGTTAAGTTTTACTGTATTGGTCCTCTGTAATATTTTTATTACAATATATTATCAGTTGTTTGTAGTTTAACCTATTTTTGTAAACATATGTCTATGCTTTGTTACATTTTTATAATTTACCCATTATTAAATTTGTCAAATGCATTAGTATTGTTTATAAAGCTGAAAATATTGATAAGCTTTACTGCATTGGTCCTCTATAATATTTTCATTATAATATATTATCAGTTGTTTCTAGTTTAACCTTCTACAAAATTAAATACTTCATCACTTCTTCTTCTTCTTTGATCCACTGTCACTGAGCGTCAGCTCTTGACTTCATCACTAATTGGTGTTGTGTTGTGTCTTTTCTGTGCTGCAGTTCCATTATTTGTTTACTTATTATAAGTCCCATTACAAAAGAAAGCAATAGGTTATGATAAGTTTTTGAACACCGCATTTGAAAGCTGGTGTTTTTGGGTGCAAGATATACTCAATTCATCCCCATGTGGGTTATAATTTGGGTATACAGTATTCATCACTCCATATAGTGTATTACTTTGTTCTTTGTCTTATGTGTTGGCTCTTCCATGATGTAATGTATCTGCCTTTTGCTGTGGCAATGTTTAATGTATGTGGTTGTAGTGGTGTTTGATGGTATTGTATGATGGTGATATTACTAAATGTAATTGTATGAGGCCAGCTGTGAAGGCTCCTGAGATAAAATGTAGTTGTGAATTGTCAGAAGGCCTTTCTTGCTACCACTACGACCTCACACTTAATTTTTTTTTTTTTTTTTTAATGAATGTGGCTACGTAAAGTGTCTAGGGTTATGCTATGTAGTGTGGTGTAATAGGTTATAGATATACCCACAGATATTTAACAAGACTAATAATATTAATAAATGTTAAAATACACTGAACTAACTCACGTGTGTAAAATTTTTTTGATAGAATTATATTACATTTATTTTGTTCTAGATCAATTTTTTAGGTTGACCAGAACTTAAAAGGATTTAGAGATTATGAAAGAAATGCATGGAATATTATATCATAAATGCAATAGTGTACATATATATGTACTATACTAGTTAGTTTTATTAAAATGTTCTAGTAGTCATCTACTTGGGAGGATAGTTACTGTTTGTGCTGTTGGGGTGGCCTCATCACACCTGTCTATATTGACTACACAGTGTCCAGAAAATGGTGGGAATTTTTATGGGGGTATTAGTAACTAAACAGCGTTGGTGAATGTCCAGCAGATCAGAGGCTCACTCATCTTGTAGTTGTAGCTCTGGTGCTGAAATCAGGTGGTCCCACCTCTCCGTGCTGGCGGGCAATAATGGTGGTCTCTGTCACAAGTACTGCACAGATACACTCGAGTAAAGTCACCAACTGAATAGACACTGCTTTGTCGACAACAGAAACTCACAGCTCTGCAATCAAAGTATGGGCAATGTGTCAAAATCTATTCTCTACCCACGTCTGGACACAACACTGACACAACAACCACATCATACAGACAGGTCAGATCTCTCTGACCAAACAGCACATTTACCATGGTGGTTTTACATCAGATAGATCCTCCCAGACTATAGATTCTGAAAAATATTTATTAGTTTTCTGCCCTAAAAGAGGATAGGTAATATGTTTCATTATTCTCAACACTTGATCTGTCTTGCCTAACCCTTGCTGGAGTTTATGTACATTGTTGGTCCCTAGACCCTGACTAGGGCGGGGGGTCTAGAGCAAATCCCTACTTGTTTGTAAGGCTAGATTTCGATATGGCAGTATCAAATCACTCGAACATGAAACAATATTCAAAATATATAAGGAAATAATTTCAATCTTACCAGATTATGAATAAATAACACAGAATTGCTAGCAAAACTCAGCTGAGCTGCTGGCTATAGTATGGCGTCCCTAAACTTCTTACACTTTCTTTCATATGGAAATCACCACACTTTAAAATCTGTGTCTATCACTGAACAACTATTGAAGAATGGCCCCAAATTCGCTCTGAGCGCTAATAATATGATTGCCTGTGGCCAATCACTGCCTAGGTTTATTTAAATTCAAATTTCCTACACTAAAGTCATTTCAGTCATGCTTCAGTCAAGTATGGATGGTTATCTGTTAGTCTGTCCGTCTCTACTTGTGTTTCTACAAAATGTACTTGATTTTTGAACCAACCTTTCTCTCCCCTCCAAAATTTTGTCGTTAAAAGTTATATTTAGACACAGCCACCACAAATATCCCTTCTCTTCCATACTACGTAGATTTGAACACCTGCGTCCCAAGGTCGTGTTTTTTTTGTGCAATTAGCGACACTTTTAGATTCAATACAGTCTGTCGATGATGTGAACAACACTGTCTTTTGTCATTATCTTCAATATTATCTATCCGTCTGTAAAATTAAGAACATATTAGTTCACTGCTCAGAATAGGCCATCCGGCCAGCTAATTTTTATATTCCTAACATTAATATTAAGAAAAAAGTACTTTTTAATTTTTGTAATATTCCTAACATCTGCGTTTAGCCGCTGAATTCAAATCAAGGCCTTGGTATCGCGCAAAAGCGTCCAATAAATGACTGTGGCGTAACATATCTATGGTCCCTTCTGTCGAGTTGCTTACTTTTTATGTCAACTTGGGAAACGTGACTTTTCTCCGTTTCCCCCCCAATTGCGTCTCCCTAGCCTTTCTAGTCTCACGCAATCTTTCCAGTCATATTTTTTTCCTTTTTTGATCCGCCGTTCCCCTCCTGTCTAGCAAGTCAATTTTTATGGAGGGTGATGACCCGCGGTCTAGGCGATCATGTACTATTCGCAGCCTACGCATTATGTTTTTATCCTTAAATGTTATCTTTGGAGGTATTTTACCGTTGTATCTCTGTCAATTTCACTACAGTGGTTGTAATGATTAAAATTCATAACGATTATGTATGTATTATAGTAAGCTTGACAAGGCTCCATTTCTGATAATTTTATAAGGAATTACTCACTAATAAAGGAAGTGATGTCATACCGATATGGTGTAGATGCAGACATGAGTTTTGAAGCAGAAGATTGGGGTGATCGTCTGCTAGAGAGATGTGGATTGTGTTTCAGTGTGAGCAGACGTATGTGTGAAAGCTCCTGCAGTCTATTGTGTTTTTTCCTGAATCTTAACATCACTAGGGCATCAAGATACTATGTTGAGGTGTCCCTAGTTTCTTCGAATCTCAGGAAGTATTTATGACGACAATGTCTATTAAATGAAGATACATTATACAAATTGTGAGAATGCCAGGACAGCGTCTCCATAGTGAACATTAAGAAGACTGCCTATTACTTCATTTGACATTGGGCTTATTGTAGAAGTATGGTGTTATTGTAGAGGGGCACCACTGTAGAAAGTATGTTCCTGATGATAATAATGCCATGTAGAAAGAGGGTCTGATAACGCCACTGTAGAAGACTGCTATGTCGTACTGTTGAAGGGCACTACTGATAAGGTTTTGCGTTATCTGATAAGTTCTAAGTTTATTGGTTGAACCACTGTAGCAGTATATATATAGAACTTCCTTCCTGACACTGTTAATGTCTATAATTGTTACCCTTCTTATACACTGTTGCAATAAGTAAGACTTTCATAGAATGCGCCACACAGGCTGCAGTCACAAAGACATCACAGTAACGTATGGAGGAGTCAGGAAGCGTTGAAACGAATGGTGCAGTTTCATACTATTTATTACGATAACATCACGTCGACATCAAACAAACATACTGTTAATGGCATATTGTTCAAGCACATCATGGTTATAACAACAAGTTCAGTATATCTCTAATATCAATAATAATTGAGCAGCCTGCACGTATCGTAGTGCTAGTAGTATGTCAATAAGTTCTCTCTACTCTCTCTCTGACAAGATAAGCCAGGTAAGACTCTGGCAAAAAAAAGCTGCACGAGTGCCGGGCTTCAAAACATATAATGTCAATCTTCTCATAGACGCTTCTCCATACCAGGAGTAAGTAACCTCAATAGTGCCGGGCTTCCAAATATATATAATGTCAATCTTCTCATAAATGCTTCTCCATACCAATTAATGGTAATATCACGAGAAGAAAGAGTACATCAGATTAAGCTGGGAGAACAGGTCCTGGAGCAGATCAACCACTTTAAATACCTCGGAGCTATTATGGACCGAAAGGGAGGCATCAGAGAAGAGTTGGCCACTCGAAAAGCAGCAGGCCATAAATCGAGCATTCCTCAACAAGAGAGAGGTTGGTAAGAAAACGAAGATGGCCGTACACCGCTCCACATATGTCCCAGTCTTGGCATATGGATGCGATTCATGGGCAATGACCACAGCCCACAAAAGCCAGATGCAAACCTCATAAATGAGGTATCTGAGAAAGGCGGTTGAAGTAACAAGAAGAGACATGGTCCGCAGCCAGACGATACGTCAGGCCCTAAAATGCCGCCCCCTGGAGACTCAAGTATAAAAGTGCCAACTAAGATGGTTTGGCCATGTCTGCAGAATGGGAAAAGATCGGCTACCACGACAAGCATGGAAAACAAAGAGCCAAGGATCCAGACCCCAGTGTGGTAAAGTGGGATGTTATAAATATTTATAGGGGACTTAGTGTACTGACTGAGATCAGCTGTGAAGGTATCTGTATCTAATAGGTGTAGTGTTTTACAGATAACCTTACTTGCTACCACATTATAACTCAGTCAGAATTATTCTGGAATATTGTGATGACTACGTTAAATGTCTAGGGTATGTATATGATGAAGTGTAAGTCACAACAACAACAGACAGATAAACAATTTAATTTATTCCACCACACTTGACAACACTGTGACACTCACACACATTTAACACTCTATAAGACTATCTTAAATGAGGCACTGGTAAAGTTTCAAATACAAATATGTATTAATTACTTTTACTAATATTCTTCTTCTTCTTCTTCGTTCGCCCTGAAAAGGACGGTGGTTGCGTTGTGTCTGTTTACAACGTAGCTGTGATATCTGCACCTTTCGGTCGACACATCCGACTTCTGCACGGCATTTTTTAGGACCGGGTTTGCCTTCCCATTTCGATCCACACTCGCTCAGCCAGCCTGCACAGCTGCAGACTGTTTCCAGGACCACCACGTGGAGGTGGAGTGCGGTCTTGACCAGCTCTGGTTCGCTGGTCCTGACGCAGGCAGTCAAGCTATGAGTCGCTGACTGCGGTCTCTATTGCTGCGTCTTGAGGTCCCTTTTACTAATACAAAGTGAACCAGGAATCACAATCAATTGTAATTACAATTTATATGTACAGAATTTATCAATATGAACCTTGTAATGACATATTTTATTAATATTATCCTATGTGTGTCAGTTGTGTAGTGGTAATATGAGGTAATACTGGTTTTGTTTTTTCAAGCTATGTTGTTATTTGTCATCATGACTTCAAGTGTTTGTTTATCTTGGAAATAATATGGGGAAAAGTTCACAGTCCTATCAATTTAAACACTGTATTTTCCCTCTGTTTTATTATAAAGTCAGATTTTGAGGGGGGGGGGGGGCATAATGTCGAGCTCCTCTGGCCATAGACGCTTATCTTTCGTGATGGCGGCAGGAAAAGACTCCTCTGCTCGATAGCCTCCCTGTGTTCTGGAGACACCTCACTGGTCACTATCTGGACCCAGGAGTATGCTGTCAGCGTCTAGGTTCAGCAAAGCTCAGACCAGGTGCTGTTCAATAACTTTAGGACCACGGTCCCTGAAACAAGAAGGTTGTACCTCCTATTTCAGAACTAATTTATAATAAATTTCCAGACTGAACACAATACATAACAAACACTGAGTTCAGAGCGGTAGGCCAACTGCTATCTTCATCTGAAACAATTTTCACCAGTATACTCCTCCCTAATGGTTACTACGCCTCTGCAATTCCAGCATTATTTCTTTCTAGTCAATAAGATAGGTGTCAGTGTACTGTTTGGCAATTCCATGTAGTTTTACTTTCCTCCGACACCTTCTGTTCAGGTTGGAGCACTATATAGGCTTTACCTCATGTTCGCTACTGAACCACACATATATACAGACATAAATTATCAATTTACATTCAATTTTCATTAAAAAGATATCAAATATTTCAAGCTTACCACAATTCATGGAATAATACACAGTTACGTTGACTGGCAATGAATATAGCACAATTTCGATCTGCCGATGTCCCAGGCTTTTATTTAGAAAAATATGCACTGGCGCTCAACGCACTGGTTCTTTAGTAAGTTTATTTGAAAATGTGGTGCTGACCTGACGCCTCTGATTGACTATATTGGCGGGTCTAACCAATCGTGCCATGTTTACACAGCTTTTCAAAAAAAAAGTACCCTTACTCACGTTTCCCTAACAACAAAGAATCAATATTTATAGCCTGACTAATCGTGTTTAGCCTTACATTTACTTTCCGCCAATCAAATAGGAGGTAACATGTCAGCCTATTTCCCGTACAATGGTGGTGTGAAAATCTGCCACTGAGCGATTCTGATTTTGGGGTTGTCTGACACCCTCACTATTTCTTTTGGCTATAATCTGTTACTTCCTAGACTATTTGCGTAACGTTTAACATATTCTTTGTCAGCAAGTCCTAAGGAACCCTATAGTTATGGCCACCCTTCAGGTCAGGTCGACCTCAAGACAGGAGGAGGATATTATGTTAGATACCACTCCAGATAATATATGTGGTAAAGTGGGATGTTATAAATATTTATAGGGGACTTAGTGTATAAAATGACATGAATGGAATTTTAAATCTAGGTCAGCTTGCGTATCTCAAGGTTTTTCTTAGAAAGGCAGTACACGTTTTATCGTAGAAAGCGGGTATTGAAGCAGTAGGCTTTTACTATCACGTGAAACGTTACAAATTGCAGACGAATTAGAAAACAAGGGGGGTTTCGAGTACAGTCATTGTGACAGCACTGTTCTTTACCATTCTTCTTTCCTTTTATTGAAGTTATTTGTTAGGCTTTATATTTACTTTTTAATTTATATATGTGGATTAGAATTTCACACGACAAATTCTCCCCACTTAAAACAGACGTTATATGTCAGTCTATAATTCTATATACACATAGAGAAATTTATTATTATTCCTGGGGTTTAGGGTGATTCTCATCACACGGATGGCGGCTTAAAAAATCCGCTCCCAGATTTGTTTTTCCACTTATATACTCTATGCAAAACTCAAATGGCTGCATCAATAATGACCAACGGAGTAATCTAGAATTCTCATGTCTAGCCTGTGCTAGAAACGACAAAGGTTTGTGATCCGTTTGCAACTTAAATGCCTTCCCATACAGATAAATATTGAATTTCTTTATCGCCCATATTACTGCAAGACATTCTTTTTCGCTAGTTGAGTAGTTGGTTTCAGCTTTATTCAACTTTCTGCTAGCATATGCCACTGGGCTTAATTCCCCATCCAATGCATCTGATTTCTGTAGCAGAGTTGCCCCTAACCCAATATTACTGGCATCCGTCCTTACTATGAATTCTTGACTTAAGTCAGGTAATTTCAAAATAGGTTTACTTGTGAGCTTTTCCTTCAATTCTTGGTAAGCCATTTCACATTGTGGTGTCCATGTAATTCGATCTGGATTTCCCTTACGTGTCAAATCAGTTAACGGTGCACATATGGAATTAAAGTTTTTGATATACTTTTGGTAGAAACCACATAATGAGACAAAGGATCTCACGTCTTTCTTGGTTTGTGGTCTCGGGGCTTTCTTTAGTTTCTCTAAATTCTTGGGGTCAGGGGTCATGTTTCCCTGATGAACGGTGTGTCCCAAGAATTCCAATTCTTTACATCCAACGCAACATTTGGTTGGTCGGGCTGTTAAATTCGCTTCCCTAAGTCGATTAAACAGCATGTTCAGAAAGTCAATGTGCTCCTCAAATGTTTCTGTTGCTATAAGGATATCATCAATGAAATTTGTGATACATGGATTATTCAGAGGGTCCAATAATTTTCTCATCATTCTAGAGAAGACACTAGGCGCATTCTTCAATCCAAATGGCAATCTATTAAACTCATAGTGTCCTTCTGAGGTACTAAAAGCTAGGTATGGTCTAACCTCAGGCTTTACTGGAATCTGATAGTATCCTTTACTCAGATCCACTTTTGAGAAATATTTAGCTTTATTTAGCCTGGCAAACAACTGATTTGTATCCGGCAATGGATCCACCTGTCCTTCTGTAATAGCATTCAATCTCCTGTAATCTATACAGAGTCTATGTTCTCCAGAGGGCTTCCTTAGGAGTACAACACCGGAACTATACGAAGATTCACTGTGTGAAATAATTCCTTCCTTCAACAAATAGTCTATCTCTTCCTTCAAAGCTTTCTCCTTAGCAAAAGGAATCGAATAGGGTTTCATACAGACAGGTGTGGGGTTTATCAGTTTCATATCATATTCCAATAAGTTTGTATGCCCAGGTCGGTCTGTTAACACCTCTGCATGATTATCTAGAACCTGTTGCACTCTCTCTTTCTGAGTTTTCGTTAAATGTGTACTGATTTTCACCTGTGCCGCTGTCTCACAGGGGTGTAATGGATATTCAAATGATGAAAGTGGTTCCTTTTTCATCTCCATGGCAATGGACAAGGTCAACAAGTGTGTCTCTTCCTGATGTTCTCTTTCCAAATATTTCTTCAGGAGATTCACATGATAGATTTTTTCTTTCCCCTTCTTATCTATCTTATAATTGGTTCTAGACACCTTCTCTAGAACTGTATATGGACCATGCCATCCAATTTGTAACTTATTCTGACTACCGGGCAGAAGAAGCAGCACCTTCTCTCCCACAGCCAAATCTCTGTCTTTAGCTTTCCTGTTATAATAGGCAGCATGTTTCTTCCTGGCTTGTTTCAAATTTTCATTGGCAAGTTTCCAGCCAGTTTTTAAACGAGTGATCAGCTCATTCACATATTGGTATGAGGATGTAATATTTTCCTCTGCTTTTTCATCAGTCCACGTTCTTAACAGAGCTTCGAGTGGACCTTTTATTGGCCTTCCAAACAATAATGTTGCCGGGGCCATACCGGTTGAACTATGGGGTACCTCCCGATAAGCAAAGAGGGCGGCGTGCAGATACTGGTCCCATGTATCTGGTTTTTCGTGTGCCAACTTTCTCAGGATTGACATCAACGTGCCATTAAATCTTTCCACTTGGCCGTTCCCTTGGGGGTGGTACACACTACAATGGAAGTGTTTGGCCTGGAAGATCCTGAAAACTTCTTCTGTTAGTTTCCCCTTGAACTGAGAGCCATTATCAGTCAAGATTTGATTGGGAAAGCCTAACCTTGTGAAAATTGTGAGCAATGCCTCTGCCACATGTTTAGAATCAATGGATGACAGGGCTACCGCCTCTCCCCACATAGAACAAGTGTCCACCAGAGTCAGAATGTAGCTGTTCCTTCTCTTGGTTCGGGTGAGAGGTCCCACAAGATCCACGGCAACTCTCTCAAAGGATGTTCCCACTATGGACATTTCCCCCAGAGTTGCTGGTGCAGTCCAATGTTTAGGTGCTACTCGTTGGCACTCTGGACAGGATTTTACATATCGTTTGATATCTTCAGTTATCCCTGGCCAGAAATAGTGACAAGCTATACGCTGTCCTGTTGCGCTGATCCCCATATGACCACTGAAGGGAATCGCATGCCCTAGTTCCAACACTTTAGTCCTATATGAAGTGGGAAGGACCAGCTGTCCGTGACCATTGGATTCAGATCCAGCCTTCCTATATATTAGCTTGTTCTTCATATAAAATTCTCCCTTGCCTGGAGGTGTATGAGATTTGGGCAACTTCTTGAAACACGGCTTGAGTGTTTTGTCCTCAGCCTGTGCCTTCCTCATCTCATCTGGATGAGTATTTATTGGATTATCCTCCTCCTTTTTAGACTGTGATCTGGTCTGCACTGTTGCCAATATCACAGGTCTCTTGGGATTCCCCAAGAAGACATATCTACACCCCAATATCAGAGGGTAGATTGGCTCATTTATCACTGCTGCTTTTATGATTCCTTCCACATATCGCGTTTTCACCTTTATCCGGGCGACGGGAAGTGTCATGGTAGCTACATCCCTGGTTGCAGTTTGAATCTCCACTGTTTCTGTGGTGTATTGATCGGCCTGCACCAGGTGAGAACTCAACGGAATCGTAATCTAAACCGGTATCATATAAACACCTTATAGTGACACCATTACATATGACATCTTCACACACTGGGGGATGGTATGGTTCCTGTAGTTCTGCAGGTTTGACATTTTTTCCTTTTTCCCAGATGTCATAGCAGCACAATGAGGAGGTTTCCTTCTACAATGGTCAGTGTCATGATTGTTCATCTTACAATTTTTACACCACCTTTTCCCTTGGTTGAAAGATTTTCTTTCATCATATTTCCTTTCATCGAATTGTGGGGTTTTATTTTTATTGTCATACCGTGGCCTATCAAACTGGTGCTTACCTTTGTTTTGATCTCTATGATCAAATTTATTAAAGTTCTGTGGTGCCCTAAAATTATCCACCTGTTTCTTTTTATTACCTGATACCTCTGCCTGAGCCGCTTGATACCTTTCCGCAACATTTAGCAACTCACCCAGCCTCTCTGCACCTTGTTCCATGAGAAACTTTCTCAGGTCTGGAGCCATGGACTCTCTTAGTTGTTCTATAAGGACCATTTCCTTAAGATCTTGGGTTTTCCCCAGAGAAGTCCATTTCTCCAAGTATGTCTCTATTCGTGCAGAGAACTGGTGATAGGTTTCACCTGACAGTAGTTTAGCATTCCTAAATTTTTTCCTATAAAATTCTGCGTTCTTTTCATATCTTAACAAAAGAGCCTGCTTTAACATGTCATAATTTTCCTGATCACCTCTGCTCATTTTGGCAAAAACTTCATAAGCTGCCCCACGAAGCCCTTGAGATAACTTTAAGCTCCACCTTTCTCTTTCTAACCCATATATGGTAGCTAATAGTTCATATCTATTTAGATAGCTCTCAATATCATCGTCTTTCTCAACAAAATGATCTAAATGAAAATTCATAGCTGAGGTTGAGGCTCCCTGGCTAGCAGTGGCATCAGAGGTAAAGGGACTGGCACCATTTTCAGGAGCATGGCCTTGAAACTCAAACTCCCTTAGTCGTAACTCATGTTCCCTTTGTAATCTTTTATCTTCTGCTTCCCTTTCTGCAGCTAATCGCTTGTCTTCCCTTTCTGCAGCCAATCTTTTGTTTTCTCTTTCTGCCTCCAATTTCTTAGCCTCAGCCTCAATCTGCAACTTCTTAGTCTCAGCCTCAATCTGCAACCTCTTAGTCTCAGCCTCTAACCTCTTATCTTCGGCCAATCTTTCAGATTCTAGTTTTCTTTCGGCCTCTTTTTCTAATCTTCTTTCTTCCCGTTCAATATATTTGTCACATTCAGCAGTGACATAAGCAATCATAATTTGCCCGTCCATTCCTAACTCTTTCGCAGTCTGTACAGCAGCAGATCGAAATTTTGCCAAGTCGGCCATTGTCTAACATGCAAATGTAAACAATTCAATCTTTCAATAATTATCTAAGGACACTACAGGCACTGAGAGCTCAACCTTATTTATTTCCACCCAAGGATACCTTTTAATTCTTATTATTCCCAATATCTATAACAGGAGAAAGTTCAATATCCCTGGAGCGAGACCCCAATATATGTGGTAAAGTGGGATGTTATAAATATTTATAGGGGACTTAGTGTATAAAATGACATGAATGGAATTTTAAATCTAGGTCAGCTTGCGTATCTCAAGGTTTTTCTTAGAAAGGCAGTACACGTTTTATCGTAGAAAGCGGGTATTGAAGCAGTAGGCTTTTACTATCACGTGAAACGTTACAATTTGCAGACGAATTAGAAAACAAGGGGGTTTCGAGTACAGTCATTGTGACAGCACTGTTCTTTACCATTCTTCTTTCCTTTTATTGAAGTTATTTGTTAGGCTTTATATTTACTTTTTAATTTATATATGTGGATTAGAATTTCACACGACACCCAGGACGACCCAGAGTCCGCTGGGAGGACAGCATTAGACAATCTTTGAAGGACCGAGGACTAGAATCGAACCAGGCCAGGAGGAAGACAACCGATAGGATAGTCTGGCACTCTCTCTTCCAAACCTCTATACCTCACGGCAGAAGGGGAATGACTAAGCAAGTAAGTATTTGACAGTTTATAGCTTGACGATGAGTATTGTCATGGCTGCACGAAGTCTACACGAAGTGCCATGAGTTCAATGATATACTACTTGATGTTGCGTCTTATAGGAAACATCATCATCCTGTTGCTGTGCGGGCTTCTTTCTTATAACAGCAACGAGATTACTGTACAATTGAACTGAAACAAACGTAAAGGTGTAGCGAAAGCTGTATAAGGCTTAGATTTGTCAGATCGTGGCACTTGCCAATATCCTTTGGATAAGTCAAACTTTGTAAAAAACGTAGCTGTAGACAATCTATCAAGAAGGGATTCAAGCAGGGATAACAGTTCCGCATCTTGAATTGTGACAGCATTTAGACGTCTGAAATGTATACAAATGCGAATAGATTTGTCTTTTTTTTTCTGATCAAAACCATAGGAAAACTATATGGTGAATTAGAAGGTTTAATTATGTTTAACCTAATCCTCTGTTTTATTTCTTCCTGTACCTGAGATTGCACGTGAATCGGTATAGGGTAAGGTTTGAGTTTGAAAGGTCTGAATCTGTTAGCTCGATATCATATTGAATGATTGTTAAGTCATAATTTGTTAGTAGGAGTTAAGTGTTAAGGATTTTTATGTACGGGGCTGTTTTTTCTAGTAAGCACGTTTAAAGTAATGAGTTGTTAGTTATTTGGGTACTTTGTTTACGACATTTTTGGAACATAACTCAACTGAAGCTCACGTGTTAGTCTTTTAAATAAAGAAACTATTCGAATGTTCTTAGTAGTAGTTTGGGGGGAGAAACGGATGAGCTGAGCTCAGATGTTAAGCAGTGAGTTCGCGCTCGAGCGACTTCGCTGAGCTGTACTGAGAGACTGTGATCTCGAGTTAGTGTGTTCCTGGCAAGGCTTCGAGATGGTTGTTCCGTCTCGTTAGTGTGACCAGAAGATATTATTGAAGAGAATATATTTTTGAGGTGAATACAGAGTATATTATTGAGGGGAAGAGTTTTTTCAAGATTTATTATTCCTATGCCATGGACTACGTTGGCTCATTGATGTACCTAGTATTAGGATGTATGCAATTCCTTTCCTGATGGATTTGTACTTACACGATTTATTATTCTAATGCCATGGATTACGTTGGCTCATTGGTGTACTGTATTGTGAGTGGCGGTGTACGCAACCAATCTCTGGATATTTAAGATGCTGTGATTTATGGTGTTCTGCAATCTATTTGCCATGGATTTTGTATGCCATTATAACTTGTAACATTGTGATGTTCCTAATGTCTACGTTACTGTGTCAATAAGTTGTATATTGTGAATTGGAAACCATTTGCCTTACCCGTTGGTCTATGCCTAACTATCGTTACTGTGGTGTGGATGATTGCAACATAACAAAATTAAAGTAACATGACATTCGCCTATATCTATACATGTTTACACACCTGTCGGCCACCTGTAAGCCTGACCAAGGCTGATCGTATTTATCAGCGAATATATTAACTTTGCCTAACCGTGCTACCCTTACACACGGAAGAATCTACATATGCACAGTTAACATAAGTGATGGCCTGTGTGGCCCGTTATAGAAAACATATATATTAACATAAGTGTCTGCTGATGCTGTTATGGAAAATAGACCGCTAACAATGATATTTGTATGCCCAGGAACATCAGTGAGCACATCAGAAAAAGATTGTAATAGTACAGAAATCTACTCTTTCTGATCAGACGATAGAGTAGGAGCAATGGAAATATCTTTCCAGCTTTCAGTAGCCAAAAGATGTATATCATGTAACGACAAAATTGGTTCACCATCATCAGAAAAATCAGAACTCTCCTCCTGAATAACTGCTAAGGAGGAGCGACGATCAACAGATTCACCGATAGCTTCAAAGATAGGTTTCAGATGTGGGGGTTGAGTCTGAACTTGTTGTAACATATTAATATGAAACATTTTATCTTTTCCATTAACATATAAAACATAGTCAACATCTGACAATTTATCCATAATTGTATAAGCACCCTTCCATGAAACAAGTAAATTATTGTCTTTGTTTGGCAGTAATACGTAGGCTTTATCACCTGGCCATAAATGGCGCAGTTTTCTGTTTTGATTCTTAGTTAATCGAGCCTTTAATTTTGCTTTTTCTGACGACTCCACTGCTATTTGGCATGCGTAAATAATCTTCTGCCTTAAATTTACAACATATTGATAACAGGTTTGATCCTCCTCATCCGCGTTAGTTCCAATGAGTAATTGTTTCACGATAGACATAGGACCTCTAGGCTTTGCACCAAATACCATTTCAAATGACGCAAATCCCATATTTTCGTTGGGAATTTCTATATAAACAAAGAGAATAGCAGGCAATATTCAATATTGTGGATAGTTAGTCTTAACCTTGGCCAACATTTCGTTTAAACTCCTATTAAGTCTTTCAATTTTCCCATTTGCTTGAGCGTGATAGATAGCACTAAGCGATCTCTTAATACCAATCATCTTCATCACCTCTTTCATAGTGTCAGAGGCGAACTGGGATCCCCGGTCAGATAGTATGTTTTCGGGAAAACCCAATCTGCTGAATACTAAAAATAGTGCATCCGCCGCGTTCACGGTCGATGTGGATTTTAGAGGAATCGCCTCTGGCCATCGGGTACACATATCAATGCAAGTAAGCACAAATTTGTGAACCCTAGCTGATTTTAATTTTAAGGGACCAATACGGTCGATAGCCATCTTTGCGAATGGACGCAAAGAAATATCAGATGCCTGGATAGGTGCATTATGTCCAGGTCTTTTTGTTGCGACACTTTGGCACACAGAGGATGTGCGACAGAAAGTTTTAACATCTCTAGTCACACCAGGCCAAAACAAACGAGACAAAACCCTCTGTTTTGTCCTTGCAATACCTAAATGATCTGCACAGTTTATGTCATAGGCATGTCGTAAGACAAATGGTCTAAAGCAAGTAGGTACCGTAATATGTTTTTTCACAGGTGTAGCATCTTGAAAATTTCTAATTGATATATAATTCTTTAATGTGTATCAATGTTTCATTAACTTCTGCCAAATTGAGACAGGCTAACGTCTGCTAATTCTGCCCCAAAAGGCAATGACGTACTTCCGGGTAACCCGTGGATACAGTACATCAACAACATGGTCTACCATCGATACCCATCTGATAACGACCGATATGTTATGAGTTTTAATCATAACAATAGGGTTTATCATTCCATACAGTGTATTACTTTGTTATTGTCTTATGTGTTGGCTCTTCCATGCTGTAGTTTGTCTGCCGTTTGCTCTGGCAATGTGTAATGTCTGCGGTGTCTGTCATGTTTCTTCTTCCATGATACCAAATTGCTCTTTTTCGCTACTGACACATTTGTTTCTGCTGGGCTTTTGGTTGGTTTTTTGTTTATTTATATATATATATATATATATATATATATATATATATATATATATATATATATATATATATATATATATATATATATATATATATATATATATGTGTGTGTGTGTGTGTATATATGTATATATATATATATATAATTCTTCCACTGGTAATTTATAATGAATGGACTTAGTGGCGTTTTTTACCCTTGTAATTCTAATTTGTTCTAGTTGTTATATGTTGGTTCTTGTTCCGGTAATATAAAATTTTATTATGTTGTGTAGCTCCCTGGGTAGATGTCGTGAAATGTGTATGTAAACCCACTTCTTTGTTAATACATATGCACAGCCAATCAACGAAAAGTCTCTGAGCCAGAATAAATTACACGAAGTATACGCCATAAAAGAGGAAAAACTTAAGCCTAAAATTTCGGGACGCGGTCAGGGAATGTACCAAACCGCATATAACCAATCAGCTTGTCGGCAATAAAAATGTACCAAACCGCAGATAACCAATCAAAAGGTATCCTTACACACTGGCATTTACCTGAGTTTACCTTTATAAACGGGCGCGTTTTATTCAAAATCACACACACCAACACGAAGGCCAGCTAGCGACCGACTGGAGAAGAGAAACTGTCAAGACTGATTTATTGCTCACCTGCATTGACCGGGCAGACTTGCTTCACTAGTCTAGTCAAAATCTGGCTTGTATTAATCTTACAGGGTAGGTATACTTACTATAAACTTGAAGGAGAATAGGCCTACAGCAGATATATAATGTTTGTATTGGTTGTGTTTCATTTATACTACCTACATCTGTATATATTTAATATATTTTGTTTCATTATGAATGTATCAGGTATAAGGATTATATTTTATGGAATCAGGTATAATGATTGTCTGTCCTGGTATGATTGCTGAAGACGATAACCAACCTGAAATATAACCTATCAGTCCTTTTTAGGGCTCATATAACTCCAACCTGAAATATAACTTATCTTCAACGTGAAATATAACATATCTCCAACCAGAAATATAACCAAACAGTCCTTGTTAGGACTATATATATAACTCCAACCTGAATATAACCTATGACTATATCCTGTTTAATGATTGTATTTTTATAGTATCATGCGAAATGATTGTGTATGACTGTTGAAGAAGGAAACCAGGTATATATTTCATATAGGATTTCAGTTTTACTATGAATGTATCAGGTATATGTTGCGTGGGTGGTTTTACTGGTGTTGGAGGGTCCTTCGTTCGATTATTATAAGTTTAGTTGGGATGCTTGCTTATTTATCATTACACAACTTGTGTCCAAGCAAACCCCGATTCCGTACGAACTCATCCATTATTACTATAAACTTCTTACAAGAAAGAGTTCATCAGGTCAAAGGACCGTCAACAATGCAAGTTGAAGCAATCAAACGTAATCAAAGGAATGTGGGTAAGCCTTCGATTCGAGTCCAATATTTATTACAAGTTGACGCACGAAGACAGTTCACATCGGTATACATTCATATATAGTCATTAGAAATTACATGCATAGTATTCATGTCCGTCCGTGTCAAAACAATATGTCAGAAGAACATCGTGGCTATATACGTGCGCTGTTGTAGTCAACAGCCAGAAATGAGCACATGAGTTCTTGACAGCTACAATTTGAATCATAATGCGATTCTCCTTCCATCATTTAATTTGATTTAATTAATCTCATACTTAGATTAATATCCGAACTGACCCTGAGTTCTACATCGATTCATATATCTAATATAGGCTATATACTCAGCCTTTTTTCCTTGGAAGAAATACAAGACACGACCTTCTTGCTTGACGGATAGCGTAACAAGGGCCATGTAACCCAGTCACCCAGCGTGACCTTCCCAACGCGAATGCGTCATAATCTCCGCATATATTTCGCGTTCAGTATACCGTAAAATATCGACATATTCTATAAATGTTAATGACCCCTAACGTTGCGCATGGCTAAACCCCAGCAGACGCCGTCATTTAAAATAACACCGTAACAGTATACTGATTATATCTTAGGGAATTAGGTATAATGATTGTATTTCCTGGTATGACTCCAACCTATATAATAATAATAATAATAAATTCTTTAAGCGCCAAACACGGCGCATAAGGCAGAAACCAGTGCTCTCCAGGTTGTTCGTTGTGACGCCACTCCTCTTAGCTCTTGCACATTATTTAGGCCCAACGTTCTTCCTTCTCTTATTATTGTTCTTCTGAGTGTTTCTTTTGGTCTTCCTTTTTTCCGCTTACCCTCAGGAACCCAAGTGAGCGCCTGTAGTGGTATTCTGTTGTTTTGCATTCGTAGGACATGACCGATATATGACCATCGTCTTTTCCTTATATAGTCGGAGACATATTTCTGCCTAGAGTCTTCTCTTATTTGTCGATTAGTCTTGAATTCTTTCCAACTGATGTTCATGAGTTTTCTAAGACATTTGTTCTCGAATGTATTCAGCTTGTTCTCCAATGATTTTGTTATTTTCCAACTCTCACAGCCGTATGTTAACACTGAGATAACATTTGAATTAAACAGACGAAGCTTGGTATGTATATTCAATGATCGTAATTTCCAAATGTTAGATAATCTATTGAAGGCGCTAGCTGCCAAAGCAATTCTAGTATGGATTTCTCTTGTTGTGTCACCATCCTGAGTCATTTTACTATATAATCACAACAATATTGTTAGGGTATATTTTACCATCCAGTATAGCACTTATCAGGGATGGCCTCATATATTAGGGGGAAGGAAACGGTTGTATCACACCTAGGTGTACAAATTATTGGCTGTAGTCATGTATTAAATTTATATTATTGGATGTATTCAGGTATTAATTTATCATAAAGAATGTTTTGCAAGTAGGCAAATGTCTTGTCTCGCTTTTGCTAAATCATACTGAACCATGTTGTCATTCATCCTACATGCTGACACCAGAGACACGTTCACCTCAAATACAATAGAAATAGGTGGGCTTGAGGACAGAAATTACCCTCTATTTTTCCTTGCTACAGGTTTATTCGTGTCATCCAACCTGAGGTCGTATGTTCGAGTCAATCCAGCTGCCTGGAACTTCGCAGGAGCACAGTGATTGTACCGGAGCTACATCCTTAGTCCCCCTCAGTCTTGGGTGGGCTAAAGGAACGATCATCAGCGGCTGTTGTGTGCAATAAATTAGGAAGGACAGAACTGTTGTAAGAGATGAGTACACATTAGTACCATTTCCGTCGGCAATTGCGAGCATTTAACGGTCAAGGAAGAAAAAGTGATTTAGCGTAGTAAGAGACAAGATTAACAGTATAGCTGATAAATTTTATATATACTTAATTAACAGCACAGCTGATATAAATTCGTTTCCTATGATTGGAAGACTTGTATTATAAATAAATAAATAATTATATATATATATATATATATATATATATATATATATATATATATATATATATATATATATATATATATATATATATATGCCCAATGGACTGATCACCCGTTGGCTTGTCACACCGATTACGGAAACAACGGCGGATGGATCTATTTGTTGTTGCCCTAAAGACGCCGCTAGGCGTGATGGGAAACTACAACAGAGAAAATCAATCTGCTGTTGCCCTTAAGATGCCACAAGGCGTGATGGCCTCTGACTGCTTGGTCGGTCTTTGGCTAAGGACGGAAGAAGAAGAATATATATATATATATGTAAAGGTACAAATCCATTGCTTTCCATCTTCCAACATCCACCCTTCAGCACAAGAGTAGATAGTGTATATACTTAATGAATAATAAGGAAATTGTATTTGAACGACTTGTCAATTTTATAATTGTTAAGTGAAATCTGTTTCCTTGTTTTAATAACACAGTACTATACTGATCCTAGAGCCAATAAAAACCTCACGCTGCAGTAGATCAACTTTCAGTACATTTTCCATTGACAGTGATGTCGAGTTTTGGGTTTTCAAGTATTCCATAAGTGGTTTTCTGCGTTCTTCGTATTTTTGTGCATGTTAACACAAAATGTGTTATGGTGTTTTTCTCCAGAGATGTGGCACAGCAGGATTCCTCCACCACGAAATTGCGTGTTCCTAGTTGAAGTCTAATTAGTTTTCTGATGCATGGCATTTTTGGTTCTCTAGATAACTGACATGTCTGGGATCTTTTAGCTGTTTGTAGGCTTGTCTGCCATTCTGGATTTCTTTCCAGAGCTCACAAGGATGAATCACTGGTGTGTATTTACTACTACATTTTATTTGGTTTGCTATTATACTGTTTTCTTCTAAGTTATTCCATGCACTTCAATCCAATTGGGTACCTTATGGGTTCCAGAGGAGTATCCCATGTCGTAGGGAAATTCTTCACAAACATTGCATTGGTTGTGTGGTTTTTGTCGATTATGACTTTGCTCATGTAATTCAGTGTAAGTTCTTTTCTTCTTAACTTGAGGGGTATTATTCCTAGTGCTACTGGTGATGCTGATCTAGAGGCTCCAGCTATTGTACATAGTGCCTGGTGCTGTATTTTGTCCTATAATCCAAACCAATCAGATGGTCTTACAGAAGCAGGACTAGCTTTGCACTTACTCCCTGATCTTACTTCGAACGTGCTGCGCCTTTAATCTTGACCAGATACATGAGAACTCTAGTGACTTATCTGCACAGAACCCAACAACCAGCGGAAGCAGAAACAACCATTCGCAGCTAAGTGAAACCTATAAGCTGCCACGTGACTTCTTTCATAAAACACTTTACCATCACACGTTGATGCGTATTTTATGTTAAAGATTATTCATTTTCTTTTTAAAATTGATTGAACAAATGATTATTAACTCTATTAGTTGCTAATATACAAATGTAACTTCGATTTAATCATTTTGAATGTACTGCATGATTGTCTCAGTCCATTTACAAAATACACTCTAAAAAGAGCTATTCTATAATAGTAACAATTCTACCGAGTAAATCAGAGGTGGAAGTTTAAACGAGCTAAAATTAATCATTACATAAATCTTCATAAAAGGCAGCGGATCAGATATAATAAGTTAACAATTGCCCTGCCAATGCAGCATTGTTCTTGACTTCTGAAAAAATATTATGAACACTCCCTTGAGATAGAAGCATCATCATTCTTGTATCTACAACTCTGCCAAAAGCAATCATGTGTGAAGGTAGACACCTTTGAAGACCTATATGAGATACTCTTGAGTTTTGGCCACTGTAGGAACACTACTGCAAAGCAGGGGAAGCAGTTCCGTGACACACGGACTTGATACGTGACTGGGTCACTACACTGTTGAGCTAGGTGCAAGATGTCTCGTGGCTGCCTGAAATTCTTCTTCTTTCTTGTTCGTCCTGACAAGGACGTTGGTTGCGTTGTGTCTGTTTACACCGGAGCTGCGATATCTGCCCCTTTCGACCGTGTCGTAGATTTTTGATAGGGGAATTATGACTTAGGTTGGTCCCTTCTGAATAGATTAGAATGAGTGATAGCCACAGTGAGAGATAATAATAGCAATAGAGTTCCACGAGTAAGATGGTAGAAAATCAATAGAGGCTGTCCCTGAAATCAAGAATCTTCTCTCTTTCAGCCTATCTTCTACAACAGGTTTAGAGGAGTCAGACAGTCTATTGACTACATATATTAATATATATATATATATATATATATATATATATATATATATATATATATATATATATATATATATATATATATATATATATATATAGGTACCAATCACACACACACACACAAGTGACGACAGTTAGACGCACACGTGGAAAAAACAATAATAGTGAAATATAGATATTTTGGAACGAGCTGATTAAGTTTAGGTGAATTTTAATTATCATACTAAAATTCCATCACAACACATAAAATTACATCATACATATACAAATAGTCATAAAGTCAATGAATTGCTACAAGAATGATAGACCCATAGGGATGATCCTTTCCCTTGATGGATATCCCATAGTCCCGTTAGAAGAAAAGTGATAGCCCCAAAGAGTCACGGATATATATGCTTTAGTCTAAGAGTTCCCTTTTAAAGGTATGAACAGGCTTTGATACTCTAATCTATCCTAAGGAAAATATTATTAGCAACAAAAACTTGAATAACGAAAAACAAAGTGGGTGAAATTTGGTATACCATTAAAAAAGTCATTCGTTCATGCTTTCTCTCTGTTCATTCACCAGGGCCCTGACATACGTTCTTACCTACTATCGTGCTGTTGTTCGCCGTCTGGCGCAAACTTTAGGACACCCACACACTTTAATCGGTCTTTCTTTTAATAAAGCGGATCCCAGCTCTGCAGATTTTTGGGTTCATCCAATGGTTCCGGGGAGCGTCCTCTTCATGTGAATATTTTCCGGACTAAGGTTAGTGTCACTTGAATCACGATGTAAGAATTTGTTTTAAGCAGACTCGCAGTGTTAGAATCACGAGGGTTCCACTACTTCGGGAAAATGTCAGGTTTGATAACTTTTCTCAGTAGATAATGATTGTTCACACCACAATTTGTAAAAAAAAATGTCGGAATGTTTATGTTAATATTTTACTTGCCACAAGGGCTGAAATGTACTTGAGGTTTTTCTCTGGAAGAATTAAATCAGGCTCGATAGGCCCGTTACTTCATTTACTCTTTAAAGTACTTGTAATGGGTACTCTGTCGTTCTGGATGCCAGCGCAATGCCAGACAGCTTTTACTTTAACACCCAAGTCTTTAAGGATAAAAATGTTTATGTTCTTCACAGATATTTCTCCGTACTACAACGCTGGTAGAGTTGGGCTACCTCAGTTTCACTGAATAAAGAAAAACCACAACATATAAAATACTTATACATACTATGTACTCGTTATAACCTACATTATAAACTGCAAGCGGAGTGCTTGACTTATCGTTTAAAACTTCCCGTGAGATAAGTTATATTCATAAAATCAGTCAGCATGAATTAGAAATACATACGTATTTCGTCAATACTCAATGATGAATCGGTGCAGTTATAAGTTAGTTTTTAAAAAATTCTCGACTGGTTATTAGCAGTTAAATTAACTTCATTATAGCTGTATGAGTTGAAGCTAGAAATTATAATTTATTCTGCTTTCCACTGTAACACGCCGACTAGAGAATATAACAGACTTATCAATTTAATTTCTTCTGCACACAAGAAACTAGTGGAAATAAAATAGGCGATTTAACACTTAATCACTCACAAAATACTAGATATATTATATTACCTCCACACAGAACTACAGGCGATCGCACAAACTTAGAATTATACGCTGATATATCTATGAAGTCTAGAGCTCGGCAAACTGTCGAAACAAACTGAGAAACTTCGCTATACAGCTTATTCTTTTATATTAGCGACCTGTCTACTGCAAATCTGGAGAACTGAATGCAATCAAGTTTCCACTCCGGGGTAGATGTATGAAACAGACAAAGGATGCGCGCTATTTCCAAAAACCCCTGTCTCCCCCTCTCCTCTTCCTCTCTCTCTCTCTCTCTCTCTCTCTTAACACTTACGTTAACTCAGGCGACTGCCATAAAACTGCCAATACGCGTCTTCACACCTACTGCTAAGAAACTGGCCGTAGCGTTCGTGTCAGATGAAAATGCCAGACGAAATGTCTCCTTTCTGAGCGATGCAGATGGCATTTTCCACACCTCACGCCGAGAATCTAGACCAAGAGTGCCGTGTCATGAGAAAAGTGTAGACAAATGTCTTTTTTCTCTGTCTAACTAGATGGATATTCACAGTATCGTTCTCCGTCGAGGGACTGACACCTTACGTAATAAATGCGTTTCTAGTATGCGAAAAGAAACGGTAAAGTCAGAATGAGAAAAATAATATTAGTCGCAAACGAACGAATGCGAAAAAAAAAAAACGAGAAAAGGATAAAAGAGTGATAATTAAGTAGAAGACACGGGTAGAGTAAGAAAAGAATATAGAAAATTTATTGATCATAAATCTCTATGCGACAGGCCGACACATCCGACTTCAGCACGGCAATTTTTGGGACCAGGTTTGCCTTTTCTCTTCGATCCCTACTCTCTCAGCCAGACTGCAGTGATGCAGCCTGTTTCCAGGACCACCACGTGGAGGTGGAGTAGGGTCTTGGTCAGCTTTGTTTCTATGGGTCGTTGACTGCATTCTCTATTGCTGCATCTTTGGGTCACGCTGCCTGAAATGAGACTGACGTGTTTTAAAGGACAGTCAAGAACAAGGGTGCTTAACCCTTTGAGACTGCAGCAAAACTTTCACTTATACCCAGTCCCCGAGTTTCCTGGTCCAAATCGTAAAAATAGCGGCACTATTATGACATGTTTAACAGTTTCTCACCTGAGTGAGAGTAAATTGCAATCAGAGATCGCGACCGGAGTGACAGGGGGGAACTCAAAGAAATTATACCGCGTCGAAACGTATCAAATCGCTAGGCTATTGTTATTTCATTCCGACTCGCAAAGAGTTCACGGTGTGTTTTTCTCTTACAACCGAGAAAATGTTCCTAAACGGTTGAATATTTATTAGTCCCTGTTCTGCTAACAGCTGAATTTGCTGGCCACAATAGCATTATTCAAATGTTGGAATAGTCAGTTGAAATAATAAAAAGTCTCTCCCTCCTGCTTTTGTGAGATTACAGGCTCACAGGAAACAGAATTCTGAATGGCCAGTCTTCCTATATTGGTCTCAAAAACTGTGTTCTCCAATGAGTAACGCCCCATGGGGGGCGTTTTCAAGATGTCTGGGGGCGATCTAATGGGTCGCAACGATTGGGGGTCACTGCTTCCATTCAGGGGGGTGTTGTGTACATTTTTACAAGAATCAATATGAAACAATTACAAAAGATATTCCCCTTCGCATAGCTTGTAACACGATAGTTTTTATTTGCCTTGCGACCCATACAGTGTTTCAAGGATTCCAAACGCAACATTTTAATTCATGTGATGTTACCATTGTCAGGAGAAAGTATGCGGAGATTTATGTCCCTTCAACACTAGAAACATTCATTAGCCTCTCCACACACCCAAGCTAACCTTCTCTCTTCACTCTCGACACATATTTTCTTCTGGAAACACATTGTTGCTGGGAAAAAAAATTCCGTTTTCCAATGTCATCGCATGTGCGACAGACGGAGCACCAGCTATGGTTGGTCGTCATCGTAGGTTTCAGGCCTACTTAAAAAATGTGGCACCAGGTGTTTTAACAATTCATTGTATTATTCATCGACAACATTTAGTCGCCAAGTATCTTAGTGACAGACTCCACAAATCATTGAACTGTATTATCAGTGTTATTAACAAAATTAAGCGCATTCGTTGAACGATAGATTATTTCGTAAATTTTGTTGTGATAATGGCGAAGAGTTTGAACGTCTTCTCCTACACACGGAAGTATGATGGCTGTCGAAATTTAACTGTTTAAAAAGATTATGGGCATTATTTGATTCTGTTGTAGAGTTTTTGGATTCAATCAAAGAAGAATTTAGCATCGAAAGAGAAGTATTGCGAAACGATGTGGCCTATATTTCAGATATATTTGAAAAGTTAAATGAGTTTCTTCTTAAGCTGCAAGGAAATGAGATCAGTCTGATTAAAGTGAAGGGAATTATCATGGGGGTTCATTAACAAATTGACATTATATAAAAATAATCTTAGTCGCCGAGAACTTTCTCATTTTCCATGTTTACTACAGTTAGGTGGGGACAGGCTTAAAGATTCCGATTTATGCGTTTATTGCTTATTTTCCTGGTGCTCCTTTCGACGTTTTCTCCTCACCTCTGCTTCTTGTGTGAGCCTCTCTTCGCCCAATCTGAGGTGGTGCCGTAAATAGCATCGCCACTTAGTGCGATCGGCAGCTTCATCCTCCCATGTTGCTGGATCCATGTCCAGTGCCCTCATATCTCTCTTGCACACATCTTTGAACCTCAGCTGTGGTCGCCCAACTGTTCTCTTGCCATCTGCTAATTGTCCGTAGAAGATATCTTTTGGGATGCGACCATCTTCCATGCGGCGAACATGGCCAAGCCAGCGAAGTCTGCGCTGTCTAAGCAGCGTATACATACTTTGAAGGCCAGCACGTGACAACACCTCGACATTTGTCACTTTATTTTTCCACGAGATGCCGAGGATGCGGCGTAGACACCGCAAATGGAAGGTATTGAGCCTTCTTTCTTGCTTAGCATAGGTCGTCCAGGTCTCGCTGCCATATAGGAGTGTGCTGGTGACGCAGGCATTATATACCGCAGCTTTGGTCTTCATTGTGAGTTTAGAGTTTCCCCAAACACGCGATGTGAGGCGGGCAAAGGTAGCTGCAGCTTTGCCAATGCGGCTGTCGATTTCTGTATCCAGTGAGAGTTTGTCATTGATGGCAGACCCTAGGTATGTGAAGTGGTGCACCACTGCCAATTCATAGTTATCGATAGTGATAACTGGTGCAGCACCCACATCCTGACTCAGCACATTCGTTTTCTTTAGGCTTATTGTGAGGCCAAAAACCTCCTTGCATGCTTTAGTGAAGCGATTCATCAAGCTCTGAAGCTCCGGTTGGCTTTGAGTGACGACTGCAGCATCATCACGGAACAACAAGTCTCTTATAGTGACCCTTCTGATTTTTGTTTTTGCCTTCAGCCTTGAAAGATTAAACAGACGGCCATCTGACCTAGTGTGAAGGCATATTCCTTCAGTTGCATCTCTGAATGCATGTTTCAAGAGTAAGGCAAAGAAGATTCCGAAGAGGGTCGGAGCCAGAACACAGCCTTGTTTAACGCCACTTCGTATATCAAAGGGCTGTGACGTGCTTCCAGCACATTATGATTATTAAGCTTTTATAAATGTGCTTTCTCTTTTTCTTTATATTATAAGAAAAGATAACTCATTAACTGCTTTGCCTTTTTAAAAGTATGGTGGAATATATGTATATGTGTGTGTGTGTGTGTGTGTGTGTGTTTCTGTACACACGATAAAGAGCAAGGGGGTGTTAAAAGGGTGGTGGGGGGGGGGGGGGCTTTTTAAAATATTAGTTGTCAAAAAAGGGCGTTGCTACTGTCAGGGTTGAGAAACACTGTTCTATAAGGAATGAAAACGAAGATGAAAATGATGATTCTGCAGATGGCGCCACAGTTTCTGGTTCACACATTATCATGCTAAATATCGAGATAAGAGGACAATTTGACTAATCTATTTTTACCAGCTCAAATTTGACAGGTATCTGACATAAAATTCTATTCTCAGTATTATCACAATTTCCATTTTCGCTCACTTAGTAGCACAGAGCCAAAGTTGCAGCATGTCCTTATAGCAAGTTGACACTACAGCATGAATGTGCTCCTGTGGTGGTAGTTATTGTAATACATTATTGTGCATGATAAGGTTGCCAGTCCCATGCATAAACGTCATATTACTCTTACGACGTGAACGAGAGAAGTTCTTACTTATTTAGTCGTTCCCCTTCTACCGTGAGGTGTAGATGTTTGGAAGAGAGAGCGCCAGACTATCCTATCGGCTTTATCCGTACCGGTAGTCCGTTCCAGTTTTCGCCTCTAGAACCAGTCCGGTTTTCTGTCTTGTAGTTCTCGTAATCAAAAGTTTAAAGCAAACAGTTGATTGGCCTGTTGTGCCTTTGCATGGTGGAGGGGCTGCCTCCTTACGGCCTCTATGCAGGCCGCCCTCCTCCTTTTTCAGCCTGCTTGGGACCAACCTAGGCGGAGTTCGGGAGAAGTCAATAAATTCTTTTTTTTTTCCTCCTCGGAGATCCCAGCCTGGCACGGACAATACAAAATTGTATCAGTTTTATATTCGTCAACATCACCACTATGAACTCCGCTTACTAGGATAACTATTCATTTCATTGCACAAACTCTCCCCGCAATGCCAATTTTGACAAGTTTCAATATTCTGAGAAAGGCCGCAATTTGACTACAGAACTTTCCTTTTTCTAAGTGCTAAACAAAATTTAATAAATAACAATGTTGTAAGAGATAAAGTAATTTCACTTCATAATTCCAATCCCTAGTGATATACAACATTTAACAAATTACAATATAGTAAAAGCAGCAACGTTACTCCAGACTTCTCTCTCTAGTGCCATACAATAATTCACGAGTTACAATATTATAGTAAAGGCAGCAATTTTACTCCTTATTCCCATCCTTATTGATAAGCAACATTTGACAAATTACAACATTATAGTAAAGGCAATAACATTACTCCAGACTTCCCTCTCTAGAGCTATACATCATTTGACATGTTATAATATTATAGTAAAGTCAGCCATTTCACTCCAGAACTCCCATACTTAGTGTTATACAGCATTTGAAAAGCAAAAAGATTCACGGTATCGACACGATTAAGTCTACCCAGCTGTAAATGGGTACCTGACTTCTCACTTGAGTTAGGGAAGGAAAAGGCAACGAGGAAAGGTACTGGTCACCCCACCTCTCTATGCATGACCTAGTATAGTGAGGTCTCTAACACTTCACTCCCCTACGGTATTATCTGCTATGGGACTACCTTTTTACTCTCCCACTGAAGCAAATGACTATTTATCGATTCAGACATTCTGTCTGCTCATCTATAGGCCTAACTCTATCAATACATTGGTCAGATAGTTCGTCATTCATTCATTCAGTCCACCCATAAATCAATCCGTCTGTTACATCATTTTAAAATTAGATCCTTGAAGCCTTGAAGTTCCCCGTCGTCTATCACACAGTCAATCAAAAGGAGTTCATCAGTCAATCCTTCGGTGTGTCAGTCAATAAATTAATAAATTGGACTTTTAATATATTTTTGGGGGAGGGGGCTGTTATAAAATATTAATAGTAGCAAATAAAAGTGTATTAAACTATAAACAAGCTTAAAAAGACAATTTTTTCCACATTTTGTTTCTAATATCGTTTTTTTATATTCGATACTTGCACATAACGATACCTGTCCAGGAAACTCTTCTAAGGGCAGGAAGGGAAATAACTCCAAGGGAATATTCACTGCTGAGCAAAAACCTACGAGTAATAGGATTTTACCCAGAATCAGAATACTCTTCATTTAAAGAAATACACAATGTTCATATCCTTATTTTTAAATCTGTGTTGTCAGCAGTGTTGCCATCTTGAATTTTGAAAAGAAAATCTAGAGTGTACCTAACAAAACAACTAGATACACCTAGATTTTTACTTTTGGGCTACGTCTGGAAGGCTTAGGCTACCTTGGGCGTTTTAGTCTAATTTGGGCTGTTTTTTGGGCTACTGTGGGCGAAAACTGAAAGTTAATCTTGGTTAGGGTAACCAAATTATTTTTTTTTAAAAAGAGCAACTTTTCTGATGTGTGAAGGGACAAAGCAGGACACAGTATACATAGGAGGACACGTTAATTTCACTAATTTAATACATATATGTACAGAATCATGATAAAATATACAGAAATACTTCAACGAAATTTTTTTTGTATGATTTAATATTTTTTTTCCATCAAGCATTATTGTTTCATCATCAGTAAATATTCAGTCTTTAACATTGTACTTTTCACTCCAACAACTAAATGTTCATGGAAGTCTGTACATGTAACATTCTTATAATTGTATTGAACTTGTAATTTTCCTTTTATACATTCAACAGTGAATTTGTTTCTGTCCTTTGTTCACTGACTTTCCATGAACTAAAAATAGCCTCTCAATATTAGCATTATTTTTTGAAACAGTATACATTAAAAAAAATGAGCAATTGGCAGTAGTTCCGAATATAACTCTATATTTCTTGATTGTTCAAAGAATTTTATCCACTTTTAATATGCCCAGTTGTTGAAACATAAGGATTATCATTCAGACTTGACTTCACATAACTGATAAGACTGTCAATTGGTCAAAGGGTTTTTGTCATCAATTTTCATGTTCTTACTCATTAAATATTTGATGGAGGCCATAACATGTTGGAACTTTTAAAAACGTCATCCAGCCAAAACAATAACATTCCTCTAGAGATTTTCGCATGTAAGATCCGAGAAAAAAAATCGATTTTTTTCTTCTTTTTTTTCTAATTTTGTTTAAAAGCCAGACAAATGGAATTTGGGAAAAAAAAAAAAAAAAAAAAAAGCCAGCAGGATGCTAAATTTTCATGTGAAAAGCCGAAAAAATCCGGTCGTATTGTCACCCTAATCAAGGTGGAGTTCTTCAACTAATGAAGGAAAATGACAGCTCGGCATGACGAAAAAAAAAAAAAAAAAAACAACTCAGATCTAGGCAGATTTGTCAGATGAAAACTGTGAAAAAAAGTCAGACACTTTAAAAAAAAAAGGTAAACACTTTTGAAAAAAGAAAAACCCAAACTATTTAAAAAGATTATCCATACTCGAAAAAATAAATCGCCAGATCGAGGTCATCAGTGACGTCACCGCTGGAACCTTCTCCATTTAATTTGCCAGAAGCAGAGGTGTCTATTAACACCAAGGGTGGATCATATTTCTTGAACCCTTCCCCCCCCCCCCTCCCCATACACACATTTACAAGTGCACATTTAGCAGTAAGTACTATTTTATAGAGGCCTATGACCCCCTCATCCTGGCTATCACTCAGGGCGTACCGCCCCCTCGCACACCCTTAGTACGCCACTAGTCAGAAGTATAGTGTTTTAACATTTTTGACGATGCAGTGAAGTCCTTACAACATTTATTCGAAAACAACAGCTAGGCTCTAATTTTTACAATAGCGTCAAGCAGGTGCAGCTGCATTCTGTTTCTTGCTTTTATCTTAAATGATGGTACAAGAGAGAATATGCTCTCATCTATGGCATTACTAACTGGGATTATTACACACGTAATGGCACATACGGCGAGCTATTTAAATTCCTTTTCTGGGAGTACACCGATCCAAAACAGTTCACTTTCTGTGGGGAGTCCATCTTTCTTATATTGTGGTTCCTATCTAAAATAAACAAAAGTTGTTTCTGTACTGCTCTTCTAATGTGATGAAATTGTTTTCTGCTGTGAGTATAACAGGTAACACTGAAAATGGGGCCTTATTCAAAATTATCACAGGGCTCAGTTTTGACATTCCTTGAAAAATATCTCTAGCTAAGGGAATTATACGTCTAAGGTGCCTGAGAGATTGTTTTTGCACAGACGCACATCTTAGCGTGACATTTTCTAGTTCTTAATGGACCTCGAGGTCCATTGTCTGCTGTAGGAGCCTGTTCCATTCTGTTAAGAACTTTAATACCAAAATCAATTTCATCATTCATTTTCGTTCCCTGTGGAACATAAGGCAGATACAGTTGCTCTCTATCGATTTCTATTCTGGGCTATCTTTTTCAGCCGTGCCCAAGTGTTAAGTCCTAATTCTAGTCAAGGGGAGTTTATCAGTAAAATACTTGTAAGTATAGGCCGGATTTTTATTATCTCCCTTGGGTTGCTTCTTATAGGATCGGGAAGTTTCTCGAACCTTCTAGATGAGTTGAACTCACTGCTCAGCGCCGTTTTTGCGCGGGGATGAATATTTTTTACTGAGCGATTTTTTTAGCCGGGGAGATTTTTTCGTGACATTCGAATGCTGAGATAGCTGAGAGAAGGGACTGACAATGATGTTCAGTGTGTCCCGATATAGAGAATTGTTTTGGCGAAAGGGATTTTGATATTTCCTAAGATTTCATAAAGCCGTGGATATAAAGCTTGAATATATTCTGCAGAATGTCCGTTGTTAAAGATTTTTTAGGGCCATGGATAGGCCATTATGTTTGATATCTCCAATGAGGGAGATTTGTGAAGGTCGACAGATTATTATCATTATAGTGAAGGTGTTTTTCTCCCATGAGTTATGTTGAGTCTGACGATATAGATATCATTGTACTGCGATAGGCAGTTCCCTTTATTGTATGGATAATTTGGGCCAGGAAACTTTATCATTATGAGCTGTCGTACTTATGCAGCTGTTATGCTTGGATTTTTAGGCTATGCACTTAACCACCTACGGATTTGGTGTTCATGAGATGTATCCTATTTTGCTGTGTACTGTAACCTGTGACAATGTACTTAGTGATGTCCTCGTGACTGTGGATTATTAAAACAGTGTAGAACGATTAGGAGTTATCACCTTTTCCTGACTCCTATATGTGCGTTGGTGTGTGTGTGACTGTTGTTGACTTATGTTAGAACTTCATGCATTCGCGTTCACTGATGTCTATACACCCACACACCTGGTCGGCCACCTGTAAGCCCGACGAATGCTGATTTCCCCATATCAGCGCACCTGCGATAACAGAACATTTCTGTAAGTACCCGGCGTTGCCTGGAAGTCTCTCACCCTTCAACAGTACCAAGATTTATCAGAGATCAAAGAGTTATCAGTGGTCGCCAGTAACATGGGGCTTTGGATTAATGATGTACATTACTACAGGGAGTTACAATGTAGTATTTCCAGTTCGTGTTTCCTGATGATGTGCTTACTACAAAAGGAATTTTCTATACAAGTGATTTAAGTCAAAACCTGCAGTGTTCCGGTCCTTCCTCTGTTACGCCAACTTCTTATGTCAGCACTCAATGTCTGGATTTACCTTGGAGTTCCGGTGTCGATCGCCAGTGGAATGTTACAGACTGTGTTAGCTGTGTACATTTTTGTAGTTGTTACGGAGGCCAGGATTTCTCATTGTTGAAGATAAGTGGCTGTTTGTTTTTGTAAACTGTATGTGCCACTGTATAGTTAGTTAAGCCTTCCTCAGTACATAAACTATTTATATTCCTTGTTTTCCATGTTATATGTTTCTATGTTATATATGTCATATTTCAGTGGGCAGTTTGGGCGGAGACTTTCGTAAGATATATCCCACTTCACCGAGGGCCTACGGAAGCGTTCTATAGGGACTGTGTGTCTAAGTTCGTGTCGTAAAAGATCCCATGATATAATTCTGGGCATACTCTGTTTACGCCGGATTCGGTCATCTTTATTATTGTTTAGCTGTGACGAAATGTCTGAGTGTTGTTTTCGTTATATTTTTCTCTGTTCTTTAGTTTTTGATTAGTTTATTTGTGAGTGTCTTCCTCCCCTTTCTATCTTTGAGTTATATTCGTTTATACACTGTTTTGTCGCGTGTATTGTATACTATTCGCAGCAGTTTCGATGCAAGCTTTGCAATATTTTTTTCATTTTATTTCTACTTTTTTACTTTAGCTGATTCCTGCGAACGTTGTCATTTGTTCTTTATATCTTGTCTTTGTCTTTCTTGTTTGTATTATCCATTTTGTCATACACTGTCTATATTATAATGCACAATAGATATATAGGTGATTAAATAATTATTAATAGTTAAGGTAATTATACAAGTTCTTGGGCAAGGACTTGTCACCCACTGAATTGGGATAAAGTGAGTTTCTCAAGTAATATATTTACATAAGTTATTTATCTCATATAATACAGCATAATGTCTACTTTGGATTATTTCATTGAGCAAGGGAGATCCCTTGGGATGACTAATGAGGAAGTAAAAGATTTCGCACTTGTTGAATATGCCAAGGCGCAGAAGGCTGAAGAAAAGAAACAGAAAATAGAAGCTGAAAATATGAGATTGCAAATGCAGGCAGATGAGAGAAAATTTCAAATGGAAATGGAAAAAACAGAAATTAGAAGCTGAAGATAGAGAAATTCAACAGCAAAGAGAAGCTGAACATAGAAAAATCCAAATGCAAATGGAGGCTGAAAAACAGAAAATAGAAATTGAAAAACAGAAATTAGAAATGGAAGAAAGAAAATTGCAGATGCAGATGCAAGGTGAGGAAAACGTTATACTCTATGATCAAAAGTTGTTAGCTATGGAGCTGGAGAAAATGAAGATAGTGAATGTGATTAATACACAAAATGAGACAAACAATCAAACAACTTCTAATAAGGCAAATACTAAATCTTATGATATTAAATTGCCTGTTTTTAACTCTGCCTGTGACGATATTTCATTCTATCTATATAGATTTGAACTTTCATGCGAATCTCATAAGATAGTCAAATCCCAATATTGTGAACAACTTATTAAGCTATTTAAGGGTGAAGCTTTTAATACTATAAGTATGTTAGAAGGTATTGACAAGAATAACTATGATGTTGTCAGAGACGCCTTATTAAAAAAATACCAACTGGATGAAGAAGGTTATCGTTTGCGCCTCAAGACTCTGTTGCCAGAGACAGGGAAAGATTTTTCAGACTTTATATCAAATATTCGCCTTACGTTTTCACGTTGGGTTGAACTTTCGAAAACTTAACACACATATGAAACCCTTATGGACTTATTGCTGCGCGACAAAGTCATGTCGTCAGTTAGTAAGTCTTTTCTTTCCTTTCTACACAAGCGAAAGCCTCCAAACTTGAATGATATGGAACAATACTGTCGCCAATATGTCACGGCTCATCCAAATGCAACAGTTAGCAATTATAAAGTCGAAGAAGGTTTACCCGTGGCTTCAGCAATACCGTATGGTCCTAATTTGCGACGTAGATCTCAAAGTGCTGAACGCAATTGTGATAGGAGAAATAATCGAAATTTTAGACAGAACCAATGGGGCCCATCACGTAGTGATTCTCCTTCTTCAAGAAATTGGAGACAATTTAACGGTCTTCCACATTTTGGTCCCAATAATTATGGAAATTTTGGAAGAGGTAACTACAATAAAGGTTATCAACCTTATAATAATTTTTCTCGAAGACAACAAAGCCCATCTAAAAGAAATTTTGATCAAAGGGGAAAAGACAATCGCAACTATGCAAACTGGGGTTCATATCAGAACAATAAATTCAATAGAGCAAATAACAATGCTCTCAATAGAGATAATAGTCGTGATAGATCGCGATATGATGGTAGATCTCAAAATGATAAATCGCGTTATGACAGTAGATCTCCAAATAATAATAGATTGTTTCGCCAAGCTAACTCTGCTCAACAAGAGCTCCACGTTGTCAATGATCAAGGTAACAAAAATAATGGTGTCTTTAACACTATTGCTTGCTCTGTTTTCGATTTCGAGAGAGCATCTCAGTGCCCGGAGTGCACAACTTTGTTCAAACCTACAGCTATAACCATCTTGAGTTGCGGTCATCCTCCACCCGCTCTTCCTGCCTTAGCTGCGCGTGACGGAAGAGGGTCTTTTGTTCTACATAAAAGTTTCGTGAATAATGATCCAGTCTCAGTTATTTTTGATTCTGGAAGCACAACTGTAGGGGTTAAACAGTCTCTCAATGATCCTTCCTATGCCACTGGAAAGGTGGTGAAATGTGTGACATTTGGTGGGACACTTGAAAAGTTTCCGACTGCTATCATCCACATAGCCACTCCCTTTTTTACGGGACAAGTCCACGCATGTATGCTACCGAACCCTATTGCGGATCTTATCGTCGGACGTATACACGGAAATAAGGAGTGTACTCTGCAACAGATTGCTATCTGGGAAGAGCAAAACATTCATGCTGCTTATGCAGTTACTACAAGAGCACAAGCTCAAAATCTTTTACAGACTCCATCTGCCGAAATTAATGAAGTACATTACCAGGATGATCACTTCGTTATTTCCCGAGAGTCTTTTATCAAACTTCAACAAAATGATACTTCATTAAAAAACATTTTTCTCCTAGTTAATGATGATAATTCAAACTATGACACAAATCTTAAGTCTTGGTTCTTAATCAAGAATGGAGTACTGGTTCGTATGGTACGAGATTCTACTCCGTCCATACGTTCGCAAATTCTGGTACCTACTGACATGAGAGTTAGGATTTTGCAACATGCCCACGACTCTCAGTGTGCAGAACATGTGGGATTTTCCCGTACTAAATCTAGGATTCTTTCTTATTTCTTTTGGCCGGGCGTAACTAGATATATGTCTATTTACTATCGCTCCTGCAACATATGTCAGGAGGTTAAGTCGCGAGGTCTACGCCATGCAGCACCTATCCAAGCTGTGGATATTCCTATTCGTCCCTTTCAAAAAATGGCAATCGACATTATTGGTCCTTTTTAAAATCAAATCTGCCAGGGGACACCAATTTATCCTTACATGCATTGACATGTGTACACGTTGGCCAGAGGCTATACCTCTCAAGAGCATTTCTATTGCTGATGTTGCAGATGCTCTCTGGCTAATATTCTCACGTCTAGGATTTCCCAAAGAAATCTTATCAGATCATGGCACACAATTAGTATCAGACACTATTTCTCAGGTCAAGACCACACTCCGTATTGAACGGTCTCTAAGCAGTATCTATCACCCTATGTCAAACGGGTTAGTTGAGCGTCTGAATAGAACGCTCAAGAATTTACTGGGAAAGATAACTGAGGACCATCCTCAGGATTGGGACAGGGTTTTACCCGCTGCCCTTTTCGCGTATAGAGAGGTCCCTAATGAGCATACGAACGAACAAACGAACGAACGAACTTTATTTTCGACGGGTAAAGAATTGGGCGCGCAGGCCCGTCTAACATACGGGGTTTTCACCATTCGAGCTCGTTTTTGGTGCGCAACCTCGCGGTCCCATGTCGTTGCTCCACGACCTAATAACTGCCGAGGACATCAGCGATAACATACAACTTCCTACGAATATGTCAGTGCTCTAAGACAGAAAATTATCGAGGCATGTAAATTAGCTACCTCTGCATCTGAATTTGCTAAGGAGAAGGCGAGGCACTTTGCAAATAGAAATAGGTGTCTACGACAACTCTGTCCTGGTGACAAGGCGCTTGTATTACTCCCTTGTAAGGACAATAGACTTCTTATTTCATGGAAAGGTCATTATACTATTATCTCAAGAATTTCTGATGTCGACTATGTCGTTGATGTGGACGGAAAAAATAAAACCTTTCATATTAATATGCTGACAGAATTTCATGAACGACCAGATTACCTACAATCTCTTTTTCAGGCGACAGATGACCCGCTGGTCCGTCATAATCATTACACATCTCTATCAGTTATTTAGAGGAAGAAACTACCTTCTCCGATGTAAATCTTTCTTTTCCTGTTATCCCACTGCATTCAACGGAATCATGGGAAAATGTAACTATGTCTTCTGAGTTATCAGCTGAAAGACAGCAGAAAGCCTCATCTCTGTTGCAAACTTTTCAGGACGTGCTTACGGACATTCCTGGACAGACATCGATCATTACACATGACATAATACTCACCAATTACAACCCCATTAGAGTACGACCTTACCCAATCCCATTACATTTTCAAACACAAGTCGAAAAAGAATTAGACGAAATGATACAATTAAAAATAATTGAACCATCTACTTCGGCATACTCCTCGTCTATGGTTATTGTCCGGAAGAAAGGCACGTCTTTGTGTCGATTATCGTAAATTAAACCAATTGACGAAATTCGATGCTGAACCTATGCCCTTGTTAGAAGATCTACTCATTAAACTTTCTCATTCACGGTTCTTTACCAAACTCGACTTGTCCAAGGGATATTGGCAAGTTCCTCTTACTGAACGCGCCAAACCTCTTACGGCCTTTTCAACACCTCGGGGTTTGTTCCAATGGAACTTCATGCCTTTCGGCCTCATGAATGCCCCAGCTACTTTTGTCGCATGATGCGTCGTATCCTTTCACATCGTCCAGATGTTATTGCGTACTTGAACGATATCTGCCTTTTTAGTGATTCTTGGGAAGATCACTATCTAGGTCTTTCTGAACGTTTGTCTACACTACGCTCTCATAATTTGACGGCCAAACCGTCTAAAGCCTATGTTGGGTTTAGCGACATTTCTTTTCTGGGTCACCGGGTTGGTCATGGTCTCTTGCGAACGGAGGACCACAACACTTCTAAAATTCTTAACATCACTAATCCTAGGACGAAGAAGCAAGTCCGTAGTCTCTTAGGTGTAATCCAATTCTATGGAAGATTTATTCCAAACCTATCGTCAATCACGGCACCTCTCTCAACCCTATTGAAGAAGGGGTCACCTAATATGGTACGCTGGTCCCCAGAATGCCAATCCTCATTAGACAAGATTAAGACACTATTTTCTTCTCATCCTATCTTAAGACTACTCACTGCAAATAAGACTTGTATTCTTCGCAGTGACGCCTCATCCACAGGGATCGGAGCCGCATTGATGCAAGAGTATTCTGAAACTTTGCATCCTGTGATGTATGTCTCTAGGAAGCTGACTGCAGCAGAACGGAATTACTCTGTACTAGACCGAGAATTATTAGCTATGGTCTGGGCGATTCTTAAACTTCAGAGATTCCTTCTTGGTGCGCATTTCATAGTAGAAACCGACCAAAAAGCCCTCACAGCTATACAGAGTAAGGACTTGAAGAGCTCAAGATCCACTCGTTACGCTATTGCTCTACAACCTTTTCACTTTTCAGTACGAGCTATTCGAGGTTCGAATAATGTGATTGCAGACATACTGTCTCGATGCCCACATGATTCTACTTGACTCTCATTTTCTAGATCTTCTTATAGATTTCGGGGTTATTTATATACCCACGACGCTATTATACATTAAAACTCTGTTAGTACATTTTTTATGACCCTGTTTAATTCATGATCCTAAATTAGTTTGTACTACTTTCTCTGTTACCTTTTCTAGAGTAACGGAGGAAGGTTTCATTATCACCATATAGGGGCCAGAAGTTTACACGGCCACATTTGATAAATTAAAATTAACTGTTGTATATCATAGAGTCTTACCTTTACAAAACAGAGTTTCCAATTTGTGTTTTTCCACAGCGTATGCTTTGCCATGAGAGTCTCAACTACTTTATTATATGTTTGATATGTTTACCGTTGGGAATTTTTGCAAGAATTGCTATTCCTGTGGAATCAGTTTGTCGCCTTTCTAGATAATTCTGGGCTTCTGACTGACAGGATGCTCTTAGATCATTAGAATTTGCCATCTTATATATATGTAACTTGTTTGTAAAAGCTGATGATGTTGTATATTAGTATAGTATAGCGAATTAGATAGTATTATATTAGGAATTGATGTAACCTCTTTATGATAATATGTTGGTTCATCGTTATGCACCATTGCATTACTATATTGTTCGTATACTTCCGAGTTTTAAAATGATAAACGTATTACTATGGTAACGATTATACTATATTTACTTGATTAATCATTGCGATTTATTTCAATATTGTACTTTTTGAGAAATATGAAGACATGAGAGAATGTATTTTTTCTGGCATTGTAATGTTTTTTCTTTGCCCGGCGCGTGATTGTGCGCTTGAGGGTAACTGTGTACAATATTAGTACTGTAAGAAGATTTTTTTCCCTGAGGTTGTGGCGAATTTTTTTTTTTTTTTACATGATAGCTAATTACTTATTCTTTGATTTAGATTGTCATTGTTTTTTTTAATGGATGCTAATGTACTATAATGGTGTTCATTTATATAATGCATTGTTTTATGTAATTGTTTTTCCTTGATATATCATTGTTTTCTTTATTCTTGTAGCTTGGTTTTCTTTCTTTGCTGCTCATTCCTCTTGTATTTCATCTGTTCTTTTCACTTTTTATTGTTTTTTGATGTTATGGCTAGTCTATACTTCATATACTTGATATTCCATTGAAGTTGATGTGCTTCGTATGCTTATCTCTTTACTTTTCTATACTTCACTTTGTGTGTACTTTGCACTTACTTCTAGCCTTCTTTTGCTCATGTTGTTATATGACTTAACATATTGTATTCCTTATGTGTAGCGATTAGTAATTTATCGACCCCATTATTTTTCTTTGATGTATTTGTTTCCAAAAAAAAAGATTATATCATTTTTGTTTTCCCCGGGGGGTGGTGTAATATGTTAAGCCCTAATTTTAGTCAAGGAGAGTATATCAGTAAAATACTTGTAAGTATAGGCCGGATTTTTATTATCTCCCTTGGGTTGCTTCTTATAGGATCTGGAAGTTTCTCGAACCTTCTAGATGAGTTGAGCTCACTGCTCAGCGGCGTTTTTGCGCGGCGATGAATATTTTTTACTGAGCAATTTTTTTTAGGTGGGGAGATTTTTTCGTGACATTCGAATGCTGAGATAGCTGAGAGATGGGACTGACAATGATGGTCAGTATGTCCCGATATAGAGAATTGTTTTGGCGAAAGGGATTTTGATATTTCCTAAGATTTCATAAAGCGGTGTGTCACAGCCTAATTATTCACTAAATTTTATAGTGGTTACACTGTAGTGTGTCAACACTGGTATTCATCTTTGAATACCTGTCCAGCCGGTTTTTGGCTAGAAGGGAAACCGGAAGAAACGGTTTGGCGGCAAAGTTAGTCTAGATATGTCCGCTCGACTGAGAAGTCGTTGATGGCCGTAGTCAGCAGTTTTGCTGGGGAAAGTTATATGGATGCCACTATTGTTCATTACTTCTTGCCGTTATTTTCATGAGATCAGGAGTAGTGATTTGTTGCTAGTTAGATATTGTGCATGCTAGTGATGTCCTCCTGGATTGTATTTTCTGACAAGCTGATTGCAATGATGTATTGCGTTTTGTCAGTAGTGTATTCCGCCTATGTGAGTGATAGTCATGGCGGTTGCTAAGTAGATTGCCTCTGCGACTATTATTTCGATATCTTGTTGAGCTATAGTGTGTGGCAAGTATGTGGCAGTTCTTTCAGTGCATTGTGCAACGCATGTTCATGTGTATTATTCATTAAAAGGGTCATTCCCTGTTATGGGTGTTATTATGTTATTTATGTCAGCTATTGTGTGCTATGGTTGTACTTTTGAGACAGCGAGCTAAGAGTCTAGTGTGGGAGTGCCTTAGATATGTCCGCTCGACTGAGAAGTCGTTGGTGGCCGTTGTCAGCAGTTTTGCTGGGGAAAGTTATATGGATGCCACTATTGTTCATTATTTCTTTCCGTTATTTTCATGAGATCAGGAGTAGTGATTTGTTGCTAGTTTGATATTGTGCATGCTAGTGATGTCCTCCTGGATTGTATTCTGACAGCTGGGGGCTCGAATAAGGAGTAAAGTGAACCTGGGGGGAGTAAGGAAAGATCAACTACTTCACCCCTACATCTACAAATGTAAACAGTCTGTTATTGTTACACTGTGCTGGCAATTTACGGTCCTGAAGTCCATATATACTCTCAGCCAATCAACGGAGAGTTCAGTCCAGCAAGTCGTGACATACTGACCTATACGTCCTAGTTACAGCACTTTTTGCAAGCTCTGGGCCGCTGCTTGAACAAGTTTCGGTACGTTGGCGAAATCTGCGCAGGAGAATTAGCCTGAAAGAACTTACTGCCCTTTCAACCTTGCTTTGGTTGACGGTGTGTGCTGGCCGTTAGAACTACAAACTGATCTGTCCTGCAGATTTGCACTGTCCTGTCGGAGTGTGTCGTTTTGAGTTTCTACGTCACGTGATGTGCTGTGTGTTCTGTCGACATTCTTTCATGAAGTCACCAGGGAAGACGAGTATGTACAACTACTACGAACATTCTTCAGCCTAGTGGATTGTCAAGTTACCTATACTTAAGATACGTATTATTTTTATAAATTTGTATTGATTGTTATTTCTTCTTTCGTTATTGTTTGTGTAAGTCACTTCGTGCGGTGTGTGTTCATTTGATTTGCACAGTTTGTTTAGGCTTGTTTACCTTTTGGAAATCTTATGTTATCGTGAGTTTCTGCATTCTTTGCTGTGTTATTTGTACGTTTGTGAGTGTTATTTGATGTTGTACATTATAATACTTGCCTTTATTTTGTCAGGTTTATGTAATTAGATTGTAGTACATTAGGATAGATATGTTTTCTTGTGTGAAGTAATATAGATAGTTAGTCTACTTGTCGTCATTTAACTAGGTTAGACCTAGACTATAAGCATCATATTTACTTATTAAGGCCTCACAGTTAATATTGTAAACATATTTTACAGTAGTATGACATTATGTGTTAGTATTATGGTAGTGTATACTTTAATGTTTATACTATAGATTTGTTTAGATGTTAATAGTTGTCTGTTTCTTTTTATTCAGAATTTGTGTCAGTGAGCTGGAGTGCGATATCCCAGTACTGCTTTTACTGTTACCGTGGAATTTCATCATCTTGAAGACCTGCCATTCAAGACTCTCCTTCAGAGATAAGTTGATTTATTTCGTGTAACATATACTCTTCTCTGTTTACATACCACTTAAGCTTTTTCTGGTGGTCATCCATTGTTCAGTGTTTGTATTCGTTGCGTTTATTATTTGGCCATATTTTTGTGTGAGATTAATACGTTTTTCTTTCCCGGAAGGAACGTGTATTGATCTATCTATAGGTCTTGTGAAATTAATTCCAGTTTATGGGAGGGCCGGTCTTGGGGAGACTCGGTGTCTAGTGCCATGTGGAATTATTTGAACAATTTGAACATTTATTGGTGTTAGCTGTTTAAGTCTTGTTTGTATATCCATTGTCGTGTAAATAATAGTATTTCTCATGTGGTGTTTACATATGGTTTTCTTGTGTCAGTTCTTACTATCACTGTAAATAAGTTCATTTTACAGTTCCTATCGTTGTCGTTTTGTTTGCAGGTGTGGTATTATAATCCTATACCTATTTTTCTTTTACTTTCATATGTCATCCCCCGCCTGTGGGTTATTGTTTGTTTTTCTTGTACTTGTAGTGTATTTCATCGTCATCAGATTAATTTGTCTTCTTGGATATCATTTATATATTTTATGCATGGCTAGATATATGTGAGTATTGAGAATGAGTGCTATAGGGTAGGCATTTGTAATTAGTTATTTAAGCATTCATTATTTCATTAGTATTTCTTGATTTGCTGTTGCAGCAAGAGTCTTAGGTGGATTATTTTCATTAAATAGTGTTACCCACTTTCAGTTTCATTGACTATAGTTATTGCTCAAGGAAATTTAGACATGGGTAATTCTGCAGATTCCATGGATGATTCATTTTCATCATCATCATGTGAAGATCCGATGCAAGAATGCAGTAGAACATGTGAGAACAGAAGAAGGAGGATAGCTCTGAGAGAGCTGGCATTGGCAATAAGGAATGGTAATGCATATGAGGTGTATAACTCTCGTATAAAAGTAAGAAAGAGAGATAGTGTGAAAGTCTATCAGTTAAAAATGAAGAGTACCTTTGAGACTAATGTACAACCAAAATGCAGTCAATATGAGAGACCTAAATCGGATTTGAAGAAGTCTGATCCAGCAGTAAATAAGGAGAAAACTGAAACAAGGAGTGTGTCAGTATAAACTGAGACAAATGATGTTGGTGTCCAAACAGATAATTTGGAGAGCACCAAATTCCCATACGAGATGTCATCAACAGTGACTGAAGTCAAGATACCGGATAAGGGTAGAATAGATGGTGATTCAGTCAATAGTAAGGTAATGGTAAGATCACAGGTAGAGAACCAAAGGAGTGGTACAAAAACTACAGAGCTAACCATAAAAGCATCTGAGGAACCAGATTGTGTTCTAGTACCTATACATGCAGAGACAAGTTACACATCCAAAGAAGTTTTTTTTTTGCCAAAAATGGGGTTTTGGTGTGACACAGATCAGTTAGAGATAGATAAATTGATTCGGGAAGAAGGAACATTTGAGGAAAAGAGTAGAAGATTAGTAGAAAAATTCAAGATTGTTGAACAGTTATTAATAAAGGAGTACAGAGATCGTAATCAAAGAATAAATAATGAATTCAAGGGGGATAGGAACAGGATAGTAGCTGAGTATAAGGGTAATACTCAAGTTAAAGAGCAACATTGCAGGGTCCTGTCAGCTCGGTGGAAGGAGAAAGGTAGTGCTTCAACCACGAGTTTCTGTGATAAAGTAGAAGAACTAAAAGAGCAATTTAAGACTGGAAAACAAAGATTAGAGCAGCAAGCAGAAGCATTGAAAAATCAAGTTAAATCTATGGAAGAGCGACATGAGACTACATCTGATACAGATCTGTCTGATTTAAAGAAGGAACCTGGAGATGCAGAAATTCAATGCAAAAAGGCTAAGATAGAGCATACTACATCTGTAGCTAAAGTAGCAGTAACGGAAGCTACTGAATCTGCTAAGAAAGAGGTTTGGAAGACAGTAATAGACGGTCTCAAGGGAGAAGATGCTAGAATTGCAGCTCAGTTAGATCTATTACTGGCTTTCAATTTCAAAGACAAATGTGCAGCAAAAAGTAAAGAACCATTGAAGTTGTTGATGTTGAATGCCACCAAAACGTTACCACCGGATAAGTGGAACATAGATGATCTCTTTGCATTATTGAAGATATTATGCTATCTAGAGATACTGTTGTGATCTTTGTGGTGATAGATTATGAAATTGCTTGAGTACTGGAAAGAGAGGTATTAGATGGTGTGACACATTTTATGTTGCAAGATAGTTGAGAGCTGATGGAAAGATAGTGAGATTGGTGACTATGAAGTGGAAATTTATTACCCTGTTAGTCAAGACACTGTATGTTGGGTGAGAACGTGGATGTTAGATGTATCTTTCAGATCATGTCCCTGTCCATCATTTATGTATGTTTACCACAGAAGAGAATGTTTGAGTGGTATGGACAGTGGAGTAGAGTGTGGCATGAAAGGAAATAATGCATTTTAGGAAATTGCCAAATATGCTTTACTAATCTGGATAATTATTTTGTTTCCAGAATTTAGGTACCTATTAGTGTAGGTAATCCTGGGATTGCTACTACTTGAAGCATTTTATGCCACCATTGAGAGTGTCTTGACATGGTCATCGGTCATCAGGTTGCTGAGATGCTCTACAGTCTCCATGTGGTTAAGAATTTATCCTGTGCTTTCATGATCTTTACAGGGTGTACATTGTTGTACTTAGATATATAGTGTGATGTATACATACTGCAATTTTTGAAATTGTAATGTATATAATTGTTTACAGTTGTTGACACTATGTAGTATGAGGGTAAAAATGTTGATGTTGCATTTTTTTTTAATTTAGAGGGAATCAGTCACTGCAGAGTAAAAGACTCGCATTTATTGTAATGATGATGTATGATACTGTTGTGATAGTCCTCTGCAGTAAGGATTACAGTGAGAGAGAGGAATGGAAATATCCAATTGTGTTTTCATTAGAGAGTCTAGTTGCTGGAAAATGTTTGACATGAGCATAGTCCTTGAAGTGTAGGAAGCAGTGAAGAAGGTGCTATATTTGTCTGCCAGAACTTCACAGATACTATTTCGACAGAGCAACGTTTTGGTTGGATGAACTGGAGGAATTTATCCTTGTGGATCATACTGATCACAGTGGAGGACACTAGATCTTCACAGTATGGATTAGAAAGAGTTGAAAGCTTTTGGTGTTAAAGTAAAGTGCACCCATCTCATGTTGAAATTGGGATTTATTCATGACATTCATGGGAGAGATACACATAGTAGTAAAGCAACTTGGTTTGTTGTTAAATATTTTTCTGTACTGTACCTAACTGAGGTACTACTGTGTGTTAGACTTTACATTTTTGAAAGAAATTGTTGATAATTTTCAGGCAATGATGTAGGTTTGATGAAAGCATAGCTGATCTCTAGCTTATGCTATTATGAGTGCCAGGTGTAGACAAAACACCAGCATATTTTGTAGAATAATATTCCCTTCAGTTATAACTGACTTTGGGAAATTTTGTGAACTGGCATGTATTTCTATGCATTTACATAATTGTTTTTTAGATTTTTTTGTAATAAATATAGCATTTATTGTTATGAAATTGCATTCAACTGTTTAATTTGTCTCCATTAGTGGAATGGTATGACAGTATGGTTTAAGCATTTGCTCCATGTGAGAGGTAGTTTGGAGAACTGTGGGATGGGTTAGAGTGTTACTCACCCATCGTTTAGTGTATATATGTTCCAGTCACAGTAATATGACAACTGTTTCAGTAAGACCGTATGTTTGCATCCAATTATGTGTTGGTACATGAGGGGTTCTGTGGCTTGTACTCTTCGGTGCAAAACTTCGTTTTCCATCTGGAGAGGGGGTGGATGTCACAGAACATTTTCATGAGTATGAATGATGATAGTGTTTGGTGTAAGGGTCACTGAACTGTTGTTAACACTTAGTTAAGTGTAACTGAAATAGTGAGTTCATGTCTGACTTTATGTCAACATGGTGTGACTTGTACATGCGTGGTGGAAAGCATGTAGTGAACACAAGTCTGGTGTGACTGGGGGATTCTGTGTTTGACCGCCGAGTTGAGCGGGGGATTCTGTGTTTAGAAGCCGAGCTATAAGCTCGTATTTTTGTGACTGAGAGGATCCGTATTTGTGACTATGATATTTATGCTGTGATAGATTCTATCTAGTGACTTATTAATGGCGAGGTGTTTCTCGCCTGGAGACGCTCCTGTTGGAGCCAGAATTTCCTGTTCACGGAGAACATTATAAGGTGAAGATTTTCCACCTTGGAGCTACGAAGGAGTCAGGCGACGCGTTTCCCGCCTGGTAGCTATAAAGTACAGGCGAAGTGTATTTTCCCGCCTGGAGAGGATTCTTGGAATCTATTTGGCGATGTTCATGCCGCCCATCACAAATGATATGTGATATACACCTGGAGGGTGTTGTATTAGTGCGAGGGTGTTTTTCCGCACGTAAAGTTGTTTGAAGAAGTTGTGCGAAGAGTGTATACCGCACCAAGGACAGTCTGTACATTGTTATTGTGTAGTCGGAGAGACTGTGTATGAAGACTGTAGGTCGTTATGCCTTACAGGCAGTGTTAATCCAAGTAGTTAGTTCAGTATGTTGACTAGATGTGTGATATCCAGGACATGTATGTGAACGTCCTATTAAATGTCAGAGAACTGTAACCAGTGGCGTTGGGTTGATTTGTGCGAGCCAGGGTTTATCACCATCTTCATCTACACCCACGCCACACCCCACCATAATAATATTGTTCCTCACAAGTGGGGACTTTCATCGTCTAAACAGTCTAGATATGTCCGCTCGACTGAGAAGTCGTTGATGGCCGTTGTCAGCAGTTTTGCTGGGGAAAGTTATATAGATGCCACTATTGCTCATTACTTCTTACCGTTATTTTCATGAGATCAGGAGTAGTGATTTGTTGCTAGTTCGATATTGTGCATGCTAGTGATGTCCTCCTGGATGGTATTTCTGATAAGCTGATTGCAATGATGTATTGCGTTTTGTTAGGAGTGTATCCCGCCTATGTGAGTGATAGTCATGGCGGTTGCTGAGTAGATTGCCTCTGCGACTATTATTTGGATATCTTGTTGAGCTATAATGTGTGGCAAGTATGTGGCAGTTCTTTCGGTGCATTGTGCAACGCATGTTCATGTGTATTATTCATTAAAAGGGTCATTACCTGTTATAGGTGTTATTATGTTATTTATGTCAGCTATTGTGTGCTATGGTTGTACCTTTGAGACAGCAAGCTAAGAGTCTAGTGTGGGAGTGCCTTAAACCCATAGTACCAGTAGAGAGTTTGCTCTGACAGCACAAGTATTCTCATGTGTCTAGCTCTGACATCTGTGAGTGATAGTCATGGCGGTTGCTGAGTAGATTGCCTCTGCAACTATTATTTGGATATCTTGTTGAGCTATAGTGTGTGGCAAGTATGTGGCAGTTCTTTCAGTGCATTGTGCAACGCATGTTCATGTGTATTATTCATTAAAAGGGTCATTACCTGTTATAGGTGTTATTATGTTATTTATGTCAGCTATTGTGTGCTATGATTGTACCTGTGAGACAGCGAGCTAAGAGTCTAGTGTGGGAGTGCCTTAAACCCATAGTACCAGTAGAGAGTTCGCTCTGACAGTACAAGTATTCTCATGTGTCTAGTTCTGACATCTGGGGGCACTCTTGTCCGGTAAGTTAGAGGCCATGGGGCCAGTGATTTTCTATTAATTGGCTCATATTTATTGCTGACTATTTTCTTGGCCATGGAGGCCTGTATGTTATAGCGTTATTTCCCAGCAAGGTGACGTTTTGACCCATTATTATTATTGCCATTAAATTTTGGTACACACAGAGTGTTAGAAGGCTGGTTACGCCACTGTGTTGGCGCCTTCATATTTGCCGTCAATTCACGAGAGTGAGTTGTTTACGTTTCAATGTCCAGCGTAGGCTACCGTGTCGATCTGTTAGTGTCTTGTTTACGGTCTGTGACCTGACCTCATTTACGGGCTCTGACCTATTTTTCGGCATCACAGCGGTAATGTCTATTTTTTCAGTATATTTCAGTCTGTACCCAGTGAAATAAGACTTGGTTAAGTTTCAAGTTGTTTGTTATGGTATTGTTGCAGGGTTGTGTACGATTGTTCAAGGGTTAAGCTGTGGTTACAGTGTGCGTCAGACGGGTCAGTTTGACACATTTCTGAGTCTTTTTGGTTGTTGGCGACAGTGTTCCAGGAGGAGCAGCGGAGCCGTGAGGCTGGTACCATTTAGCTAGGGGCCCAGAAGGCATGCCCAGGTGTCAAATGGGAGTTAGGTTAGTCAACCTCGGTACTAGTGTGGTATGAGTTGATTGGTAGGAGTGTTTAGAGGTGATAGGTGATTGTTAGAGGGTTTGGTACCTCAAGCTATCGTCGTGAGCTGCTGCTCCTGTCTTCGTTTCTCAGATGTGCCCACCCAAGGGTGAAAAGCCGAAGCCAGTGACTATGCTCTGACGTGACCTTCCTAAGCCGACGCCAGTGACATTGCTCTGACGTGACCTTCCTAGGCGGACGATAGTGACGTGTCTGTCAATCCAGTACTTCCCAACAAAAGGGTGAATGTGTTGTGCTCGGTGCCTTGCGGACTTACCTGAGACTGTGTTATAAGCTGTGTAGCTGAACTTTGAAGAAGTAGACATTTTCATTGATAATACAAACAGTGCTGTGTGAGCACCGTGGTGTACCATGACACTCAGATTTGACAGTGAAGTGATTCCTGGACTTATATTCGTTTGGATTTTACGTGTCCTAGTGTGAAGTTTCGTTCGTTCTGTGATCATTATCATCGTCAGTGCTGAGGATTCTGCTTGCGCAAGCGCCGTTGGAGCTTCAGATAAGTTATTGTTTGTATGTTTATGTATTATATGTTATATTAATATTTTCTTCTTTCTCTGATAATTTAATGTTATTGTCTGTCTTCTTTACTGATTATATATATTAGTTACTTTCACATGGTAAATAGTGTAGTGCTGTTTTTGTATTTGCTTCTCAGTTTGTTATTGTTTTCTTTCCTCATGTTTTAACATTTCTTTATTACGTACGTGTGACTTTGTGTGTAGGTAGATTGATTGTTAGTTAGACTTGATCTTGCATCTTTGATCCTTATAGTTTGGAATTATCTGTATTATATATTTTGATACATTATAGTAATATTCTAATGGTTGTGTACTTAATTTATTCTCACTGAGGTGAAGATAGTGCTTGGTGGAAGAGTTACCTTCTAGCACTTCATTGTTGAGTGTGGTTTTCGTTGTGTTTTGGTGTTATAGTGTACTGGTGTGTGAGTGTAGTCCAGTTTTGGCCTTTTATAGGAAAGATTGGATTAGACCAATTCTATTAGGTTGTGGCTGTGCTTGTTCTGTGGTGGAGTCTGGCAGACGAATTTCCTGCGACTGCCCTGCTTTACATCCCAGAGCCCTGTTGGTGTTAGCTGTAGTTGTGAAGTGTGTATTTATATTGTCATGTACATTCAGTATTTCTTGTGTTCTGTTTAAGTGGTGTGTTATCTTGTCCTATCTTACTATCTTGTAAATACGTTTACAGGTATCCCTTGTTTTCGTTCGTGCTCAGTCACGCCTTGTAGATATTAAGCTATCTCTTCTCTTTGTATTCTATCATCTATTTCCTCGTGACTGGAATTTTGTTTTCGTGGTGTGATGTGTATGTTGCTTTCATTTGTGTAGTTTACATTTGTGTTCATTTGCCACAGGTAATGCTTGCTTAACAGAGAGTATTGAGTGTAATAATAAGTGGAGTGTTATTTGAATATAGCACCAACGTGGGTGCCAGTAAAGGATTGTGGGAGTAATGCCTATTTTGAACTGATTTAATACATTGTTGTCAAGGTATCACAAAGTGGTTATTATACAACCAATGACTATTGCAAGTTTGCGTGAGTATATCTCAGAGAATAAGTGGTCTGAAAGACCTAATTGTTACAAGTGGTGATACCATAGCCAAGAGGCTAAGTGAGACCTTATGGATATCATAAGGTAAAAGCGAATTATATTTATACAATAAACTACGAGGTGATATTTACTTTAATGCATATATATCCGTAGAGGGAAGAAGTGTATCATTATTTATTACTGCCATTACTGAAGATTATTGTAAGCAGAAATGTATCTGCTGACTTAAGTGCAATATATACAATTGAGTAATTGCATAGAAAATCTATTGCAAGACATAATAGTATATTATATTGTGAGAACTACGAGTGTACATCATGGAAATGGATAGTTTCATGCAGATAGGCCTGCAGGCCGGGTACACAGGAAAAGAATTAATGGAGTTTGCCAAGGCTGAATTCAATTCAGTTGAAAATCAAAAAGTTTTAGAGCAGAAAAAGAAAGAGAAGGAAGAGAAGGAAGAGAAAGAAAGAATTGATAAACAAAATGCTTTTAGAGATGCTCCAGCTGAAGAGATAGAGCAAAAGAGAAAATAATTTGAATTACAAGAAAAGAAGATGAAAGAAGATAAGGAGTTACAAAACAGGAAGATGAAAGAAGAAAGTGTGTGGAAACAGAGAGAATTCGAATTGCAAGAAAAGAAGATGAAAGAATAGAGAGAAATGCAAGAAAAGAAGATAGAGCGAGAATTGGAAGAAAAGAAGATAGAGAGAAAATTACAAGAAAAGATGATGAGAGAAGATAAAGAGTTACAGTTGGAGAAGGAGAGAATGAGAATAGCTTTGGAAGAGAAGATGATGGATAAAGAATTACAATTAAAGAAGTTAGAAGTGGGTGCGAGTGGTCAGAGCTCAATTTTTGGTGGGGCTCATCGTCCTTTTAGGCTGCGGCTACCAAATTTTAATGAGAAAATAGACAGTTTAGATTTCTTCTTGGAAAGATTTGAGGCCGGATGTGTGGCCTATAAGGCTGATAGGGATCAGTGGCCATCTCTTTTATCAACACTGCTAGTGGGGCCCGCGATGGAGACTTTTTATAGCCTCCCTGTGGAGGAAAGGGCTGATTATGACAAAGTGAAGGAGAGATTGCTCCGGAAGTTCCGTCTGACTGCTGACGGCTACCGGACGCGTTTTAAAAACGCGATGCCTACTTCAGACCAGGACTTCGAGGATTTTATCTCGAAGATCAAACTTTTTCTAAATAGATGGATCGAAATGGAATGGATTACAAAAGATTATAATGACTTGTTCGACTTAGTATTACGCGACAAAGTGTTATCCTCGTGCTCCAGTAAGTTGGTTGCGTTCTTCCAGGAACATCAACCAAAGGACATTGAGTCAATGGCCCAATTGGGGCACTATTATGTCCTGGCCCATCCGGGAAACCTATTCAGAAGTCGGGTCTGACAGAAGACTTAGTTGCCAGTGTCGGCAAAATTCAGCGCCATCCTTGGCGAAACCAGTCAGATAGGGATCAAGAGCAGAGGTTTGAGAAGCCCTCAAGTCCATATAAACCATATAGAGGTAGCTATGGGAATTTTCGTTCCCATAGGAATGGTCGGCCGAGGTGGCATAACCGACAATATGAGAGTTATAACGACGGAGGGGAGCGTCAAGCGCGAAAGGAGGTGCGCTTCGAAGACTCTCGGGACGAAGACAGATTTTGGTACAAAACCAAACATCATAAGAAGAGGAGTGCTTCCTCAGAGAGTCGTTCTTCTGACTCTGATGCGGGGTCTTCGTCATCGAAGAGTTCCAGCAAAAGTACACGCGAGGAGAAGAAGAAAGCGCGTCTTTGTACCAATTGTGGTGGCAAGGGTCAGTGTGCTGACGTATGCACTTCCCCAATAGAACACGCAAACTCCGCGTTTGTGTTAGATACTATCAACAGCGAGGACTGTGCAGGGTGTCGCCCTCTGTTCCACGCGAACGAGAGGATACTGCTGCAATGTGGGCATGCGGCACCATGTCTATCAGCAGTCCATGAGACTAGCAAGGTTGATCTCCACAAAGGCATGGTGGAGAGGAAACCAGTCTCCGTGTTGAGGGACACGGGATGCACGACAATTGGGGTGCGTCGATCGTGCATTGACGACTCCTGCCTTACAGGCAAAACTGTAAAGTGCACCACGTTCGGGGGCAAAGTAGAGTCTTACCCCCAAGCATGTATCAACGTGGACACTCCATTTATAACAGGTAGAGTGAACGCGTTCGGTCTCGAAAATCCCATTGCCGATCTAATCATTGTCAATGTACGAGGAGTTCATAAAGCAAAGGGTGGGGCTGGAGCAGAGGCTCAGCATCATCAAACTCCCAAGGGAGATAACCACAAGATACATTGTAGACGCGAGGCGCAACGAGTACCAAACGACGGAAGTAGAAGCAGTAGGTACGTGTACGAGGGTCCGAAGGCTAATAATCGCACAGTTTGGGTGCGGAACGTTCCCCAGAATACTAGTTGGCGCACTCTTAGGAGAGTATTCAACGAAGTCGCGCACGTTAGATTTGTGGAAGTAGTGCCATTGCGTGACAAGACCAAAATGGCACGGGTGACTTTTGCCAATAGTTGGGGTGCGCGGAAGGCAGTTAGGCTGAAGCATATGTCCTTGCTTCAGAATCATTTGCTAATAGTTCAGCAATAGCTGGGGGTAGATTTAGGGTCGCGTTCAGTAAGATGTTCGGTTAATATGAACCGAACCTGAACAGCCTAATTATTCACTAAATTTTATAGTGGTTACACTGTAGTGTGACAATACTGGTATTCATCTTTGAATACCTGTCCAGCCGGTTTTTGGCTAGAAGGGAAACCGGAAGAAACGGTTTGGCGGCAAAGTTAGTCTAGAGATGTCCGCTTGACTGAGAAGTCGTTGATGGCCGTTGTCAGCAGTTTTGCTGGGGAAAGTTATATGGATGCCACTATTGTTCATTACTTCTTGCCGTTATTTTCATGAGATCAGGAGTAGTGATTTGTTGCTAGTTAGATATTGTGCATGCTAGTGATGTCCTCCTGGATTGTAATTTCTGATAAGCTGATTGCAATGATGTATTGCGTTTTATTAGGAGTGTATTCCGCCTATGTGAGTGATAGTCATGGCGGTTGCTGAGTAGATTGTCTCTGCGACTATTATTTGGATATCTTGTTGAGCTATAGTGTGTGGCAAGTATGTGGCAGTTCTTTCAGTGCATTGTGCAACGCATGTTCATGTGTAATATTCATTAAAAGGGTCATTACCTGTTATAGGTGTTATCATGTTATTTATGTCAGCTATTGTGTGCTATGGTTGTACCTTTGAGACAGCGAGCTAAGAGTCTAATGTGGGAGTGCCTTAAACCCATAGTACCAGTAGAGAGTTCGCACTGACAGCACAAGTATTCTCATGTGTCTAGTTCTGACATGGTCCCTAGCACAGTTTATCAGTTGGCTTTAATCCGGTACTGTACTGTATGTGATCATGTCTCTCAACAACGTCCTGCCCCTAGCACAGTTTATGAGTTGGCCTTAATCCGGTACTGTACTGTATGTGATGATGTCTCTCAACAACTTCCTGTCTCTAGCACAGTTTATCACTTGGCCTTAATCCGGTACTGTACTGTATGTGATCATGTCTCTCAACAACTTCCTGCCCCTAGCACAGTTTATCAGTTGGCCTTAATACGGTACTGTACTGTATGTGATCATGTCTCTCAACAACTTCCTGCCCCTAGCACAGTTTATCAGTTGGCCTTAATAATACTGTACTTTATGTGATCATGTCTCTCAACAACTTCCTGCCCCTAGCACAGTTTATCAGTTGGCCTTAATACGGTACTGTACTTTATGTGATCATGTCTCTCAACAACTTCCTGCCCCTAGCATAGTTTATCACTTGGCCTTAATACATTACTGTACTGTATGTGATCATGTCTCTCAACAACTTCCTGCCCCTAGCACAGTTTATCACTTGGCCTTAATACGGTACTGTACTTTATGTGATCATGTCTCTCAACAACTTCCTGCCCCTAGCACAGTTTATCAGTTGGCCTTAATCCGGTACTGTACTGGATGGGATCATGTCTCTCAACAAATTCCTGCCCCTAGCACAGTTTATCACTTGGCCTTAATCCGGTACTGTACTGTATGTGATCATGTCTCTCAACAACTTCCTGTTCCTAGCACAGTTTATCAGTTGGCCTTAATCCGGTACTGTACTCTCGAACTATCTTCAGGATTACAATCTAGTAATGATCTACATACCATTTTCTTGACGAGATGCTCGAACCAAAATAACTTTACCATAACTCAATAACAACATACCGTTGTTAGAAGAATCTTGATCTGTCTTCCCTGCAAAACTGCAGTCAGTACTACACTTGATGATAGTACCTGGGCTAGTTTCTTCCTTCTGCCTTCTACATCGTACAGATGTCTATCATTGTTAGCCTATTTTAACTTTCACATAGCTGGATTATAGCAAGGAGTAAAGTAAAGGGTAAAAAGAACTGTCTTCGACTACCCACGGGTTTATATAGCCCTATGTCATGTGACCACGTCTCCCTATTCACAAATTATAACTCGTTATTCTACTCTCAGTTATCTCCCTTTTCCTATCACACTACCTTCCCTAACCCAAAAAAAAAAGATTTGTCCCACAACACAAATTTTTCTCTCCCCTTGATTAAGACACCTATCTCTACCCCAAAACTTAATTTAGACTTCCTTGACCAGTATTACCATACATAAACACATAAATAAAATATACACCATCATTCTACCCACATGGAATAATCCCTTATGTATTCATCATCTTCTTCCCATTACCCTATCATATAGTTTCTTCTTCTTCTTCTTCTTCTTTGATCCTTAGCCGCCGACCGTCAAAGCAGTCAGTGGCCATCACGCCTAGTGGCGTCTTGTAGGGCAACAACAAATTGATTCCACTTTGCTCGGTCGGCGGCCATCTTTCGTACAGTGCCCCAACTCTGGTTCATTCTTTGCATCTCAGCCTCCGCAGTCCTCCTCCAGGTTGTTTTTGGTCGGCCTCGCTTTCGTTTCCCTTCAGGGGTCCAAAGCATAGCTGTTCTTGTGATGGCATCGGGGTCTCTTCTGAGGACATGGCCAACCCAGCTCCAGCGTCTGCCAGCTATGATGGTGTGCATGTCCTCTTGCTTGCTCCGAGCAAGCAGATCTTGGTTGGTGATGGTATTCGGCCATCTGTCCTGCTATAATGTTATCCATATTTTCCATTGTCCTTGTTCTGACTCTTCCTCTAATTTCTTCCTTATATGTTTCTCTTTTCTTCGCATCTTTATTTCAGTCTCTCTATTCTCTACCTTCTGTATTTGTGTATCTCAATCTCTTTCTTCCATATTCTTCTGTTCCTCATAACACCCTGCCCTTTTTGTAAAGCTTCTCTTACTATATCTGTTCACTCCAGAACTATCTTTCGCCTCTTGTCTCACTTATAATTCCTCCGTTATATGTTCGTTTCTTCTAGAACCTTTCTCGATATCTCTGCCATTTACACATAGCTTCTCCCAACATACGTATGTGTACACTCCATGTATCTCTCTGTTATTTCTCTATGGTTTCTCAACTTCTTTATCTCAGCCATCTCCTCCTCCCTCATCCACTGTATTCGTTCCAACTGGAACAATCTCCCTAAATACTCTAGTCTGTCATCACCTTATGACTTTTCGAATCCCTTTCTTCTCCTCATCTCTTCTGACATTACTCATGTCTTCTCTTCCTATATTATCATTGCCAGTCTCCCATGGCCTATATTCTGACTTCTCGACACTCGAGTCCTAATTATCTTGAATATCTCTCCATGTTTTAACTCCTCCTTCTTTGCCTCCTCTGCGACACTTCTGTCGCTCAGAAGAAAAAAAAATGTCTGTTGATTTAATATGCATCTCAGCACCTTCCAATCTCCAGTTCATGTACTGTTTATCAATTGTGTGTTTGGCTTCTTTCCATAATCAATCTGTTCATGCACACTTTTCTATTTTCGGGAGAGTACATATAAGGAAACAATACAATTATTGTCTAACTTTCAACCACAATTGCACCCCCTTAGCTATAGTTGAAAGTTATTGTACTCTCTCGAAAATAGAAAAAGTGCGCAAATGACGGTGTGCATGATGTGGCCAACCGACGTACTTACGGCGGGAATTATGGTCTTGGATGATTATCAGCGATGCGTGAATAAAACAATATATGTACTGAATGTAAAATCTTGACTCATAAATTGAGTACAGATGGATAGTAATATATATTTTTTTAAATACAAGTAGACACAATAACCTCAACAATAACACTGATCAAAGTTAAGCGGACAAAAAAGGTCAGTTACGCACAAACATTTCCTGAAAGAACTATAGCACAATTTTAAAAATTTGTTTAACCGACACTGAGTTGGGAAAATTAGCGTTAACATTTCTTTACTGACATTTAGCGTCCCGGAAATTAGCTATGTACTTTTTTTGCCGACAATTTGCTACACTAGCAGCGAGACAAACATCTGTTGTGGTTTACACAGGAAGGCGACAATTTCTTGTTATATTCTCTCAACTTGAATGCTAACGCTTTTGTTTTTCTTTCACATTTGATGCTGGTAACTAAAATTGAAATACAGCATTGTAGTTCGATTATGCGGCCGTTTCCATTGATACCAATTATGCAATGCATTAAGATTTCTTTGTTTCACATTTTTATTTTTGTTGTAAATTATGCCTGTGTATTTTTTATTTCAGCCTGCAATTATTTGTCACAGTAACATTTCTCTTTAGCTCCTGTCCGTAAGTGTTTGAATACATTATTTACGTGCATCAACCCGAGAATACAGCTTTTACGTTCATCAACCCGAGAATACCGTTTTTACGTGCATCAAACTGACAATACAGTACATACGTGCATCAACTTGAGAATAAAGTATATACCTGCGTCATTTGAGAATAGAGTATATACGTGCATCAACCTTAGAGTACAGTATATACGGGCATCAACCCGAGAATACAGTATATACGTTCATCGACCTGAGAATACAGTATATACGTGCATAAACCTGAGAATACAGTATACACAAGCATCAACATGAGAATACAGTATATACGTGCATCAACATGAGAATACACTATTTACGTGGAACAACTTAAGAATTCAGTATATACGTGCATCAACCTGAGAATACAGTATATACGTGCATCACCCTGAGAACACAGTATATACGTGCATCAACCTGAGAATACAGTATGTGTGTCCAACAACAAGAGAATAAAGTATATACGTGCATCATCCTGAGAATACAGTATACACGTGCATCAACCTGAGAATACAGTATATACGTTCATCAACCTGAGAGTACAGTAGATACGTTCAGCAACATGAAGATATTGGTACTGACGTTGTCTCGTAGGGGACTAAGGGAAATAATCAAAATGAATGTTTGTTTCGGAAGTGTAAGTGGAGATAATCAAGTTAATCTCAGAGTTTAAGTGGAGATAACTGAGTTAATTTCAGAATGGAAGTGGAGATAATCAAATTAATCTGAGAGTTGTATTGGGGATTGTCGTGTTTATTTTAGAGTGGAAGTGGAGATAGTCAAGTTAATCTCAGAGTGGAAGTGGAGGTAGTTAAGTTAATTTCAGTCCAAGTCAAGATAATCAAGTTAGTCTCAGAGCAGAAGTAGAGATAATCAAGTTAGTCTCAGAGCAGAAGTAGAGATAATCAAGTTAGTCTCAGAGCAGAAGTAGAGAGTGCAAAGTTAATCATCTATGTTTGATGCGTGTCTTATCCAACAGACAACATTTAATATTCTGTAGTCACAATTCTAAAATCAAGTAAGATGTTAAAGACATTATTGACTTAGGACTATTATGATTGTTCAAAAAATGAGCGAAGAAAGAAAATGTTATCAGCTAATGTTCTCAATGTGTATGCTACTCAATACCAACGTCTTCTCAACACTTCTTTTTCCAGTTACATTTGTCTGGCTCATTCCATCACTTCTTCTTCCAGTTATATTTGTCTGGCTCATTCCATCACTTCTTCTTCCAGTTATATTTGTCTGGCTCATTCCATCACTTCCACATTGGTTATCTTTTCAAACTGTATCAATCCTTCTAACCTGCGCATGCGCTATTTCTTTTTTTTTTAGACTCTGTAACTTTGCGAATGTCTGAGTTTCAGATATTTATTTCTGTGTTGGGTTTGATTTCTTGTTTTTTCTGTGTCATTCCCAATATAAAAATAGCTCGTTTTTTCTGTGATTTTGATATTGTTATCTGTTCCAGTCGATTTGACAACACAGTTTCAAAAATTATGTAATCACGCGTAATATTTTTGTATCAAGGGAATTTACTAAGTTAATATTTTTTGTTTAAGGGGAAAAAACTCTATATAAAAACAAAACTTGAAAATTTACAGTCTATTTTAGTTACCTAAATTGTTCAAACTGAATTTTAAAATGCAAATGTAAATGTTTGTTGGATCTGAAAGCTTCGAAAGCTTTCTTTTTAAGTTCTTTATTTTTTTTATTTACAAATAACACAAGTTGCAAATGCAATTTGGGTTTTAGAATATTGCTTCTCATATATATGACACATTTGATAACTAGTTTTTTTTTTTACACATAATAATATTGTGCAACCAGCAGTTTTGTATTTCATTCTATGCACACCTGCCTACCATATTATACACTTGCGCGCATTAAATCTGGTGTATACACATTCATTTGTGCCTTGAATCCTACCTTCCACATCCATCAACAGCCGTACGTTAACGCATTTGATTTTCCTAATTACGGCGTGGTTAAAATGCTAAGCAATAATTGTATCCTGATTGTTGCAGTAAATTAACTTTGCACAGTACTTCGAGATATAGTTAGTTATTGTCAATGAGTGTTGCTGGGGTTTGTTTGCTTGTATGAATGATCCACTGCTCCAGTCGGAGCTTAACTGGTATGTTAAGTTGTTATGAGTTGTGTTTGCTTGCGCTATGATAATTTTGCCTCAAGCGATGTTGTGAGTTGGAATTCAGCCATGCTGCAAGCTATATACATACGATTGCATGATTGTGACGGTATTGTCTCTACTGCTTTGCAGTAGTGGTCCAACAGTGGCCAAAACTCAAGATCTAATATGGGCATCAAAGGTGTCTATCTTCGCACAAGATTACTCTTGGCAGAGATGTAGACAGAAGGGTAATGACACTTCTATCACAACGGGAATCTTCACATGGTATTCAGATAAGCGAAAACAATGTTGCTTTAGCTAAGGACGTTAATTCTAGAATCTGCCGACCACGTATTTGAAGAATTAAGCAATGGTTAATTTTAGCTCGTGAAGCCCCACCCTGATTAACTCAGTGGAATTCTTATTATTCTGGTATATTTCTGTTTAGAGTGTGTGTAGTAAATTGACAGAGACAAACATGCAGTAACTTTAAAAGGATTAAATCGAAGTTAAATTTGTAAAATTACAAATAACAAAATTTAATAATTACTTAAGTTTTAACAGGTTGAAAATAATTGAGTAGTTAGAAGAAAAGTTTCATCATTGATGGAAAATAGAGACGATAGAAATAAGCTCACTTTGGCAGATCATATATGTGTGATGGGGTGGGCGAGAGATGAAGATGCTGTTGTGATATGTGATCACTTTCTTGCACACTCGCACCGACCTGAACAACAATAAAACTCTTGATTCTAATGCAGGGGCAGTATTTATTCATACAACCATGTCAGTGACCCAAACCAACAAAGCGAACTAATGAACAAATATTAAACAAGTAAGCAAACAAACCAAACACACTGCCAGTGCTCAATTGCTAATCGTGTCATGTCTTTGTTCATCTTCTACCCACATAGGGCGCGCCTAACTTCGTTTTCTCTCGTCTGGACCGCTCTTGCAAAAAATACTTTATCTATCTATCTATCTATCTATCTATCTATCTATCTATCTATCTATCTATCTATCTATCTATCTATCTATCTATCTATCTATCTATCTATCTATCTATCTATCTATCTATCTATCTATCTATCTATCTATCTATCTATCTATCTATCTATCTATCTATCTATCTATCTATCTATCTATCTATCTATCTATCTATCTATCTATCTATCTATCTATCTATCCATCCATCTATTTATCTATCTATCTATCTATCTATCTATCTATCTATCTATCTATCTATCTATCTATCTATCTATCTATCTATCTATCTATCTATCTATCTATCTATCTATCTATCTATCTATCTATCTATCTATCTATCTATCTATCTATTTATCTATTTGCTCTCCAAGCCTGTCTGTCTGTTTGCCCATCTGCCTGTCTGTTATGTTTATCGGTCAGTAAGCAATAATTTTGCTGGACGGTCTGCCTGCCGGTCTGTGTGCGTGTCTGCCTGCCAGTCTGTGTGCGTGTCTGTCTCCGTAGCTGTTTTTGTTGGGTGACTGTCTGTCTACCTGTTTGCCGGTATGTCTGCCTGCGTGCTTGTCAATCTGAGTATCTGTTTGTTCATCGCGTATGTCTGTCTATCTGGCTGTCTGTCTGACAGTCTGTCTGTCTGTCAGTCTGTCTGTCTGTCTGCATGCCTGTCTGAGTGTATGGATGTCTAATCTAGAGAGATATAACTGTTTTGTGATGTAAAAAAAAACAATAATATAACGATAAATTTAACACAAGCGAACAAGAAGACCACGACACTTACAGCAGAACATAACAACAAAAATAACAACAAAATATGAACAGGAAATAACAAACCAGAGTCTACCGCCGAGACAGAGACTGACCAAGGCTGTGATTCATTATAGCTCACTTTTGTGCGAAGATGGCACTTGATGTGAATGTGAACGTCATGTTATGTCCGCGAGTATATGACGTGACAAAGAAAGAGCAGAATCACTGTGACAATCAAGCATGTCGTAAGAAGCGGCTCTTGTAAGACTGTTCGTGTTGTTAGCAATCTTCCCTTATAACACAGATTGATTACTACAGAACATTCTACCACAAAAGCATATCAAATATTTTGGCGCTGTCTTTCTGTATGGGATCTAACTGTAATGACGATTAAAAGAGACAATATGAACAACCTCTACAACAGTAGGGAAAAGCTAACACAGCAATATAATCACTATAATAGATCAATTAAAGATATGAACGGAATATTTCTAGCAACTTCTGAATAGATCAGCTCCACAACCTCCTACCCCCATCTGCCATTTTTACTCCAGCTAGGAGAGAATAAGCTATCAGCCAACAAAACAACATGAAGCAGAAATAAATGTTATGGCGATTATCTCCCTTGGCCTGCCGTAGTAGGCCACGATTGGTGGCCAGAGAGTTAGAGAAAAAGCATTAGTCTATAGAAAGAAGTAACCTTCAATCAAGAATTATTCATAGCAGTGAGGTAAATAGGAGGATCTAAGGAAGAAAACTACAAAAAACTGATTGTTCTAGGTTTTTGTAAAGTTTATAACCCCGCCACTATTCTACGAGATAAATATTTATCACTATGTAACAATAGACTCGTGCTCAGAAAGTCCATAGATGAAGGTAATTCAGCAATATATAGAGATACTTAGATGTATCTTTATATACATATTTAAAATGAGTTCATACAGATGCAAACATCGACTTCCCATCAACCAAGTTATCAACTCCAACGATGGATGTATATATATATATATATATATATATATATATATATATATATATATATATATATATATATATATATATATATATATATATATATATATTTATATATATATATATATATATATATATATATATATATATATAATTAGGAAACACCACTATAAGATGTAGAATCTTACACATATCTTGGCAGAAATATACACAAAGTTGGAGGGACAGACAGTGATATCAAAATAAGAATACAAAAAGCAAGAAGACCTTTCATTGCATTGGGAAACACATGGAGATCAAGGGAAATTAAGTCCAACACAAAAATTAGCAACTCAAATGTCAAGTCAGTACTAATATATGGCTCAGAAAGATGGAGACAACAAAAACAACAACAAAAAGCTACAACCATTCATAATTTAGTGCTTGGGTAGAATAGAAGGATTGAAATGGTATTAATAGTTAATCTACAAACCCTAGTTTTAGTACTTTCAGGAAGATTCCTGGGAACAGTGACTATGAATACACTATCTAAAGTTTATCACTGTTAATTGTAATGATTACTTCTGGTATTAATCACGTCACATACTAGACATCTCTCTTGTATCCTAGCTGGCTTCTCCTCTCTGTCTGTGTGTTATAAGTGGAAATAATAATAATAATAATAATAAATTCTTTAAGCACCAAACACGGCGCATAAGGCAGAAACCAGTGCTCTCCAGGTTGTTCGTTGTGACGCCACTCCTCTTAGCTCTTGCACATTATTTAGGCCCAACGTTCTTCCTTCTCTTATTATTGTTCTTCTGAGTGTTTCTTTTGGTCTTCCTTTTTTCCTCTTACCCTCAGGAACCCAAGTGAGCGCCTGTAGTGGTATTCTGTTGTTTTGCATTCGTAGGACATGACCGATATATGACCATCGTCTTTTCCTTATATAGTCGGAGACATATTTCTGCCTAGAGTCTTCTCTTATTTGTCGATTAGTCTTGAATTCTTTCCAACTGATGTTCATGAGTTTTCTAAGACATTTGTTCTCGAATGTATTCAGCTTGTTCTCCAATGATTTTGTTATTTTCCAACTCTCACAGCCGTATGTTAACACTGAGATAACATTTGAATTAAACAGACGAAGCTTGGTATGTTTACTGTCGAGCCTGGTTCTGTTTCGGTAACAATAGCTTGTTTTACGATAGTGAATTGTTAACTCACTGATCAACCCTCCGATCCAACCGACCGATTCGAGGGAATACAGAGTCTTTAACACGTCACTCTTATATCCGACAATTTTGGGTTAGCAAAGTTTATTTTCAGGGTTAATTTATTTACTACACCAATTACCACTATAGGGGTGTCTTAATTTGTATCCCTCAGTCCTACACAACTTTTATTCTAGGGGAAAAGGAAGGGGGGGGGGGGGGAAGATATTACTAAAAACGGTTTATGTGTTTGTTAATCTACCTGGTTTGTCGGAAATGATTAAATACAAATTTAAGAAGGCAAAGGCACTGCGGAATGAATAGAACTGGTCACTCAGTCATAAGCTGGACGTTGTATAATGAAGTTTCTAACACTTCGCACCCCTACTACCGTATCTGGTATGGAAATAACTTTACGTGTTGTTTATGTAGTGAATGTGTGAGCACGTTTCTTTTTTACAGGGGAATTTATTGCGGTATTTTTGTTGTCACGGGAGAGAACCCACAACAAAACAAAAAATAATTATTTAGGGCAAATATTTACTGAAAGCCGTTTTTTTCCAGTAGTTAATGTAAATTTATAATGCAAAACTTTTACCATTGTTTATGCTTTACATACAATATTTATATTTGAATACTTTTAAATTACATTCTGGCTCTTATCTTAAATAAATATAATTTATAAAACAAACGTAGGCTCTAGCTCATATTTTTATATAGCTATTTATTTCTTTAAATGAATAATTTAAAACTACCTATGACATTGTTTACGTGCGTACCATGTTGAACGTGTACATGCGTTTTACATCCGGCAAATGCGCCATCAATATAACCTTGAAACATACCGTCTCTCACCATCATCCGCCACGCCTGCTCGGATTTGATTCTTCCAAGCTATGTTATTGTAAAATAGTACATTTAGATTTGCGTCCTAATTGTCCGTCATTCTGACACTGTTTATATATATATATATATATATATATATATATATATATATATATATATATATATATATATATATATATATCTATATATATATATATATATATATATATATATATGTATTGTTAATCAGCTATATAGCAGCCACCACTGTTATAATCAAGGTGGATTAATAATAATAGGCCCTATCACGTTGATCCAGTTGATTCATACACCACATTGATAAAGCGTGTTGTTGTGTTGTGATGTGTGATGTACTGCTTTCATAAGGTCATACTGGACACATAAATGAATGGTCAACTCGTTCCGACACAGTGCTGACATCGAGTGAGAATGTATTTGTAAAGGACGCGAATGTGTGTACTGTTCTATTGAGTTGACAAGTCCCTCACTCAATCATAAGCAGAAGTCAATAAAGGGTAAACTGCTGATGACGTTTCACGCATTTAATAATGGACGTACACTTTGACACTACGAGTACAGTCATTTGAACAGGTTGGCAAACAATCATCGTATACTTGAAAAATGGGTGACAATATCAGATGTACATTTATGTGGCATGTCAATATAATGGAACGATAGTAGACAAGTACTCAATATTCTGGTTGTCTATCGTCTCATGCTCCAACTGACTAATCGCGTCAGTGAAGTTGAATACATAAACATCAACAATGGTTCACTGTCAGAACCTTCTCCTGGCTAAGTTTCTCAAGCCGAAAATTCATCCAATATTCATAGGAATAATATCAAACCACAGTAGTGGGTTTTCAGAATATGTAGATCTCTGTACCATCATCAGATAATAAGACCTTTTCTGTTCTCCGACAATGATCCGCTTACAATGGCGGGAATCCAAAATGGCTCTCCTTCGTGAGCTTCGCTCACCCAGGATGACAAATTATGAAGTAGAATTATTTCGTTATTTATACGTAAATGTCCTCATTGGGCTTCTATGCACATCTGCTATCAATAAGGCTGGTTACATCAAATAATCTAGCGCTGCTAGATAACATGTCATGTTCATAGATAATCAGCAATCCTAGATATACGATAATAAGTCTCCCATCTAGGCTTAGCGAAAACGTTCAGCAAAAAAGGGTTTGTTTTACCTTGCTTTAGGAACAAACACACAAGCGAATAACGCACGCCATTCCTTGGCGTTAATAATAAACATTAGGAGAATCTCTGATAATACAACCATGCAGAGAAACAATCTCCTTCCTAGAATCATTCACAGAGATCACATCAAACTTGCTAATCGACCAGCCCATAGAGATGACATGACAGCTGCTTCACTGTAGACACACCGAATCGACGCCCGCGCAGAAATGCCTTTTGACCCCAGAGTTCAACTCAAAAAATAGACCGACATAGAAATACAAATATACCAAGATATAAGACCGAATCGCCTTAGATAGTCAAGGAATACATATAATTTCGGGCCATAAACATTTTAAGCAAGACCAATCTGTATCTGGCCATACCAGACGCAAAATGACGTAAGTCTAGTATTCATACGCCAGATTGAGACACAAGAACAGATAACTCATAGAATGAATACACATCGACCATTCAGAGTTCTGTCCCTTAGACTGAGAATCGTTGATTCTCAAATAAATACTTTTTCATCAGACAAATAGTTACATTTTACATTTGTATGCGTACCAACAGTAATCTGTGCGTCACATACTACCACACAAAAGAATATGTGCGCAACACGTATATGGTATTGAGCCTTTTTTCTTGCTTAGCATAGATCGTCCAGGTCTCGCTGCCATGTAGGAGTGTGCTGGTGACGCAGGCGTTATATACCGCAGCTTTGGTCTTCGTTGTGAGTTTGTAGTTGTCCCCAAACACGCGATGTGAGGCGAGCAAAGGTAGCTGCAGCTTTGAAAATGCGGCTGTAGATTTCTGTATCCAGTGAGAGGGTAGACCCTAGGTATGTGAAGTGGTGCACCACTGCCAATTCATAGTTATCGATAGTGATAACTGGTGCAGCATCCAAATCCTGACTTAGCACATTCGTTTTCTTTAGACTTATTGTGGGGCCAAAGTCCTTGCAAGCTTGACTAAAGCGATTCATCAAGCTCTGAAGCTCCTGTTGGCTTTGAGTGACGACTGCAGCATCATCAGCGAATAACAAGTCTCTTATAGTTACCGTTTTGATTTTTGTTTTTGCTTTCAGCCTTGAAAGATTAAACAGACGGCCATCCAAGTCCAGTGTCTGGTTTCTGAAGACTGAGGGTAAGCTGAAATTATGATAACTATCATGTATATAATTTATTTATTGCATGATAATATATGATGTGTGTTAAGTTTGTGTAGATGCTAAGAAATGCATCAGTATTTCAATTTGTAGGCTACCTGATGTGAAGGATCAACCATTTTCAGGACTATTAGAAAATCTGTGTTTAATATTTGGAAGGATTAAACTATAAATATTAAAGGATGTACAGGAGAGGATCAAACCAGATGATGGTTACTACTTTTAAAAAATTGAAATGTTAATACTAATCCTGTATCACTGAAATGATGTCATTACTTACTATGACTGTATACCTTTGACTTCTGATGACTGACTGGTCTGACATCTGTGCTAATCAGTTACACGTCTAGCCAGATACTAGCCAAGACTGATAAGGTGTTTCAGGTTCCATGTTATAACTGAAAAACCAGACTGTCAAGTATCAGAAACCTTTGTTGTTCATCAGAGGCAATCCCACAAAAAGTGCAGGACCCCAAAGAGTCAACTACAGCTGGTCATTGGTACCCCTATTGCTGGGTCTGCCAATGCTGATAAATACAGTGACAGTTCAGTGTCAGCAAAATCAAGATTCACAGATAAGTGTCAGTTAAGAAACTGACATAATCCATATTTGAAACAACAGCCAATATTTGTGATATGAAGCAAACTTCTACAACAGTATTCACATTATTGTAGAATTCAGTCAAATGATGACAGTAATCTGTAAGTCCACAGGACTAAGAGAACAGTGATATAGTAATATTGATTCCAGTATTATTTAACTTAACTATACAAGAAGATATTGTTCAAGATCCAGAAGTGTAAAGGACAATACTACTTATTAAAATTGCTGAATGACTTTGTTTCAACTAAATAAATGTTCCATGAGGAACGACATTCCTACCAACACATTAGTTAAGAAATAACATTAATTGTGTGAATATTTTGTGTATATTTTAATGCTCATTTCCAAATAGCAGAAAAAGAATATTAATGTAAATATTAAAAGATTATAATTGTACCTGATGACTTATTCACTTTGACAATTGTGTTTCAAGTAAATGGTCAATATATGTATCCCCTAGAAATTAATTAATCATAGGAACGTCACAGGGAGGAGACACCTTAAATCTTGGTACTAATTCTTACCATCTGGGCCAGGATTTTCACAGTCTGATCTATGATATCCATACACCAGGGCTTATTTCTAAGACTGTGGTATTACTTTTAAGACCAGAACTCTTTGCTGGCATACTATCCTGGTATCATCTGATACACCTGGATATCCATCTACTATCACTATAAAATACTCACATATACACTTAAACTTAAAGAAACCTCTCGTTAAACTGGGGTCTCGTTCGCAGGATATCTTTGATATTCCAGAGCCAACATTCTATTTCTGCTGTCTAGAAAATGTTTTGTAGAATATTTTTGGAAAGAGTTAACAAAGTAGGAAATACAATTTTTTAGGAGTACTACTGAGTACAGATAAAAAAAGCTGTTTCATATATGGTGATGGCAGTTTAATTAAATTTAATTTTAACTAAGTTAATTATATTGTATTAATTTGGATTGAGTTGGACAGCTTACCCTACTAGGCTACAGATACATCATGGCTGACTTGATCAAATTTAGATCTGCTACACTGCAGATGGGAAAGGATCTAAGCATGAGTGGTGATGCTCTGATCCAGTATGTCACGACAGAGTGTGATAAGTATATGGACAAAGAAGAAAATAAAGTTGAAGCAGAGAGAGAAGCCAAGAAATTTAAAGCAGAGAGAGAAGCCAAGAAATTTGAAACAGAGAGGGAAGAAAAGAGATTTAATGATGGAAGCTGAAGTTCAAGCAAAAATGGTAGAAGCTGAGAGAGAAGAAAGGAGGTTACAAGCAGAGAGAGACCATGAGCTGAAAATGATACAGCTTGAACTTGAACTTCAGGCTGGTACTAGCACCCATGGTAGTAGCTCACCTCACTCTGAGAGTAGTTACAACTAGACATGGCAAATGGAGCAATGAGTTTCCACCTGGATCCATTTATTGAAAAGGAGGACGCCATTGAGTTGTACCTCGATAGATATGAGAGAATAGCTTCTACCTATAGATTGGAAAAGGAAAAATGGACCCTTAAGCTATCTCAGGGGCTGAGAGGAGTTTCATACGAGGTTTACTTAAAACTCTCAAAAGAAGATCAGGAAAATTATGAAACCTTGAAGCAAGCATTGCTTATTCGTTATGAAAAAACTCAGAGACGTATAGGAAGGAATTCGGAACTGCTAAGCTTCTACCTGGAGAAACATATACCCAGTTCTCAGCTGGACTAGAAACGTATTTGGTGAAATGGAGTAGTTTAGGTAAATATCAGAAAACCTATAAGGATCTGGAAGATAAGGTTATGCTGGAGCAAGTGAAAAATTCCATGCCTCAAGAAATGAGGAAATTTCTTATGGAACAAGGAGAAGAGAGGCTGGAAGCCATTTTAAAATGTGCAGAGAGATACCACGCAGCTCAAGCTGAACTGGTAGGAACTAAAAAAGCAAGTAGAAGGATATAAGCCACCACTAAATAATACCAAGTTTAACCAAAGGAAACCAACCGTACAAAAATAAGCAAAGATTTGATAATAAGGACAATAACCCTCAGACTCAGGAAAAGAAACCCTACAAACAGGGAGATAAGTGGTGCAAAATTTGTAAGATGAGCAACAACCATACTGTAGAGTGTAAAAGGAAAACCCCTCCTCACCACGCTGCATGTTTAGCAACAGGGAATAGGAAGGATAAGAAGGAACTGAATAGTCAGAATAGCCTCCGTCATTTCCCTGTGAGTGAGCTCGTGACCGTGAACGGCACTCGAGTCACGTGCTTATATGATACAGGTCTGGATTTTGACTCAGTTGAGAGTTCAACCCTAGTGCACCCTGATCAACTTACCACAGAGACAGTGGAAATACAAGGGGCAACTAAGGAAACAGCAACCATGACACTTCCCATAGCTAGGATCAATGTGAAATCATGCTACGAGGAAGGAGTGATAAAAGCAGTAATAGATGAACATATATACCCGCTGATAGTGGGATGTAGATATGTATTTTTGGGTGACGTAATAAACCTGTTGTCATGGCAACACTCCAGACCAGGTCTTGCCCTAAGAAGGAGGAGGGAAGTTTAATGAATATTCATCTGAGAACGATGAAAAATGCACATGCTGAAGATACCTATTGAAGCCATGTTTTTGCAAATTGCCGGATAGTCATAACCCCCCCCCCCCTCAAATAAAGGACAATTTTATGTCAATGATGGATTGCTGAACAGGAAAGCTGGTACAGGACCCAATGAAACCATGAGCATTAAAAAAATTAAGGAGTGGTAAAACCGTTTCAAAGATGGCCGCACATCGGTGGATAGCGAGCTACATTCCGGTAGACCATCAACAAGCCGAAACGACGTGGTCATTCACGAAGTGCGGACGTTGGTCATGCAGAACCGTCGTATCGCCATCCGAGAACTTACACACGAGGTGGGGATAAGTCACGGTTCAGTACAATCCATAGTGACGGAGGATTTGAACTTGCGGAGAGTGTGCGCTAAATTCGTGCCGAAGCTGTTAACGATGGAGCAGAAGCAACTCCGTCTGGAAGTCGCGCAGGACATGCTTGACTGCGCAAACAGTGACCGTTTTCTTTGACTCCAGGGGAGTGGTGCATCACCAGTTCGCACCACAAGGCCAAAACGTTACCAACGATTACTATCTGGAGGTCATGCGTCGCCTTCGTAATGCTGTACGGCGCAAACGAACGGACCTGTGGACAACAGGAACTTGGCAGCTGCATCACGACAATGCACCCGCACATTCTTCGCATCTGATTCAGACTTTCTTGGCCAAACACAAGACTCCTCTGATTCGTCAGGCTCCATACTCTCCTGACATGGTTCCTTGCGATTTATGTCTGTTCCCCAAGCTGAAAATACCACTGAAAGGCATCCGATTTGAGTCACGAGACGACATTATGATAAATTCGACGGCCGAGCTATACTCCATTCCCAAAGAGGCCTACCTGAAAGTCTTCCAAGCATGGCGGGACCGCTGGGAGAAGTGTGTGCAGTCCCAAGGAGAGTACTTTGAAGGGGATTAGGGTTTCAGACTTCCAGGTGAGTGATTGTATTTTTCCTGGCCAAAAATCGGATACTTTTTGACCAGACCTCGTATTTTTTGGTGACCCAATAAAACCTTTTGTCATGGCAACACTCCAGACCAGGTATAGTCCTAAGAAGGAGGAGGGAAGTCCAATGAATATTCATCCGAGAAAGATGAAAAAGGCACAAGCTGAAGATACCTCTTTGAAGCCTTGTTTTTGGCAAATTGCCAAATAGACATAACCCCTAAAGAAAGGACATGTTTTATGTGAATGATGGATTGCTGTACAAGAAAGCTGGTACAGGACCCAATGAGGATGGACAGCTAGTACTGCCATCTTTTTACAGGGATAAGGTTATTGAACTAGCACATGTTGAATCAGACAGTGGACATAGGAAAATCGGTACCACTTGTCACAGGACAACAGTGCATTACTATTAGCCAGGCATCGCTGAAGACATAGCTCGGTATGTGATTGCCTGTGCACATTGTAGCAAGATAAACCCCACACGTGGGGAAAACCAACAGGACCTAGGGAAGCATTGGGGCGGACGAAGGCCTGAAAATAAAAATAAAAGGGTAGACATAGTGGATAAGAGAAGCCCATCTAAAAAAAGGGTCCACCAGAAAACCAGTAACCATGGCGACTCTCCGTATTGTACAGGGAGGGGATACAACACAAATTGCTGAATGACTTGGTTTCAAGTAAATAAATTGTCTATAAGGAAAGACATTCCTATCAACACTTTAGTTAAGAAATAACATTAATTGTGTCAATATTTTGTGTATATTTTAATGCTCATTTCCAAATAGCAGAACAAGAATATTAACTCTTTAAGTCCCAATCGACTTTATAAAGGCTCAGGGGTTAGACGCGCTTGGCCCAATCGACTTTAAAAAGCCTTTAGTATATGTGCCTCTGTTTGAGACTGTTTCTAATTATAACTACCCACAAAGTCATTTCCGACTGCAAGTACATTCTTTTAAATACCGCACGTGTTTAAGAGTGAACGTGTTTCTGTTTTGAGATATTTATTTTAGATTTTTAAAGCGATTTTTTTAAGCGCATATCCTCCATTTTACCTTGAATAACTAATCATTATTTTTAAGCTCATATCCTCCATTTTACCTTGAATAACTATCATTTTTCAATGAAAGCTTTTATACTTGTAGCACAACAGTAAAGTACATCCAATTACCTTCAGTTTCATATACAACAACAAAGTTATTTATGCATATGAACATTTTAAAAAATTATTTCCAAACAACAACAATAAAAACGCACTGGGGTGGCCATTTTTGCTTGGGCCAAACCCAGTTTCTTGATTGGGACTGAAAGAGTTAATGTAAATATTAAAAGATTATAATTGTCCCTGAGGACGTATTCACTTTTTACAAGTGTGTTTAAAGTAAATGGTCATTTTATTTATCCCCTAGAAATTAACTAATCATAGGTAAGTCACAGGGAGGAGACACCTTAAATCTTGGTACTAATTCTTGCCATCTGCGCCAGGATTTTTACAGTCTGATTATTTCTATGATATCCATACACCAGTGCTTATTTCTAAGACTAGGGTATTACTTTTTACTGGCATACTATCCTGGTATCATCTGATACACCTGCATATCCATCTACCATCACTATAAAATACTCACATATAAACTTAAACTTAAAAAACCTCTCGTTACAGTAGGCACAAAATCAATCTGATTTTATTACATTATTGCTTGAATGTAAAAAAAAATTATGTTTCACCGCCTTGTAGTTATTGAACAAAGGTGTCCTACTTTTCGTCCTACTTTTTAAAAGTATTGTCTTCTCTTGTCCTCCTTCTTATGACCAAAAAATGGCATTTGTCCTCCTCTTAGTGTTGAACAATATGGCCACCCTAATATATACTACTGGACAAAAGTTAAGGACCACCAAGAAAAACTCCACTATGGACCAAATAAATGCAACCAGGTGTAAACAATCTATTACAAAATAAAGTTGATTCATCGGTGGATTAAAAATTGCCATTATTGCTGCAAAAACTCGTGGTTTTGTCTTTGTCTGAGGCCACCCTTTCCTCTCTTTTTTTGACGCTTTCTTTTTAATATGTCTTGATTTGTTATTCCATATTTATTTATCTCCAACTCATTCTGTCCTCTTCTATTTCCAGTCCTCACTAATATTACGTTTGGATAGTTTATTGTTCAGTTTCGTCTTTTAGTTTTTTATTATGTATTGTGTACATCCGGTGGTGCCAGTCATTTCCTTTTCCGGCACGCTCGTCTGTTCGCGGGCAGCAAAAGTGGTAGGACTTCGATGCGTTCAGGGAAGTACCTAGGTTTAATTTTTATATTTATTTAGGTTCGTATGTGTCCTTTCTAGCATTCACTTTCTTTCCTTTCCTTGACGAAGGCCTTGTGGCCGTAACGTTGGCTATTTTCTTTGTCTTTTGTCCTCGTAAGACGAATTACCTTTTTTTATTTTTATTCACACCCATCCAGTAAAACATAAACAAGCAAATGGTCTCATAAAAGATAAGAATGGAAATTGCTTAGTAATATACAAGAACAAATGAAAAAATGGACAGAACATTTTGAGGAACTTCTCAATAGACCATCTCCAACTAATTCTCCAGACATCCAGCCATCAGAAGAGGAGCTACAAATCAACTGTGAACGACCAAGTAGAGAAGAAATAAAGAAAGCCATAACGCTTCTGAAAGATGGAAAAGCAGCTGCTCCAGATTGCATTCCAGCATAGGCTATCAAGACAGATATTGATACCTTTACAGAGATATTATACAAACTGCTTGGCAAAGTCTGGGAGAGAGATAAAATACCAAAGGAGAATGCCACTCACTTTGGCACACTACCCTGTGGTCAAACACGATGCAACACGTGCAAGTATGTCATCTCAATCCACAAGGTGTCTTTTCCTGAGGCTACGTACACCATCACCAGTAGCTTCACGTGTGAGTCAAGCAATGTCATTTATACGATCATATGTAAACGTTGCTGCAAAACCTATATTAGCCAAACAGGCAAACGACTTGGGGACAGATTCAGCCAGCACTTGAATGACATCTCTCAGCAAAAATCCACACCAGTTGCCATACAATTTAATGGTCCTGACCACCATGGTCCCATCCACATCCAGGTCAAGGCGATCAGATCCTGCTCCTCTGACACTGCTAGCCGAGAACACCCTGAGAACCGTCTTATCCACCGCTGGGGTGTCTAAAACCAGCTGGTCTTAACACTCTGTACACCTTTGTCTGAGGCCACCCTTTCCTCTCTTTTTTTGACTCTTTCCACGCTTATCCTATTTTTCTATTTTTCTGCCGCCCTCTAATAATATGTATAAATATATAATACACTCTTAATATGTCTAAATTTTTAATTTTATATTTATTTATCTCCAACCCATTCTGTCCTCTTCTATTTCCAATCCCCACTAATATTACGCTTGAGTAGTTTATTGTCCAGTATCGTATTTTATTTTCTTAGTATGTATTGTGTACATCCGGTGGTGGCAGTCATTTCCTTTTCCTGGCACGCGTGTCCGTTCGCGGGCGGCAAAAGCGTTAGGAATTCGACGCCATCAGGGAAGTACCTAGTTTTAATTTTTATATTTATTTAGGTTCTTATGTGTCCTATCTAGCCTTCAGTTTCTTTCCTTTCCCTGACGAAGGCCTTGTGGCCGTAACGTTGGCTATTTTATTTGTCTTTTGTCCTCGTAAGACAAATCACTTTTTTTAAATTTTTTATTCACACCCATCCACTGTACTCCACGTCTTACCGCAATTCCCCTAAACTTCCTCGGATAAAAATCCAGTACCTTAGTGGACAGACAGATGCTCCGAACAACTAAAATTGAGGGAAAGAGCCCTGATATATTATAGAAAAAACAGAACTGAAGAAAACTACACAAACTATAAAAAAAAAACATTAAATCATAGGACACAAATAAATACAGTTTGGAGAAAACTTAAAGCAAGTAAAGGCGGAAATAACAAGAAATTTAAAATTCCACCAATTAAAATCCCGGAGAGAGCTGAAACAGATAGAGAAAAAGCTCACATACTAGCTAAATACTTCTATTAGGTGAGTTCAATAGACAATGTAGATAAGGCAGAGATAAATAGGCAAAAAACTATATCAATTAAAAGAAGAAAATATGGACAGAACAGGATGATAATTATTTAAATGCAGACAATACAGTAGATGAAAAAGTAGATAATTATAAGTTCTACCTACTATACCTAATTTCCTGATCTTATATATTGTACCCTTTCTCCAACACTCGTCATGTGCCCGTGCTACATCAAGGAATATTGCTACTGTCTTTTCAGTCTTTCTGAAGCCTGTTTTAACATCATGTTCCAGCTTCAACAGTTGCTCTATTGAACTATGATGGCTTCTAAGGCTCGCCTGAATTGGACTGTACAAATTGTCCTTTTCTAAGCGAAATTTTAATCTGTTGTTAATTATTGTTTCCAAAATTTGTTCTAGATGTTTTGTTTTAAAAACCTCCTGCAGGATATATATTTCACGGTACAAATAAGCAAAGATAGATCCGATGTTTATGAACAACAGAATGGAATCCCACAGGGATCAGTATTATCAACATCAATATTTACGATTAATGTCAACGACCTAGGAGACGAGGTTCAAGACTTAAAAAAAAACTTACCTCACTTTGCAGATGATGCTGCTATACGGATAACTGGAAGAAATGTTCCATTCATCTATAAAACAGTACAAAACAAATAGATAAAGTATCCGGCTGGATAAACGAGTGGGGAGTTATTCCAATGGTAAAAAAAATAATAGGAAGGATCTTCAGTAGAGGGCGTGTAATTAAAAATAATTTATTTGATATTAACAGTAATGAGCAAATGTATGTACAGCAAAAACCACTACATTTCTGGGTATGATACTAGACAAGCAACTAATCTGGAACAGACACATAGACGAAACATTAAGGGTCTTATTAACATGATAAATATTTGAAAGGAGGTGTTTGAGGAGCCTGCAATAAGACAATGATTACCTTCTATAAATCATTTATTAGGGGTAAACTTGACTATGCCATTGTTGTCTATGCATCAGCCGCTCTGATCAATAAGAAAAAACTAGACACGGTCCAAAACCAGGATCTGTCAATAATAGCAGGTGATTCAAAGGGAACATCAGTAAAGGCGTTAGTCTTAGCGCTAGGCATTATACCCCTGGAGCTAAGGAGAAAAGAGCTAAGACTCAACTACTTGACAAAAGTGGCAAAAGATCTAACACCACAGCGCACAAAACCTTTAATATGGGTAACCAATTCATAGGCCATATTCAATTAGAATATAATAGATACCCGTCAGGGACGAAAACAATGGAAGAAGTGAATACCTGTTTAACATGATAAATAGTAGTGTTCAGTATAAGAAAAGATCCCACCATGGGAACTAAAAGTGCCGTTAACTGAGCCAGATATTATAGAGAAAATACTGCCGGTTAATACATAGCTACACAATGCAGGATGCAGTGTCACATTAACATGTATACCAGCACTTGTTGGGATAGCAGGAAATGTGCTCGCAGACAAAGAAGCCAAAAGAGGAAGAACTAGCTATAACAAAATTGAAAGGCTTAGGGAAGTTTGAAATTAAGAGCTTAATTGCCCAAGTAATAACTAAAGAGCGGCTAACAGCATGAGAGCAAATCAAAAAAGGAAAACACTCATACAAAATCCTGAAAAAAAACCAAGTTAAAAAAATGGCAAGTACGATGAACTAAAAATACTACTTAATAAAAAAAAATTGTTAAAGCTCAAGCTTGGAACTGGATATTTAATGATAGAGGAACCCACAAGCGAAGAGTGTCAAGAACCAAGTACATATAGACACTTTCTAGTGGACTGCAAAAATATGTCCAGCAGAGGCAAAACATTAAGACATACTGTAGTAATTACAAGGTAGAAATGAGTGTAGAAAATCTCATTGGCACCAAGACACCATCATAAATACACACGTTAATAAAACAATATATTAGAAAAACAAAAAACCAACAAATAAAAAAATAAATAAGGATACGAGCCAGTCTACAGTGGTGTAAGATTTCCCCCAGATAAATACAGATTCACTAAATAATCCTCCAATGAACACTAACTACATAACAGTTTAGACAATATATTTTTGTGGATAATAAAACCATATCGAACTATAACTACAAAAGGAAAAATACCTTCTAGAGATAATATAGTATAAATCATAAAATAGATACAAACAAAAACAAATTACAATAAATGAAACGCGTCCTGATATAACCAACAGCTCCATGTATATGGTAGATTGTTGAAAGGGGCGTGCTACAAAAACAAGTAGCAAACACCTTAATTTTTTTTTTAAAATGACTATTATGAACTACACAAATCTTTAGCGACCAGAAGTTTTATTTTTAATTCTAGTCACAATTGCCTACCATATTATACAATTGCGCATTTTAAATCCGGAGTATTTGCATTCATTTTTGCTCTGAATCACACCTTCTACAGCCATTAACAGCCGTGCCTTGACGAATTAGATTTTTCTAAGCTACGGCATTGTTAAAATGTTAAGCAATTTTTTTTTTTTTTTTTTTTTCGTACGCCCGCTAATACTCGAGGCGAAATCTCAGGTTATTGTTAATGTCTAACCTGACATTGATTTTACGTGAGTATCCCTTTTCTTGTACAGAGACAGGTGTCCCTCGCCATTCAGGCAGATACTCGCCGATTTCGGAGGTACCCATTAGAGCTGGGTCGGCTCAGGAGCCGCCAATCCCTGGTCGACGACACTCCTTCAAATGTCATCGCCAGGTCTCGAGTTAATCCAGTCCAATTCCCGGTCGACGAAAAATCCTCAAATGCCGTCGCCCGGGTTTGATCCTGAATCACCCGGTCGCCAGAGCGGTGTTGTAACCACTACGCTAGCGCGGCTCCATGTTAAGCAATAATTGTGTGGCCGTTGACAACAGTTGTCTATTATTCTACACTTCTGTTTGGTCGTATGATCGTAGTATGTGGATTCGTATGACTGCCCTTTCAGCAGCTTCTCAAGTATCATATAAACTTCAAACAAGACTTGTTGACTAAACACAACCGATGTTGTCACAGCGCTATATCGCGGTGACGAAAGATTAGACTGGTAACATTGGTAACTCGGAGTTTTGGCAACGTTGGATTAAATACGCGTAAGTCAGGTGACCGAAGATAGGGAGTCTTTGTCTAGTCATAGCCGAGTGTGGAGGTACTGAGTTTTTCCCTGTCCAGCATTTTTGCTGAGGATTGTATGCCAGGACATGTATGTTCTAAGTTTTGCCTTGTGCGGATTCTGTGGATCTTTTAGTGTACGCCAGTTTGGCGTATTATTTAGTTGCAGTGTCTACTTACCGCAGAGTTTACGTTGACCAGTTTTGGAAGGTTATTTCCATTATTATAGATTAGGACCACTACGTTGAGCGACAATCAGTCCATGACTAAATCTAGGCCGCCATAGTGGGTTATAGGCGGTTATTAGCTAAATCTCTTAAGGCGAGTTTGTGCTGGCATGTATTTATGTATTTATATATATAATTCATACATTTGTAGCTTTGTATGGCGATATTGTGTGCAGTCGATCATTAAAGGGAAATTCCTGTTAAAGCTGTTATTTCTTATTGTGAGGCGTTGTGTGTGTGGTCATACTTCTGGAAGACGAGCTTAGCATTGTTATGATAAATCCACACTGCAGTGGTGCAGCACAGTGGTGTATTATCCACGATTAGTGCTCTTGACAGATGTGGACAACGATGACAGGAAGGCATCTCCTTAGTTCTTTATTTACAGGAGAAACAAAACCTGACCTTGAAGAAAAATGTTGGCAAAATTGTCTTCAACCAGCCTTCCACATACTCTGACTGGCTGTCTGCTATGATTCAAAACATATGCTGCAGCTCACTCTCTGGCTTATATTCTGAAGTGGTGGTCTGAGCTCACGTTGAGAACCACTGCATGTTATTCATACTTTCCTTACTGTCATTTTTCTTCTTCAACAACATCTCTTCTATCTCCGTTACTTGTAAAAAAAAATCCACTTTGGTGCTTCAGTATGAAACTGGCCTAACCGCCAGGGATGTAAAAGTTTACCAAAAGTTATTCTTACTACTACGCTGACTTCTGTCTATCATATGTGTAATTGTATTCAGTCTTCGTCTAGAAGTTTTACTGCAACAACGTACCTGGTGTTCAGAGCTCACAGTCCTCAAAACTCAATGATGAATCACTGACATCTCACTACTTATGAAAAATATATCACTACATAAGAGTGGTATGAGAGCTTTACGGGTAGTAACAGTATCTTGTGTACTGCAGACGAGCCACCAACTAAGGATGGTCTTACTAAACCCGATAACTAACTCTCTTCAGACAATGCACACTGTCACATCTCAATACCCAGTGATTAAATCTTAACTTCTAATTTCAAAGACAACTTTCCTCGAACAATCCAGAACTAAATTTCTTCACTCTCATAAACAACTCCGCTACGTTTCCCACGTGAAACACGGCTACTCACTTAATTCTATATTGGCCACATAATCTACCTAAAAGTGATGTAATGTTTATCTCTGCTCTAAACCCGTCTTTGTTTCTTTCAGTTATTTCCCTTTGACCAGACTCTGATTATCTTCTCTACAGTCACCCGCTACATGATCACTGTGCTGTGCCACTAAAACATCCCAACGTGCCAAGGTGTCAGAAACACTAGAGATAAACGTCACATCTATGATACCATCTGTGTACCTTGGTTTAGTCGCAGTTTTGTCGGGATGCCATCATTTAAGATAGCCATACCCAGGCTATTGCCAATTACTTGTCCCAACTCCTTACATCTAGCGCTAAAATCGTCAGCAATTAAACACCTTTTGATAGATTTTTCCAACAATCATATCTAGGAAAGGTCAGTTACTATCTTCTGTAACTTGATCTACTTGGGCATATAAATTGAAGATTTGCCATTTCTAGCAATTAATATTCAATGTGGTTCTTTGCAATTCCACGTCTTAATTGTCATGGGCACTGGTATCCAACCAGTTATGAGGGAGCTCGTTCTTTACATGTATTGCTTGCCCTTGTCTACCTGGCCCACTTGGATTTCCGAGACATGTGTACCCTGGTAATTAATGCTGACCTGCTCTTTTAAGTTTGTTTCTTGGAGCATTATGATATCAAATTTGTATACCACTTTCTATATTATAGTCACATGTTGGTTGCGCTCCGGCAGTTCCAATAACCTACACGTATAAATACTCCTGTCACTTTTATTCCTATGTCTCCTTTTGATAACTCTTCTCTTTTTCCCTTCTCTTCTCTCCCCTACCTCTTCTTCTGTATCCATTTTACTGGCTTTTCTTTAACTTTCAACGTATGTCACTCTCTTGCCACCTTCAAATCTTACAATCGATTTGTTATCAATCCTGATGAGCAATAGCTCTGAAACATGGCATAGTTGTGTATTCTCCATGACAATACAATACACAGGCGAAAAAAATAAAAAAAAGAATACAATTAAAATTGATATTAATGTTGTTTATTGGTATTGTAACATCAGTGAAATGGGCGATAACTGCAAATAATCTAGGTGTATTCTTTACAAACAGATTATCTCTCTTGAGAGAAATATTGAAGCTTCTTCCCCCCCCCCCCCCCCCCCACACACACACACGCTTTCGCACGCGCGTGCACAGACATACACAGAACTGAAAACTACATTTAAAAAAAAATTAACTTTCTTCGTAATATACTGAATAATGAAATCCGACTCCTGTGCTCTGGACTTGTTTATCGCAAACTGATAATACCATTAGCGGATCAATTACATTTGACTTCAATTTAAAAACAACACAAAAATAACACTAAAAAAGAAGAAAATAAAAAACATTTAACAAGATATTTTAAACACAGGCTTGTAATGCACTAAAAAGCCAAAAATAATTTTTCAAGGAATTTATAGCTTGCAGTCAAAAAAATGTAACATCAAATTGACACTTTCCCCTGCAGACCCAAGTAGAACAGTCAAAACTAAGATGGTTTGGCCATGTCTGCAGAATGAGAAAAGATCGGCTACCACGACAAGCGGTTTTTTGAAACAATTTGAGGGTTACATTTTTACTGACAAGCCAAGTCCGCTGGGAGGACAATAGTTAGTGCAATGGCTTTCCTAGGCTCCGAGGACTATGGTTCGATCCCCAGGATGAGGTGGGTGGCAGAAAGCCGATAGGTTAGTCTGGCGCTCTCTCTTCCAAACCTGTACACCTCACGGTAGAAGTGAAATTTTTTTGTATCGATCTATCTATAAATTAGTTAGTTTGCAAAATTCATTTACATGTATGCATGCTTTATCTAGCTAAGTTTGACTTATCCTGATGTAACACAACTCGTTTATTCGATATTTCTATCTTACTAGAATATTATTCGATAAAGTGTTTATACCTACCTCTAAAGTAACATTCCCGTTGATGAATTACATAATCTTTTCCGGTGATACTTCTTTAGTTCTTATGAAATTAAATATTATTGTCCCATCAGTTACACAAAATAGCCTCTAGGTTTTAAGCATAGTACGTTTCCTACAACAATGCTAATAAAGGTACGTTTTGATTGGTTATTGTATTAGAGAGTTCCCTACCTAATGGCGTGCGGTATGGTCAGTGTTAAGGTAAAAAGCGGAGTAATCCTGGAAATGTTTTTGGACAAGTTAAATTATGGGTTGTGGCACCTGATGCCCAATTAAGCTGATGCTTGTTAAATTTGGGACAGGAATAATATCTTCTCGTATGGTCGAGAACAGAGCGATGATCGCTACTCACAGCGTTGAGTCACGCCTGTGAGGAATTTATCCCTGAGTTGTATTGAGCTGTGATTAAGCTCGCGGCTAGCCCGCATGTATTTTGACTGAGTTGGGTGACAAACAGTCGAGTCTCGTCACAGGGAGTTCACAGTGTTTTCCCTGGGTGTGTACGGGAGAGCATTCTGTCCTGGGCGTTGACTGGGGAGTCATCCCTGTAAGTGTGTGTCTGCGCAGAGCACTAGAAATATGTATAGCGATGGTTTTCGCTGTGTTTTTGGATAAGTGGATATTTGATGCGAAGATGTTAGAGGCCTTAATATGTACAGGCCAGTATTTCCTAGTAGAGGATATTTTGTGAAGATATTATTTAAGGCCATTATTCCACGTGATGACATTATGAGTTAGTTGTAAACTGCGTGTAGGCAGTATTTTGAGTACTAAGGCCAATATTTCACGTGATGACATTATGAGTAATTGTAAACTGCGTGTAGGCAGTATTTTGAGTACTAAGGCCAATATTTCACGTGATGACATTATGAGTTAGTTGTAAACTGCAGTGTTGGCAGTACCTTTGGATATTTTGAGAGGTAGAGACATTGTTTGGCCATATTAGGCTAAACTGCTGTGTGGGCAGTCTTTTGGATATTTTGAGATGTGTTATGTGACGTGTATTTCTTGATGTCATTTGTATGGTGTTGTGGCGTGAATAAACTGTTATTAAAACGTCACCAGCAGCTTCACTCCTTCCATGACTTTCACGTGCGTTATTGTGGTGTATGACTGTGTCAACATACACCCTCGTGCTGATAACGCGAATGTCGTGGGTTCGGTCCCCATACTGGCCACCACTGATAATAACAAAAAAGTTATTGTTGTTGTTTATTGTTATACACTCGACTTGCTTACAACAGGCCATAATCTTGCCTCCTGTCAAGCCACAATGTTTTAAAGATGTTTTATATAGGCAGTTGCCCCAGTCCCTCCCACCCTTTTCTAGGATTTGGTGAAACCTCCTTCAATATGTGATCAGTAAAATAAAAAAACATCCTGTCTAGGGGTTAACTTGTCAAAATATTTTGTGATATTATTATACTTGACTTGTTTGAAAATTATCAAAGCAATATTATGTGATTTTCTTATGTCACCACCGTGTTTCAATATGAAATATACTAATGGACAAAAGTTAAGGGCCACCAAGAAAAACTCCACTATGGACCAAATAAATGCAACCAGGTGTAAACAATTTATTACAAAATAAAGTTGATTCATCCGTGGAAAAGATCAGTCAAGTTTTTTTTTTAATAATGTATGACTTACTAACAAAAAGAAATTCAACTCACTTTTTCACCTTTTGAACTAGTGGGGCGTGTTGCAAAAGTCACGAGTTTTTGCAGCAACAATGGCAATTTTCACGTGCAGGTTAAAGTGACCCAGTTTTTTGACATTTAAAAAAAATTAAACTAGTGCACACAGAAATGTAGTATATGTGCTTTTAAATTTTCTGGTATTTGCATCTAAGGTATAAACAAAGGACACAATGTTATAAGAATAATAGCCGCTTCAGTCATAACTGACTATGGGAATGCGCCCCTGAGGTGACAGCCCTCAGCTGCTTATTTTCATTGTGCTCCTTTCGACGTTTTCTCCACTCCTCTGCTTGTTGTGTGAGCCTCTCTTCGCCCAATTTGAGTTGGCGCCGTAAATAGCATCGCTACTTAGTGCGATCGGCAGCTTCATCCTCCCATGTTGCTGGATCCATGTCCAGTGCCCTCATATCTCTCTTGCACACATCTTTGAACCTCAGCTGTGGTCGCCCAACTGTTCTCCTGCCATCTGCTAATTGTCCGTAGAAGATATCTTTTGGGATGCGACCATCTTCCATGCGGCGAACATGGCCAAGCCAGCGAAGTCTGCGCTGTCTAAGCAGTGTATACATACTTTGAAGGCCAGCATGAGACAACACCTCGACATTTGTCACTTTATCTTTCCACAAGATGCCGAGGATGCGGCGTAGACACCGTAAATGGAAGGTATTGAGCCTTCTTTCTTGCTTAGCATAGGTCGTCCAGGTCTCGCTGCCATATAGGAGTGTGCTGGTGATGCAGGCATTATATACCGCAGCTTTGGTCTTCATTGTGAGTTTGGAGTTTCCCCAAACACGCGATGTGAGGCGGGCAAAAGTAGCTGCAGCTTAACACGATGTTATACTTTATGATTTTAATTTGCTTTTGAAAAGTGGAAAAAGTGCAAAAATGCACTCAAATGATGAAACAGTTGTAAATAAAGGGTAACAATAATTACTTTCTCTTTCATTCTGACTGCAAATGTCCAGCTCTGAGAAAACTCCTGATAAGCTGAAGTTTTTTAGGTGGTCCCAGCAATTTCTACTTATCCAGACTGTGCTGTAGGTATGGCCATATATGAATTACCTTGATGTTCCAAAACGGGACCCAAAGAAGCAGCAATAGAGAATGTAGTCAGCGACTCATAGCTTGACTGCTTGCATCAGGGTCAGCAAACCAGAGCTGACCATGACCCTACTCCACCTCCACGTGGTGGTCCTGGAAACAGGCTGCATCACGGCAGTCTGGCTGAGAGAGTAGGGATCAAAGAGGGAAGGCAAACCCGGTCCCAGAAATTGCCGTGCTGAAGTCGGATGTGCCGGCCGAAAGGTGCAGATATCGCAGCTCCGCTGTAAACAGACACAACGCAACCAACGTCCTTTTCAGGAAGAACAAGGAAGAAGAAGATGTTCCAAGACTAGGAAAGCAAGTTTCATTGACTGCAACAATTAACTGCCTTCATTAAGTTCATATTCTACTGTTAACATTGTCTGTGTGTTTCTTACTACATGCATTGTGTTTTTATAAATTCCAATTATGCAATAGAGAAACATTGTACATCTTGACTTTCTATCAATTTCCTATCAGTTTGATATATAATAAGTTCATGTTCCCATGAACAATTTAGACAAAAACATGGTATATTCTGCTGTTCAGACTTCCTTGGGGGAAAAAAAAACACACACACACAAAATTGAGGCACAGTGTAAGTAATAATTTTGGAAGCAAAGAGTTAATGTAGGCTTGAATGGAATGGAAGAATACAGATAATAATGTCTTATTGATAGCTTCCGAGTTTGAAGAAAACTGCCTCTCCTCGGGAAATAGTGTACTAGAAATTTACTAAAAAAAAAGAGAATTCTGGTGACACTAAACAAGATATTTTCTGGACGATAAATTCTTCCTCAGGAATCCTACAAAAGGACTGTGTAAAGCACATAAGGTTGAGAAAGAGATTTGGTGTCCAGCCACAATTAAAATATCCCGACCCAATAGAAGTTAATTGAATTATGGCTGAGCCCCCAGGGTGTAGATTTATATTTAAAACAAAATACAACCCAAATAAAGTTAACAAGAAAAATAACAACAGACTCTGTTATGTTAAATTGGATAAAAGGGTATAGAATCTTTCATCTTTTTTATATACATATAAATATGAAAAAAAGGTTTAGCTATACTGTTTAAATAAAAAAAAACAACTAGTGTTGGTCATCACTTGGACCAGAGATCTTTTCTATGGTAGTGTTGCTGGTAGGTATTATACTCAACTCTCCGAAGGCCTGTAGTAGCTGCGGAGATGATTTTGGTTCGGACTCTCTTGGTTTGGTATGCTCCAGCACTTTGGTCTCATAAACAGTTCTATGGGTTCAGAGGGGGTCAGAGTTTGCTTCCCTGGACTCAGTGCACATCACAGATAAGGATGGGGTAAGTCACCTCTGCTGAATATCTCTTCTGCTTATGGGATGTGTGGTATGGTTACTGGGTGATAGGATATGGTTGGGTATGGTAACCTATTTGATAGGGTATGGTGGGTAAGGATAATCTTGGGTACCATGGACTTGTACCCTGGTTTGTACCCTGGACCTGGTTTAGGTATCTGGTAACCGCAACCTGGTTTAGTATCTTTGCAACCGCAACCTGGTTTAGTATCTTTGCAACCGCAACCTGGGTTTAGTATCTTCGCAACCTGGGTGGACTGGAAACAATTGAAATCCCATTAGTGGTTTCAAGAGCAGTCATCTCCTAAGTCTGATGGCCGGTAAGCGTCCATCAGAAATTAAATTAACACAAGGTTAACTACTATTTAGTAACTGTGTTACATATTAGATATGAACTACCACTTCTTAACTGACATTATAGTGTATCTTGAGTTCTCAGTCTCTATCTGGCTGTCTGCTTATTTACAGCAGTGGTTTTCCCCATGTGGCAATGAGTTTCACAAACTGTGAGGTAGGGGCTGGGGTCATCAAATGGTTGAGAACCACTGGTTCACCTAGTGCCCATAGAGCAGTATTTTAATTCCGGGGTCACTGTCAACAATGGTTTGAGAACCACTGGGTAATAGTTTCCTATGCTGCTTTAACTTGGTGGGGTGTCATTGCGGCCAAGGTCTGAGAACCAATGATTTACATTCTTGCTTACTCAAGCAGTAAATCATTTGGAGGGTAGTCATGGTCTCAAGGTTTGAGAACTGCTGACTTACATTTTGTCAGTCAAGTGGTAAATTCATTAAATAGCTAAATAATTGCAAGCATTCTTAAAGTCCTGGTTCCTGTAGCAAATAACATTCATATACTGATAATAAAATAGTTCTTCAATCATACATAAAATAGTTCTTCAATCATACAACATGGTATATGCATAGGATTGCATTAAATACATGTAAAGAACCTTCCATAATGAAAAAACACATTAATGTCCCTTATGTGACAAAGTGAGAAGAAGTGATTGAGACACTGTTATCAAGTTTGTAGTCTTGGCAGAGAACACAGAAGCCTTATAAGAAATAGAAAATAGAAGAACCACTAATACACTTCTATTTTGCTTGGATCAATATGCAAATCTCAAAGTAACAACAATAATATACATCAATTATTTTAACCCTGTCTTATTTCTGCCAGGCTGTGAGATAAAGATCAGGAGTTAATTAGGTCTATGACCTCAGCAAACTCATACATTAGTTTGAGTGATCTGTAAAGATGCAAATAACAGTTATTGTCACTGAAAATGAAATGCATTTAAACTTTAACAAAAAGTTACTGCAATAGCAAGCTGTTGATAAACATATGATTATTCATGTTATAAAATCAGCAGTATTAGATCTACTTACTTCGCTCAACGAATTCACTAAGGATATTTTGCAACAAGTACAAAGTAGCCTCGACCGAGGCCCATAAAATCACATCTGCTACGTACGATGGTTACCAGAAGAATGACCGCTTAAAATTCCCTCCCAAAATTCCAGCTGGTTCCCGGGCAGGGGTGGGCTGTGATTTTGGGTGGCATTGTAGCAAATCCATCTTTTGGTCCCAGGAGTATTAAGTTACCTTCGTTAACTCGCATAGTATCCACTGTGTACATGTTCAGTTCGTGACACCAAGAAAGGCGGTCTGTTCGTAGCACAATGTTTTCCACCTTTCAAGTTGAATGACATTCGCTGGCTAAGGAAAAATTTATTACCTAGGACCGGTGAGAATCCTGAGCTGGTAAAATACTGTGAAATCTAGAGAGACTTTTCCATTATAAGAAATGAAAAAGATATCTGAAGGGAATAGCTAGCGAGAGATTTTAAGAAGAAGAAAAATAATAGACAGAAGAAAGAGTCAGTGAGAAGTCGTTCCACGACATAAGCCCCCTTTTGAAAGTTCGGCCAACGGCCAACTAAGTTCGAGCCGACTCTTCTCTTATGTCGGACACTACATTCATGTATCGTGTCCTCCATTCCTTCAATCCAAATATTTCCTCTTTTTCCTCTGTCGAACGGTATGCCTGTAATCCACACATGGCTATCCGTTTCCTCTTCAATAAGTAGTTGAGGTGGGTTGAGCAAGCCTGCTCGCAAAAATATCCCCCCTCTTCTTTTTCCTCCTTGGATCCTCCATTGAAGCTTGCCTCCTGGCAAAGAGCTTGCCCTAAAGCCTACACTCTGCTTACAATTGGATCTATAGCAAATAGTTTTGCGTGATGAGGTTGCCAGCCTCATACACAACCTTGTTTTAGTCATATTGCTTGACCTGTCTAAGGACACATACCTATCTACCCGGGTATGAGAGCGTGTATGTTCTTCTATCACTGTTTCTCCAGTGACAGAGAAAGATAAGTCTATCATTTGTTCCTGCCCACCAGGTACCAAGGAAATTTGGACCCGCTTCACTTTCTGATCCCAGAGAGTGGGTGAGGTTATTGGAACTGACTGAAGACTAAGTGCTTGAGGCTCATGTTCCTCTTTAGCCCTTTCTCCAGTGTTAAAGGAAGATATTCCTGAAACATGTTCCATCCCACCAGGTACCAAGGAAATTTGGACCGGCTTCACTTTCTGATCCCAGAGAGTGGGTGAGGTTATCGGAACTGAGTGAAGTCTTAGTGCTTGAGGGTCCTGTTCCTCTACAGCCGCTTCTCCCATGTTAAAGGAAGGTATTTCTGAAACATGTTTCATCCCACCAGGTACCAAGGAAATTTGGACCGGCTTCACTTTCTGCACGCAGATAGTGGGTGAGACTATCAAAACTTGTTCAGAATTAAGTGCACTGGGGTGGTCAATCCCTTTGCACTCTTCCAACTTTTCAGTGAAAATGTTGGAAGATGAGTTAGGCATTGGAGTCTCCATAGCCTGTTCAGTCACGCCATCTCTGGATCGTGCTGAGTCTCCTAAGATGATATATTTCCCTCCTTGAGGTATCGGGTAAATTCGTTCATCTAATATTGCGGCCTTTACTTTGCCGTTTACAAAGTTCGACCTAACTTCTACATAAGCTAAAGGCAAAATCATCCTTCTGTTGATTATCATGGGTGCTGTTACCTCAACATCCTCTTCGGTGACTTGATCAAGGTCGATAACAGAGGCTGAGACAAGGGCATCACACCCAAGACCTTGATAATACAAACGGTGATTTCTTCTCCATTTACTGTGGCAGTCTCCACATTTTGAGAATCCCTGTATCCACTCCGGGCCTTCGTCAAGTTCCCATCCATGGTAGGGACCTTAGCTTTGTATGAAGTCTGTGGGTTTGGGTCTCGGCGCATACAGTCTAACTGATGTAAGTTGGCCGACAGGTGATGTTCAAGAACATCCCTTCCCATAGGGTTGCGTAATCCTTTTCCGTTGAGTGATCCTATTTGGTTGAGCGACCCTATTTACCAGGTTGTTGGTGCGGTTGTTTTCGATATGCCTGTTGTGAGTTTTTGCTGAGGATGAGGAAGGTCTCTTCAGATTATTAGCACTGCTGTGCTCAATCTTGTTTTCTGGATTGTTTAGTAGTCTCTGTTTAGATATCCGTACCTCTGCTCTGTCTGAGCCTGAATTCTGAGACATAGACTTGGCTTCATGTGGTGCAGTTATATTTACCACTGAAGATGGTGATGCAACTGGCAAAGGAGTGGCATGATGAGTATTCCTAGATTCAAGTTTATCCCTGGATTCCATATTTGTAGGTTGAAACTTAGTTTCCAGTTCTTCCTTACACTGGAGGGATTTTTCTTGTCTTTGTCTCTCATGTTCCACATTCTCTTCCGTGTATTTTGCTCTCCATTTCTTCCTTTCTGCTTCTCTCATCCTGCATTTTTCCATCTTTTGTGAAACAAAAGTATCCAGTTCTTCTCCGGAGAGTTCACACTCAATGGCTAACTCTGTCCAGAATGTTCTCCACTCATTCAACTCTACAGATTCTTCCATTATATCCGTAGTGGTTCGTTGAGCGAGTATGAGATCTCTAACTCACAAACAATAATTAAGGCAAAAATACTTTCTATAGTCTTAACTATACTAAAGTATTACAAAACCATATATTAAATCAAACCAGCATTTATAACCATCAAATTAAAAATTAGTTAACAATAGGTAACTAATTTCCAGCAGTACCACCAAGAAGAGTTCTCATAACACAACTTAAAATCTGTTTTTCTTGCAAAAATTTATATGTATTTTAGTCTAGGGTAATTTATATGTCCCCTCTTTAATCTAATCCTAGACTTGGACACCAATAAGTGACAAGTACCTACAGCAGTAGTGGTCTAGGAAAGATAAAGAGTTTTCATATCTCAGACAAGTGTCTAAATATGAAATAAGAGTTAATCCCGGACACGAGCGTCCCAGTTGTCATGAGGGTTTTTGAGGAGATAGGTCAGCTTGAATGGAATGGAAGAATACAGATAATAATGTCTTATTGATAGCTTCCGAGTTTGAAGAAAACTGCCTCTCCTCGGGAAATAGTGTACTAGAAATTTACTAAAAAAAAAGAGAATTCTGGTGACACTAAACAAGATATTTTCTGGACGATAAATTCTTCCTCAGGAATCCTACAAAAGGACTGTGTAAAGCACATAAGGTTGAGAAAGAGATTTGGTGTCCAGCCACAATTAAAATATCCCGACCCAATAGAAGTTAATTGAATTATGGCTGAGCCCCCAGGGTGTAGATTTATATTTAAAACAAAATACAACCCAAATAAAGTTAACAAGAAAAATAACAACAGACTCTGTTATGTTAAATTGGATAAAAGGGTATAGAATCTTTCATCTTTTTTATATACATATAAATATGAAAAAAAGGTTTAGCTATACTGTTTAAATAAAAAAACAACTAGTGTTGGTCATCACTTGGACCAGAGATCTTTTCTATGGTAGTGTTGCTGGTAGGTATTATACTCAACTCTCCGAAGGCCTGTAGTAGCTGCGGAGATGATTTTGGTTCGGACTCTCTTGGTTTGGTATGCTCCAGCACTTTGGTCTCATAAACAGTTCTATGGGTTCAGAGGGGGTCAGAGTTTGCTTCCCTGGACTCAGTGCACATCACAGATAAGGATGGGGTAAGTCACCTCTGCTGAATATCTCTTCTGCTTATGGGATGTGTGGTATGGTTACTGGGTGATAGGATATGGTTGGGTATGGTAACCTATTTGATAGGGTATGGTGGGTAAGGATAATCTTGGGTACCATGGACTTGTACCCTGGTTTGTACCCTGGACCTGGTTTAGGTATCTGGTAACCGCAACCTGGTTTAGTATCTGGTAACCGCAACCTGGGTTAGTACCTCGTAACCGCAACCTGGGTTTCTACCTTGTAACCGCAACCTGGGTGGACTGGAAACAATTGAAATCCCATTAGTGGTTTCAAGAGCAGTCATCTCCTAAGTCTGATGGCCGGTAAGCGTCCATCAGAAATTAAATTAACACAAGGTTAACTACTATTTAGTAACTGTGTTACATATTAGATATGAACTACCACTTCTTAACTGACATTATAGTGTATCTTGAGTTCTCAGTCTCTATCTGGCTGTCTGCTTATTTACAGCAGTGGTTTTCCCCATGTGGCAATGAGTTTCACAAACTGTGAGGTAGGGGCTGGGGTCATCAAATGGTTGAGAACCACTGGTTCACCTAGTGCCCATAGAGCAGTATTTTAATTCCGGGGTCACTGTCAACAATGGTTTGAGAACCACTGGGTAATAGTTTCCTATGCTGCTTTAACTTGGTGGGGTGTCATTGCGGCCAAGGTCTGAGAACCAATGATTTACATTCTTGCTTACTCAAGCAGTAAATCATTTGGAGGGTAGTCATGGTCTCAAGGCTTGAGAACTGCTGACTTACATTTTGTCAGTCAAGTGGTAAATTCATTAAATAGCTAAATAATTGCAAGCATTCTTAAAGTCCTGGTTCCTGTAGCAAATAACATTCATATACTGATAATAAAATAGTTCTTCAATCATACATAAAATAGTTCTTCAATCATACAACATGGTATATGCATAGAATTGCATTAAATACATGTAAAGAACCTTCCATAATGAAAAACACATTAATGTCCCTTATGTGACAAAGTGAGAAGAAGTGATTGAGACACTGTTATCAAGTTTGTAGTCTTGGCAGAGAACACAGAAGCCTTATAAGAAATAGAAAATAGAAGAACCACTAATACACTTCTATTTTGCTTGGATCAATATGCAAATCTCAAAGTATCAACAATAATATACATCAATTATTTTAACCCTGTCTTATTTCTGCCAGGCTGTGAGATAAAGATCAGGAGTTAATTAGGTCTATGACCTCAGCAACTCATACATTAGTTTGAGTGATCTGTAAATATGCAAATAACAATTATTGTCACTGAAAATGGAAATGCATTTAAACTTTACAAAAAGTTACTGCAATAGCAAGCTGTTGATAAACATATGATTATTCATGTTATAAAATCAGCAGTATTAGATCTACTTACTTCGCTCAACGAATTCACTAAGGATATTTTGCAACAAGTACAAAGTAGCCTCGACCGAGGCCCATAAAATCACATCTGCTACGTACGATGGTTACCAGAAGAATGACCGCTTAAAATTCCCTCCCAAAATTCCAGCTGGTTCCCGGGCAGGGGTGGGCTGTGATTTTGGGTGGCATTGTAGCAAATCCATCTTTTGGTCCCAGGAGTATCAAGTTACCTTCGTTAACTCGCATAGTATCCACTGTGTACATGTTCAGTTCGTGACACCAAGAAAGGCGGTCGACTTCCGGTCGGTCTGTTCGTAGCACAATGTTTTCCACCTTTCAAGTTGAATGACATTCGCTGGCTAAGGAAAAATTTATTACCTAGGACCGGTGAGAATCCTGAGCTGGTAAAATACTGTGAAATCTAGAGAGACTTTTCCATTATAAGAAATGAAAAAGATATCTGAAGGGAATAGCTAGCGAGAGATTTTAAGAAGAAGAAAAATAATAGACAGAAGAAAGAGTCAGTGAGAAGTCGTTCCACGACAACTATCAATATGTATTACTAGAACCTTATTATACACATTCAATTTCCCACTACACCCTCAATAATCCTTACATATTAATTTTTGTTTTTGGTTGCATACTATTTTACTATATCGTGCAGTTCTCTGTCTATTCTAAACACCTCTTCTACTGATAAGGGTGAATTGCATGCCTGTACATAATCTAATATTGGTATTCTCAGATGTTCATATTATTTTATTATAGACATTCTGCACATTAAAATTCTTCTATAGAAAATAAACTATTCTTAATTGTAGTCTGAGTAAACGGCCTAATTACTTTTTTGCTGGGAATTTTTAAGTTCCATGTAACTAAACAGAAAAGGTATGAGGTTTGACATCAGCAAATTGAAGGACCCCCTTACCAGAAAAGCTTTTGCGGCAGACATAAAGAAGCGATATCAATTTGCCAAAAGTCAGGAAAAGACATTGACTGATGATCTAGACCAGAAATTCAACACAAATTTCAACAATATATAAGGAAAGCAGCAAATCATGCTTGGGATTCCAGGACAGGAAGAAGCAAGACTAGATAACACCAGAAACCTGGATAACCTCAGAATGTCATTTCTTGTTTTAAAACTGTATCGTGCAGCCTATAATTTTTTAATATATTGTGTGTGTAATTTTTTTTTTTTGGGGTACATCCAATCGTACTTGTTCCTCCATGCATTTCCAACCTGTCGGGTATCTACTGGTATTAACGAACCTCGTCTGAGTTGTTAATTGATACCTAGCAAATGATAAAAAAGCAGGATGAGCCTTGTCTAACATAATTTTGGTCATATAATTTAGTCTTTCTTCAAAGTGAGGACTCCTAAGGCCACCTCCAGAGCAACCCTCGATGTTGATCTGATAGCACCTGTAACTGTACATAATGCTTGGTGCTAAATTCTACCGTATTTTGACCGAAAGGAAGCACGATTTCCCGCACGCTGCCATATTGCGACTCCGCAAGGTGTGTATGCATGTAGTGCAGTGTATTTACACATAACATAAATTTCGTGAGTATGATTTATTACGGACTTAGAAACTTTATTCTTTGTGTATCATACTTTGGTAAAATCGCAACGACTGTCCTCAAATATTCCGCAGTGAATATGTGTATTTTAGGGTTAGGATTAACCCTAACCCTAATTGTAAAATGGACATTTTCACTGCGGAGCGTTTGGCGACAGACCTTGCAATTTTACCCATAATTGTTACCTATAAGATGTGTAATTGGATTTTTTTCGTTCATTTTAGTTGAAATTTGTTAATTTTAATAGGCCTAGTGGGTATTTTACATTTATCGAAGTGATACGCTCACTTGTACGTGTGAAAAACCTTAGGGCTAAATGGCGGACAGTGGGGAAAATTATTCTTCCCATTTACCCGATGTTGCGTGCATATTTTGACGCACATATTACAAAAATCGATATGTCTACCGAATTAAAAAACACACTGTGGCCGAATTAAATTTTTTTCCAATTTTCATCCTGTAGGTGTTTGCACAAAGTAAGCTGTAGTTTTCGTAATTGTTTACAGATTTGTATGAATTACACATCATTTTAAAGATATATGAATGTACTATTACAATAAACATTGGTTGCAACTCTAATAGAGGTTGTTGCTATTTAACGGCCCTCCGATGGCCGAGGACTTGCAATATTTTCACAATTATAACTGCTTGCGCCCCATCTCTATAAAAATCACAATTTCAATCAATGTGCACACCGTTTTCACTCTTGTTCTCGTCGCTAGATCTTTCAGTCAATTGTTGAAACATGTTTCTATCCTATTCAGCCATTAGACGAGATGTACACGCAATTTTGTAGTCCTAGCACTAGTTTCCACGGTAAACAGTTTTACACGATTTGGTAACTAACCCAAAACGCTGAAAAATATGAACATAATATCAATTTTTCATTGTTCCACAACAACCATGCTTTGGGAATTTGTTTTCCTTTTGATTTATAGGGGCAACTTTAAAGATTTGACAAGTCGTGATGAGTTCCGATGTACCGTGATAATGGCGGGTACGCATTTTCAAAGGGCTGGCAGATTATTAAGGAAAAATTAGTTATGAAGTGGTTTTCTTCTATAGGAGATTGTGTCTCTACTAGAGTTTGTGTTAGAGACTCTCCTAAGGTACGGTACAATGTATAATTCGGACTCCATGTATTCTTCTTCTTCTTCTTCCGTCCTTAGCCACCGACCGTCAAAGCAGTCAGTGGCCATTACGCCTAGTGGCGTCTTAGGGCAACAGCAGATAGGTTTTCTTTGCCATTGTTTCCCATCACGCCTATTGGCGTCTTTAGGGCAACGGCAAATCAATCCATTTGCTGTTGTTTCCGTAATCGAAGTGACTGGCAAACCATGTATTGCCAGACCCTATTTTGATGATCTTATGTCGGTTAGACCTAGATGGAACATTGTGCTTCGTATCGCCAGGGTCGTGTTTTGTATCGACGAAGATGACAGGCTTTCCTACAGCGGTTATGGCTACGTGAATTAAACTGATTACAGTAGAGCTGTATGGAAACATTTATGAAATTATTTATATGCCCATTATAAATTAACTCTGGCTTATATTCACCTTCCTACGAGTGAGTGAGCGGCAACTCAGGGAGGCGGCCATGTTATATTCCTGTCATCATATTTTCTGATCACTGTCCAAAGAACGGGGCATGTATCTTATTACTCGGACAGTGACAAGGAGATCTCAATCTTGATAGAAACCCCCTTTTCGTGGTTTCATAATATACTACAAACTATGGACGTCAAGCAACTTTAGTTATTTACCGATCCGCCTTCACTGACGCGTTTAGTCAGATAGGGGATGCGGCCATAATGTATCATGACATTGAACTTTTGATGTACTACCCATTATTTATGAATGTGTCATGACTTCGGATCTGCTATGTATGCCTACAAATTGATGTGTCAACATACCCATGATGTACTCGTTATGTCCCAGTGTGTACGTCTGAATAAATTGAGTAAACAAAGATTCCAGCAGTCTGCATTGGTGCCTTGTAGACACAAGTGTATGAGTGATTAGATTGGTCAGAACACGAACAGTACACCATTCGCGTTAATCACACTCTACACTTCTACTCCATACATACACCATCCTGCGTCGGTTGAAGTGACCAAGTTTAGGGCCTGCTTCCCCTGGAGCCTTAGAGGGAAACTACTATTTACAGCTGCCTTTGCCTTCCCTAACTCAGGACTAGGGTGAGTTACCCATTTACAGCTGGGTAAACTGGAGCATGCCTGATCTCAACAACTCTGTACACTTCTTTACAGACTGACACTTACAAAGCGTGCGATTGAAAGAAACTTTACACCCGAATTTAATCTTGTGTATGTGCTGAAGAGTCATAGACTATGCTTCCATAATCTCTTTTGCCTCGAATGAAAGATTTATAAAACATGATTCTCAATTACCTCTGGGGATAATGCAAGTTGGTGAAATACACAACAGTCGGTTGTAACACAGAATCAGCACACTCTTCCTTTAAATGTTCATATCCTTATTTTAAAATCTGTGTCGCCACCTTGAATTTTGAAAAGAAAATCTAGATTGTACCTTACAAAACAACTAGATACACCTCGATTTTTACTGTTGGGCTACGTGTGGACACCTTAGGCTACGTTAGGCGTTTTAGTCTACTTTGGACTATTTTTGGGCTACTGTCGGCGAAAACCGGAAGTTGATCTTGGTTAGGGTAACCAAATTATTTTTTTTTTAAAGTGCAACTTTTCTGATGTTTGACTTAAAAGGGACAAAGCAGGACACAGTATACATTAGAGGACTCGTTAATTTCACTAATTTAATACATATATGTACAGAATCATGATAAAATATACAGGAATACTTCAACGAAATTTTTTTTAAAAAATATTTTAATATCTTTTTTCCATCAAGCATTATTGTTTGATCATCACGAAATATTTAGTCTTTAACATTGTACTGTTCACTCCAACAACTAAATGTTCATGGAAGTCTGTACATGTAATATTCTTATAATTGTATTGAACTCTTAATATCCGGCTCGCCCCGTGAAGTGACGCCTATTTGGTACCAGATATACGGCTCGCCCCGTGAAGCAGGGTTTTCATATTGGCTTTTTTAAAGCCAGATTTCAGAAATCTGGCTTTTTTAAAATGTGATTGGCTTTAGAAAATTCATTTGGCTTTTTCCTGGCTTATTTACATGCTAAAATTATCTGCACGAAAATTACAACAAATTTTCTTTTAACAGAAATTTTCGAAATCATTTTCCTTTAACAGAAATGTCTTTTGGTCATTGGCAATAATTCTGCTCCAAGAATCTGGGTAAAAAGGCGCCAACCGGAACCGGGGCATATCAGAATATCAGTTTTTCTGGTGTCTCGGACCTCCGAACTGTTTGGATGTGATATATAATTATTTATAATCATACTAATCTGCCGTGAAGTGTACTTTCTATAGGCAATAACGTTTTGTGGTGAAACTGTGACACCTTCGGCTGTTTTTATAAATCATTTATTATCAACAGTCATGGCCATGTCAAATAAATGGAAAGATTGTTACGATAGTAATCGTAAGTACAAAAGCAAATGGGAAGAAACATTTGTATGGGTCCAAAAGGCTGCTGATGGGTCGGATGCAGCTTATTGTAAATTGTGCCACTGCAACATTTTACCAAGAATTAGCAACCTCTCAAATCATGAAAAATCGGAGAAACACAAGCGGAGAACTCTATTACAAGGCCAGACGCAACTTAATGTAAGAAAAACCCCTAGACAAGATACGGATCTGCCATCAATGGTACCTATACCTTGTAGCGGTATGGCAGCTTGTGTGCCCTGACAATCCCCAGAGCTATGCCAGTGGGAGTTTTACTCCTGGTAGGTTCAACCAAGCTGGACTGGTCTGTGTGGGTAGGGGTCAGACAAAAGCTGGTACCCTGGTCCTCCAGGTTGGGGGTTTTAGCACAGGGCCGACACCCCTATGTAAAAAATCGCACATGTTACGGAAACGGCAATAAATGATAAAACTTTGATGCGGGACGGACATCCGGAGTCTCAGGCTCGTATGACTGACAGTGGTGAAAGCCGAAAGGAAGCCACTGGCATGAAAACGGATGCCCAGACCGCAAAACACGAAACCAGAATTGGTTTTTGGAATGTCAGAACTATGAATGAGGCAGGAAAGCTGAGACAGATCATAGCAGAGATGAGGAATTACAAACTACATATCCTGGGAATAAGCGAGAGCAGATGGACAGGGATGGGAAGAATAAAAACAGTGTAGATAACATAGGTGTATAGCAGCCACCACTATAAATGATGAAGGTGTTATGATGGACTGTTAATATAGCAACTGTTTAAATGCAGCCACTACTGTTAATACCCGAGTGGATTAATAATAGGGGGTCCTATCACGTTGATCCAGCTGGTTCATACACCACATTGATAAAGCGTGTTGTTGTGTTGTGATGTGTGATGTACTGCTTTTATAAGATCATGCTGGACACATAACTGAAAGGTCAACTCGTCCCGACACAGTGCTGACATCGAGTGAGAATGTATCTGTAAATGACGCGAATGTGTGTACTGTTCTGTTGAGTTGACAAGTCCCTCACTCAATCATAATCAGAATTCAATAAAGGATAGACTGCTGATGACGTTTCACGCATTTAATAATGGACGTACACTTTGACAACACGAGTACAGTCATTTGAACAGGTTGGCAAACAATCATCGTATACTTGAAAAAATGAGTGACAATATCCGATGTACATTTATGTGGCATGTCAATATAATGGAACGATAGTAGACAAGCACTCAATATTCTAGTTGTCTATCGTCTCATGCTCCAACCGACTAATCGCGTCAGTGAAGGTGAATACATAAACATCAACAATTGTTCACTGTCAGAACCTTCTCCTGGCTAAGTTTCTCAAGCCGAAAGTTTCATCTAAAGTTTATAGCAACAATATCAAACCACAGTAGTGGGTTTTCCTAATATGTATATCTCTGTACCATCATCAGATAATAAGACCTTTTCTGTTCTCCGACAATGATCCGCTTACAATGGCGGGAATTCAAAATGGTATTCCTCCGTGAGACTCGCTCACCCAGGATGATAAAGTATGAAGCAGAATTTCGTCGTTATATATACGTAAATGTCCTCATTGGGCTTCTATGCATATCTGCTATCAATAAGGCTGGTTGCATCAAATAATCTAGCGCTGCTAGATGACAGGTCATGTTCATAGATAATCAGCAATCCTAGATATACGATAATATGTCTCCCATCTAGGCTTAGCAAAAACGTTCAGCAAAAAGGGTTTGGTTTTACCTTGTTTTAGGAATAAACACCCAAGCGAATAACACACGCCGTTCTTTGGCGTTAATAAAGAACAATAGGAGAATCTCTGACAATACAATCATGAAGAGAAACAATCTCCTTCCTAGAATCATTCACAGAGATCACATCAAACTTGCTAGTCAACCAGCCCATAGCGACGACATGACAGCTGCTTCACTGTCGAGAGACCTCATCGACGCATGCGCAGAAAAATCCTTTTTACCCTAGAGTTCAACTCAAAAAATAGACCAACATAGAAATACAAAGATACCAAGATATAAGACTGAATCGCCTTAGATAGACAAGGAATAAATATAAATTCGGGCCATAAACATTTTAACTCTTTCAGTCCCAAGCAAAAAAGTGGGTTTGACCCAAGCAAAAATGGCCACACCAGTGCGTTTTTATTGTTGTTGTTTAGAAATAATTTTTAAAAATGTTCATATGCATAAATAACTTTTTTGTTGTATATGAAACTGAAGGTAATTGGATGTACTTTACTCTTGTGCTACAAGTATAAAAGCTTTCATTGAAAAATGATTAGTTATTCAAGGTAAAATGGAGGATATGCGCTTAAAAAAAATGATTAGTTATTCAAGGTAAAATGGAGGATATGCGCTTAAAAAAAAAATCGCTTTAAAAATCTAAAATAAATATCTCAAAACAGAAACATGTTCACTCTTAAACACGTGCGATATTTAAAAGAATGTACTTGCAGTCGGAAATGACTTTGTGGGTAGTTATAATTAGAAACAGTCTCAAACAGAGGCACATATACTAAAGGCTTTTAAAAGTCGATTGGGCCAAGCGCATCTAACCCCTGAGCCTTTATAAAGTCGATTGGGACTTAAAGAGTTAAGTAAGACCAATCTGTATCTGGCCATACCAGACGCAAAATGACATACATCTAGTATTCATACGCCAGATTGAGACACAAGAACAGATAACTCAAAGAATGAATACAACATCGACCATTCATAGTTCTGTCCCTTAGACCGAGAATCGTTGATTCTCAAATAAATACTTTTTCATCAGACAAATAGTTACATTTTACATTTGTATGCGTACCAACAGTAATCTGTGCGACACACAAAAGAATATGTGCGCAACAGACTACCACACACCCCGGAAAAAAAATGAAAGTCATTTTTTTCATCTGAGAGCAACATACAATAGGCTCACAATGCACAAACACTGCGCAGATAAGAAATATCAGGAATTTATAAAGCCAAATTAAGGCAAAGTCGAAGTATATAGATCGACTAGTGAGAATATATCTCAACATCTCAGAGAAAGTATTTCTCTAAGTATAAATATTTCCAGGGAGTTGTCACCAACGCATACTACTATACTGGCAATGACACAATGCATACAATAATTTCAATCACAATTTCATATTAAGTACTATACGTTTATGATTGGCAAAAGAAACATCATCAAAGGACTGGCGGTGAATAAAATAAATGAACCGCTAAGTGTTTATACAATCACCATATCATATATTACAAATGTGTACATATTCTGATATAGAAAAAATAACTGTCGTAAAGTTAGACACATTAAGGAGTTCAAGATTTAACAGTTAGGTGGAATCATGTGGGCATCTAGACAGAATGTCTGCCATCACATTTTCTGAACCACGGATAGCTCGCACCGAGAAATGAAAAGGTTGAAGAGCAATGGCGTATCGAGTTGATCTCGAGCTCTTCAAATTCTTACTTTGAATAGCCGTAAGAGCTTTCTGGTCAGTTTCCACTATGAAATGCGCACCAAGAAGGAATCTTTGAAGTTTGAGAATTGACCAAACCATCGCCAATAATTCACGGTCTAAAACCGAGTAATTCCTTTCTGCAGCATTAAGTTTTCTGGAGATATACATTACAGGATGCAAGTTCCAAAGTATTTTTGCATTAGTGCCGCTCCAATCCCAGTGGATGAAGCGTCACTACGAAGAACAAATGTCTTATCTGTAGTAGGTAACACTAAAATAGGTGGTGTTGAAAACAGTTTTTATCTTATCTAGCGAGGATTGGCATTCCTGAGACCAGCGAACCATATTAGGCGACCCTTTCTTTAGTAGTGTAGAAAGAGGTGCCATGATAGAGGATAGATTCGGAATGAATCGTCCATAAAATTGTATGAGACCTAAGAGACTTCGCACTTTCTTTTTAGTCTTAGGGATAGAGATGTTAAGTATCTTAGTGATATTATGGTCCTCTGTCTTTAGAAAACCATGCCCGACTCGATGGCCTAGGAAAGAAATTTCGCTAAAACCAATGCAGGCTTTAGAGGGTTTCGCTGTCAGGTTATGCTCACGTAAAGTAGACAGTAATTCATCTAACCCCGAATAGTGATCTTCCCAAGTATCGCTGAAAAGACAGATGTCGTCTAGGTATGCAATGACATCTGACCGATACGATAGGATTCGACGCATCATGCGTACGAATGTAGCTGGTGCGTTCATATGGCCGAAAGGCATGAAATTCTATTGGAAAAGGCCCCTAGGTGTAGAAAAAGCAGTAAGAGGTTTGGCGCGTTCGGATAACGGAACTTGCCAATATCCTTTAGACAAATCAAGTTTAGTGAAAAAATGAGATTTAGAAAGCCTAGTAAGTAACTCTTCTAGTAAAGGCATAGGTTCAGCATCGAACTTCGTAACTTGATTCAATTTGCGATAGTCAACGCAAAGACGTATGTTATTGTCTTTTTTTCGAACAATAACCATCGGCGAAGAATATGCAGAAGTGGATGGTTCAATTATTTTTAAATCTATCATCTCATCCAACTCCTTTTCAACCTGTGCTTGAAAATGTATAGGGATAGGATAAGGTCTGACCCTAATAGGATTATGGTCAGTTAGAATAATGTCATGTTCAATGACATGAGTTTGTCCAGGGATGTCAGTGAGGACATCCTGAAATGTTTGTAACATAGCCGAAACTTGACGCTGTTCTCCTAGAGACAAATCAGGAGAAACTGTAACGTTTTTCCATGATTCACTAGAATGAAGTGGAATCATTGGAAGCGGAAGATTAACATCCGAAAAACTTGTTTCCTCATCCTGTATTACAGACAGTGATGAGTAATGACCATGTTGGACTGGAGAATCGTCAGTTGCCTGGAAAATAGGCTGTAAATAATCAGGACGTTCATGGAATTCCGTAAGCATATTGATGTGGAAGGTTTTATGCTTCCCGTTAAAATCGACAATATAGTCAACATCGGAAATTTTCGATATTATATCGTACGGACCTTTCCAAGAAATAAGGAGTCGATTTTCCCTACAAGGTAGCAAAACAAATGCTTTGTCACTAGGACAAAGTTGTCGTAAGGTTCTTTTCTTATTGGCAAATTGCCTTGCCTTCTGTTTGGCAAATTCAGAAGAAGAAGTTGCTAATTTGCATGCTTCGATAATCTTTTTTCTCAGCGCGATGACATATTCGTAAGACGATTTTGTGTCATCGTCAATATTGTCAGCTGTTACGAGATCATGAAGCAAAGACATAGGGCCGCGCGGTCGCGCGCCAAAGACAAGTTCAAAGGGAGAAAATCCTGTATGTTCATTGGGGACCTCTCTGTAAGCGAAGAGGGCCGCAGGTAAAACCCTGTCCCAATCTTGAGGATGATGATCCTCAGTTATTTTCCCTAATAAGTTTTTCCTGATGTTCCATCTTTCTTTTTTCTTTTCTTTCTTCAGCCTCTATTTCTAGTCTTTTGTTCTGAGCCTCTAGTTCTAGTCTTTTGTTCTCAGCCTCTAGTCTTCTATTTTCAGTATCTCTTTGCACCTTTTTTTCTTCAGCTTCTCTGTCTAATCTCTTTTGTTCAGCCTCAGCTTCTCTTTCTAATCTTTTTTCTTCAGCTTCTCTGTCTAATCTCTTTTGTTCAGCCTCAGCTTCTCTTTCTAATCTTTTTTCTTCAGCTTTTTATTTTTTCTCTTCCTCCTTCTGTGCTTTGGCATAATGAGAAAGTGCAAATTATTTTAACTCCTCAGGAGTCATCCCAAGGGCTCTCCCTTGCTCAATAAAGTAGTCTAAAGTTGCCATAATATTCAATAATATGTGGCTATTATCCCTGAAATAACAAATTAGTTTATTTCAACCAATCAGGAGCAAGTTTTTAACAAAAACTTGTATAATCAGCTCCGTTAGTTTCAATCTCTGTGGGAAAACAAGCCTTTAAATAAGGTCTTGTATAATCAACTGTGTACATATACTAATAGCAATAAATCATCAGTTGATTCTTTATCACAAGTTCACTACACAGGTAGTAGTGTATGATCAAATATGTTTTATATTGTATATGTCAACCAAACATAAACAAAACAATTATAAAGGACAATACGAAAACATTCGCAGAAGTCAAATAAATGAAAAAACTTAACCAAAAATAATGTCACAAAGTATGTGATGATAACTGCGAGAGAATAGACAAAACAAATGACGTCACAATGTATAAATATAAAGTTGTATAGAACTGAATGACAGGAAAGAGTAGACCTACAAATACAAATAAATTTAATCAAAACTAAAGAATATAAAAATGTTACAAAAAAAACAACGAAGAAAAAAAACACACCTCATTACAACTAACACAAATAGCAACAAATTGTCGCTAGCAGATTTTCAATCAAGAAAGTTGCACCTACAGAACACTAATACAAGACCTCTATGACGTGGTATCTCTTATATTAGTCACAAGCCCAACCACCCACAGACATATACACAACACTAATATGCAACATGTAAACATTTAAACATAAATATATATATCATATAATGTAATCAAAAAGCATGTGAATAACATGTGTTGTAAAGGAGGTTCAGTGTTACGGCATAATGGTATAGTTTCTAATTATTAATTAATAATAAATTGCCACTTTAATAAATTAATATTTCTGGCCTAAACTATTACAATGTTCAATATTGAGCCGAACACCAGAAGATCCACCGTTGAAATATAAACACTTCTCGCTAACACAGTTAACACTTGCTATTACCCTGCTGTGCCTTGGTGTCTGTTCTAACACGAATGTCAACAAGTGCTGACCTAGTTACTGCCTCTGCCTTGACAGGTCAGGTCACGTACAAAACTGCTGACTCGCTGACATCGCCTGTAAATTTGAACTGCTGGTATGTATGTGTGTCGTATGCGGCCACAGGAAACGATCTGGTATCAGTAGTCGACTTCTAGCAATGTCCACTGTGCAGGTTAGACCCAGAAATCTGGCCTACCACTGTAGATAACATAGGTGTATAGCAGCCACCACTATAAATGATGAAGGTGTTATGATGGACTGTTAATATAGCAACTGTTTAAATGCAGCCACTACTGTTAATACCCGAGTGGATTAATAATAGGGGGTCCTATCACGTTGATCCAGCTGGTTCATACACCACATTGATAAAGCGTGTTGTTGTGTTGTGATGTGTGATGTACTGCTTTCATAAGATCATGCTGGACACATAACTGAAAGATCAACTCGTCCCGACACAGTGCTGACATCGAGTGAGAATGTATCTGTATAGGACGCGAATGTGTGTACTGTTCTGTTGAGTTGACAAGTCCCTCACTCAATCATAATCAGAAGTCAATAAAGGATAGACTGCTGATGACGTTTCACGCATTAATAATGGACGTACACTTTGACAACACGAGTAAAGTCATTTGAACAGGTTGGCAAACAATCATCGTATACTTGAAAAAATGGGTGACAATATCCGATGTACATTTATGTGGCATGTCAATATAATGGAACGATAGTAGACAAGCACTCAATATTCTAGTTGTCTATCGTCTCATGCTCCAACCGACTAATCGCGTCAGTGAAGGTGAATACATAAACATCAACAATTGTTCACTGTCAGAACCTTCTCCTGGCTAAGTTTCTCAAGCCGAAAGTTTCATCTAAAGTTTATAGCAACAATATCAAACCACAGTAGTGGGTTTTTCTAATATGTATATCTCTGTACCATCATCAGATAATAAGACCTTTTCTGTTCTCCGACAATGATCCGCTTACAATGGCGGGAATCCAAAATGGCTTTCCTCCGTGAGACTCGCTCACCCAGGATGATAAAGTATGAAGCAGAATTTCGTCGTTATATATACGTAAATGTCCTCATTGGGCTTTTATGCATATCTGCTATCAATAAGGCTGGTCGCATCAAATAATCTAGCGCTGCTAGATGACAGGTCATGTTCATAGATAATCAGCAATCCTAGATATACGATAATATGTCTCCCATCTAGGCTTAGCAAAAACGTTCAGCAAAAAGGGTTTGGTTTTACCTTGTTTTAGGAATAAACACCCAAGCGAATAACACACGCCGTTCTTTGGCGTTAATAAAGAACAATAGGAGAATCTCTGACAATACAATCATGAAGAGAAACAATCTCCTTCCTAGAATCATTCACAGAGATCACATCAAACTTGCTAGTCAACCAGCCCATAGCGACGACATGACAGCTGCTTCACTGTCGAGATACCTCATCGACGCATGCGCAGAAAAATCCTTTTTACCCCAGAGTTCAACTCAAAAAATAGACCAACATAGAAATACAAAGATACCAAGATATAAGACTGAATCGCCTTAGATAGACAAGGAATAAATATAAATTCGGGCCATGAACATTTTCAGTAACACCAATCTGTATCTGGCCATACCAGACGCAAAATGACATACATCTAGTATTCATACGCCAGATTGAGACACACGAACAGATAACTCAAAGAATGAATACAACATCGACCATTCATAGTTCTGTCCCTTAGACCGAGAATCGTTGATTCTCAAATAAATACTTTTTCATCAGACAAATAGTTACATTTTACATTTGTATGCGTACCAACAGTAATCTGTGCGACACACAAAAGAATATGTGCGCAACAAACAGCTACAGGGGAAACAGTACTTTATTCTGGTAGAGAGGATGGTCAGCACAACGAAGGTGTAGCCATTATCCCGAAGAAAGGAATGGAAAGGTCTTTACTGGAATGGAAACCCATTAACAACAGACTAATAAGAGTAAGACTGAGAGGAAGATTCACCAACACCACAATTATACAATGCTATGCACCAACAAACGGCAGCGATGAAGAGATCAAGGGTGAGTTCTATCAACAGGTACAAAAGGAAATGGAAACTGTACCCATGTACGATCTTATTATAGTAATGGGAGAACTAAATGCGAAAGTTGGAACAGACAATAATTATAACGAAAGAGTAATTGGGAAATGCGGCAGTGGAACAGTAAATGAGAATGGGGACACATTAATAAGCATCTGCAGTATTAACAACCTGGTCATTGGAGGAACACTTTTTCAACACAAAGAAGTGCACAAGTTAACATGGGAATCACCAAACGGACGAGACATAAACCAGATAGATCACATAATGATCAATGGCAGATGGAGACATGCACTACAAGACGTGAAAGTAAGAAGAGGCGCAGATGTGGGAAGTGATCATCACCTAGTAGTAGCAAGACTGAAGGTGAAACTCAGAGCTGCTGGACCAGTTGTAGCCAAACAGAAAATATACAACATCACAAAACTTAAGGATCTCCTCACCAGAAAAGCATTCGTGGTAGACGTAAAGAGACGATATCTGATTACCAAAAGCCAGGAAAGAACAGAGACCGATGATGTCGACCAGAAATTCAACACCATCTCAACAATATACAAAGAAAGCAGCAAGTCATGCTTGGGATTCCAGGAAAGAAAGAGCCAAGACTGGATAACAACAGAAACACTAAGCACCATAGCGAAGAGAAGGGAAATGAAAAGAAAGAAAACAGAAGCTAAGTCTCCCAGGTTAAAGGCAATATATAGTGAACAGTACAGTCAGCTGGACAAGGAATTAAAACGTCAAACCCGTGCTAACAAAAGGACATTTCTGGATGACCTTGCAAGATAGGCAGAAGAGGCAGCACTGAGAAATGAACAAAGCACAGTCTATAAAATAAGTAAAACTATCAGTGGAAAACGAGGTGCAAATAACATAACGTTAGTAAGAGACAAGCAAGGAAATCTCATCACCACAGCACAGGGGCAGGAAACAAGATGGGCAGAGCACTTCAGAGAAACACTGAATAAGGAACCACCAGAGACTCAGCTGAATGTTCCTGAGGCTGAAAGTGACTTTGATGTAAATACAGACATTCCACGAAAAGAAGAAATCATCACAGCCATCAAAGGGCTAAAAAATGGAAAAGCGCCTGGTCAAGACAATCTAAATGCTGAGCTTTTCAAGACAGACCCTGAACTAGCAGCAGAACTATTAGAACCACTGTTTGCACAAATTTGGGAAACTGAGACAACACCAACAGAGTGGAGTAAAGGAGTAATTGTCAAATTGCCCAAGAAGGGTGACCTTACAGACTGCAACAACCTGGAGAGGAATTACCCTCCTATCAGTTCCCAGCAAAATACTAGGCAGGATAATCATCCAGAGAATTTCAAAGGCAGTTGACCATAAACTGAGGAAAGAGCAAGCGGGCTTCAGAAAGAACAGAAGATGTGCAGATCATATATTTACCCTTAGGAACATTATAGAGCAGTGCTCAGAATGGCAGAGACAGCTGTACATTAACTTCGTTGACAGCATACACAGGGACAGCCTATGGAAAATTCTGAGGGCTTATGGAATTCCCAGCCGCATTGTTTCCATCATAAAAAGCCTCTATTCAAATTTTACGTGCAGTGTTGGATCGAGTAATGTAACTTTCGAAGTGAAAACAAGAGTACGTCAGGGATGCCCCTTATCAACAACATTATTTTTGACAGTAATAGATTGGGTGATGTGCCAGACAACAGAGGGCAGTCCAAGAGGAATTAGATGGACAACGTTTTCTACACTGGAAGACCTGGAATATGCAGATGACATTGCACTACTCGCGCATTCACATCAACACATTCAAGACAAAACCGATAGACTGAATAAGTATGGTCAGCAGGTTGGCCTGAACATCAATTTGAAGAAGACAGAGGTCATGACACTAAATGTGGGCAATCCTGAGCCAATAACAGCAAGGAACCAGAAGTTAGAACAGACAGACACATTTACTTACTTAGGATGCGTAAAAACACCTGAGGCGGAACAAGCAAGGACATTAACAACAGAATGAATAAAGCGAGAACAGCCTTTGCTGTTCTCAACAACATTTGGAAGTCTTCCCAGTACAGCACAAACACCAAATTAAGACTGTATGAGAGCTGTGTACTTTCTGTGCTTCTCTATGGTGCAGAATGTTGGAGAGTAACGGAGAAGGAAATGTCGAAACTGTCCTCCTTCCACACAATCTGCCTAAGGAAAATTCTCCGAATCTTTTGGCCAAACACCATCAGCAACCAAGAACTACTTATTCGGAGTAACCAGGAGGACATGCACACCATCATAGCTGGCAGACGCTGGAGTTGGGTTGACCACGTCCTCAGAAGGGACCCTGATACCATCACAAGAACAGCTATGCTATGGACGCCTGAGGGAAAGCGAAAGAGAGGCCGACCAAAAACAACTTGGCGGAGAACTGTGGAAGCTGAGATGCAAAGAATGAACCACAGTTGGGGCACTGTACGAAGGATGGCCGCCGACCGAGCAAAGTGGAATCAATTTGTTGCTGCCCTACAAGACGGCACCGGGCGTGATGGCCGCTGACTGCTTTGACGGTTGGCGGTCATGGATCAAAGAAGAAGAAGAAGATACGGATAAAGTTAAGGCAGTAGAGCTGCAAATTGCTGTAAGCATGACGTGCCATTGTGTGATACGTACAGTTGACCACCTGAGTGAAATCATGATAGCACATGGGCATGGGAGTACACTGGGGCACATAAAGTTACACAGAAGTAAATGTGCATGCTTAGTCAAAAACATCATTTCGCCTGCACTGAAAACTGATCTCATTGATGACCTTCAGAACAAGAAATATGCCATAATTTTAGATGAATCTACTGACATTTCAACACAAAAACACTTGTGCATGTTAGTTAGATTTTTTTGTGATAGGAGAAAGGAAATTGTTACTGGGTTTATATGTTTAATTCCGGTGCAAGAGACTACAGGAGAAAAGATATTCAATTTGATTGATGAGGAAATAAAAAGATGTGGCCAGAGTCTTGCAAATTGCATTGGTTTTGCAACGGATGGTGCATCAAACATGGTTTGGTGCAACAACTCTGTGTGGTTTAGACTAAAAGCTGTATCTCCTTTCTGTGTGCAACTCAAATGTATCTGTCATTCGCTGGCACTGTGCATTCAATATGCAGTATCCAAGCTACCATCAAATATTGGATTTTTACTGTCAGAAATACCCAATTGGTTTCGCCATAGTGAATTAAGACGAGAAGCATACAAAGAATTGTTTACTGTGATGAACACAGCTACAGAATTTGAGCCAACCCAAACTGCCCCCCTTCCCTTTGAAAAACCTTCATTTACGCGGTGGCTTGTGCGTGGAAAGGTTATGTTTAATATTTTGATGAACTGGAAAGAGCTAAAGGCTTATTTCACTTCTGCTGAACTAGCCCAATCACAGTTTGATACAAAATTCAAAGCAAGACTTCTAAATGAAATGTTGTCAGACTACAAAAACTACTTGTTCTTTGAGTTTGCAACACCTCTTGTGCAGGAATTTAAAAGACTGAACAGCCTTTTCAGCAAACCAAAGCTGATCCTCATAAATTGTACCAACAAATATTCTTACATCTGAAGAGTCTTCAGAACAGACTGTACGATGCCAAAAGACAGAAAAAAAATATTCATCAAGTTGATTTTGGTGTAAAATTCTTAACAGCATGTAATAAGTTCCTACAGCAGAACAACAGTGCTGAGGCTGATCTAGAAATAAAAAATGTCAAAGAAAGATGTATGTCTATGCTAGAAGATGCTCTCAGTCAAGTTACATGTAGACTTCCGTCGGCGAGAGATACGTTTGAAAGTTTATTAAATTGAGCCCTGTGAAAATTTTAAATCAAATTTCAAGGCCTATGTTTTCCGAGTTACTCTATATACACCATGCAGGAAACAACGTCGGCAAAATTGAAGAACAATTGTGGCAGGTGCCCTTAGTGAGAAGACTGGTCCTAAGGCACCATATATCCTTATGTGGCAGGGGTGTCTCTTCACGGCACCATATATCCTAACTGTAGCCGTGCCGGTGTTCCTTAGGACTGGAACGGCACCATATATCCTTCGTGTGACCGTCCCGTGTTTCCAGTGGTTCCTTATTTAATCATAGAACTGGGCACGGCACAATATATCCAACGTGTGACCGGGGCAGGGGAATGTCTCTTATGTATTATTGAGAGTTTTCCTTTTAATATAACAGAGAGTAGATGTTTAACTGGCTTAATCGCCAGAGATCTTGATTTCTCTTTTAAATTAGGGTTACCAGGTTCGATATTCTTCTCTTATTGATGTAGTATAGCGAACGTTGTTAAATTGGGTTTAGTGCTCAACATAATTTTCCAACTGAATGATTCTTAACAGCCTTGGTGTTCAATGAAATGACTTTTTAATAACTTTCAACAGGAACTGGTTTTAAAACAAATTGTAACAAGTTCTTGCAAAACATGGCATGTTGACAGTAATACACATAGGTATACACAGGTTAATATGTTCTCATTGATGCATATTCCTATTTGCATCTTTGAATCTTTTCAATTTGCAAAGCATGGCGTGGCTCCTTTATCCTTCTAGTTTCCTTCATAATAATAATAATAATAGCCCCTTCAGTCATAACTGACTATAGGAATGCGCCCCTGAGGTGACAGCCCTCAACTGCTTATTTTCCTGGTGCTCCTTTCGACGTTTTCTCCTCACCTCTGCTTCTTGTGTGAGCCTCTCTTCGCCCAATCTGAGGTGGTGCCGTAAATAGCATCGCCACTTTGTGCGATCGGCAGCTTCATCCTCCCATGTTGCTGGATCCATGTCCAGTGCCCTCATATCTCTCTTGCACACATCTTTGAACCTCAGCTGTGGTCGCCCAACTGTTCTCTTGCCATCTGCTAATTGTCCGTAGAAGATATCTTTTGGGATGCGACCATCTTCCATGCGGCGAACATGGCCAAGCCAGCGAAGTCTGCGCTGTCTAAGCAGCGTATACATACTTTGAAGGCCAGCACGTGACAACACCTCGACATTTGTCACTTTATCTTTCCACGAGATGCCGAGGATGCGGCGTAGACACCGCAAATGGAAGGTATTGAGCCTTCTTTCTTGCTTAGCATAGGTCGTCTAGGTCTCGCTGCCATATAGTAGTGTGCTGGTGACGCAGGCATTATATATCGCAGCTTTGGTCTTCATTGTGAGTTTAGAGTTTCCCCAAACACGCGATGTGAGGCGGGCAAAGGTAGCTGCAGCTTTGCCAATGCGGCTGTCGATTTCTGTATCCAGTGAGAGTTTGTCATTGATGGTAGACCCTAGGTATGTGAAGTGGTGCACCACTGCCAATTCATAGTTATCGATAGTGATAACTGGTGCAGCACCCACATCCTGACTCAGCACATTCGTTTTCTTTAGACTTATTGTGAGGCCAAAGTCCTTGCATGCTTTAGTGAAGCGATTCATCAAGCTCTGAAGCTCCTGTTGGCTTTGAGTGACGACTGCAGCATCATCAGCGAACAACAAGTCTCTTATAGTGACCCTTCTGATTTTTGTTTTTGCCTTCAGCCTTGAAAGATTAAACAGACGGCCATCTGACCTAGTGTGAAGGCATATTCCTTCAGTTGCATCTCTGAATGCATGTTTCAAGAGTAAGGCAAAGAAGATTCCGAAGAGGGTCGGAGCCAGAACACAGCCTTGTTTAACGCCACTTCGTATATCAAAGGGCTGTGACGTGCTTCCAGCATATTGGACTGTTCCCTTCATGTCGTCGTGGAATGACTTTATCATTTCCAGCATTTTAGAAGGGCAGCCTATTTTCAGGAGGATTTTAAAGAGTCCATCCCTACTAACCAGGTCGAATGCTTTTGTGAGGTCTATAAAGGCGATATATAATGGTCTTTTCTGCTCTCTTGATTTTTCCTGAAGCTGGCGGAGAGAGAAGATCATGTCTGTTGTTGATCTGCCAGCTCGGAATCCACACTGTGCCTCTGGATATATGCGCTCAGCTAACTTGTGTAGTCGCATTAAGATGACTTTGGCAAAAACCTTACCAACAATACTAAGAAGAGAGATGCCTCTGTAGTTATTGCAATCACTTCTGTCTCCTTTATTTTTATACAGTGTTACAATCTTGGCATCTCGCATGTCTTGAGGAATAGTTGTCTCTTCCCAGCACTGGCACAGCATCCTATGCAGGGGATGTAATAGCGTGCTCTTACAGCATTTGATTATATCAGGAGGAATCCCATCACTGCCTGGTGCTTTGCCAGAGGCCAAGCTATCAATGGCCTTACTGAGTTCCTCTAATGTTAGTTCGGCATCCAGCTCCTCCATAGTTGGCAGACTATTGACAGCATCAAGGGCTGCAGGCGTAACGGTATTGTCTCTAGCGTAAAGCTCAGAGTAGTGCTCGACCCACCTCTCCATCTGCTTACCCTTATCGGTTAGCTTCTCTCCGCTGATGGTTTTTAGCGGTGCCGTCTTACTTTTATGGGGGCCAAGTGCTTTCTTTATACCGTCATACATTTGTCTAATGTTGCCTGTTTGTGCTGCGATCTGGATGCTCTCACTAAGCTGGAGCCAATAGTCATTTGTACAGCGTCGAGCAGTTTGTTGAACTTTGCTTCTCGTAGCCCTCAGGATCTGTAGGGTTCTGGCACTCGGTGAACGTTTGTATTCATTCATAGCACTGCGCTTAGCTTCAATAACAGGTGCCATCACATCTGATGAAGCGTCAAACCAGTCATTTGACTTTGCTGTTTTCTTACCAAAGGTGGCAAGTGCAGTACTTTGAATGGTGTTCCGTAGATGCTCCCAGTTCTCTGTAATAGTATCACCATGCTGAGGGCTACTGAGCACTTTCTTGAAGGTCGCAGTGAATTGAGCGATCATGAAAGGGTCTGACATCTTGCTGGTATCAATGCGTGGTTTCCCTTCATGTCTGACACGATAAAGTTTTCTTGGTTGTGCTCTGATTTTGCAGCAAACCAAGGAGTGATCTGTGTCACAGTCTGCACTATGGTACGAGCGCGTGGAGAGCACAGACCTGAGGAGTGGCCTTCTGACGAGAATCAGGTCAAGTTGGTGCCATTGCTTGGATCGTGGGTGTCTCCATGACACCTTATGCTGGGGTTTTGTCTCAAAGTAGGTGTGGTCACGCAGAGATCATGGTGGACGCACAACTCTAAGAGCCGTTGTCCATTTTCATTCATCTTGCCAATACCAAACCTGCCCAGACATGAGGGCCATGAAACATTATCGGCACCCACTCTAGCGTTAAAGTCACCAAGGAGAACAAGCTGTTCTTGCCTAGGTATGCTTTTGATTACTTCTGCTAGATTCTCGTAGAACTCATCTTTAGCTTCTGAGGCAGAGTACAGAGTAGGAGCATACACACTGACAAGGGTGATGGGACCTGTGCTAGTTTGCAGGCGGAGCGTTAACAGGCGTTCTGATCCATTCTCGCCTGGTTCAACCATGTTAGTTAGCGATTTTTTGACCGCAAACCTACTCCGTGTTCTCTAGCTTTATTAAGATCTTTCCCTTGCCAATAAAATGTGTAGTCCTTCTGGCTCACCGTTCCAGAGCCCGCCAGGCGCGTTTCCTGAAGTGCAGCTATATCCAACTGAAGTCGTTTAAGCTCATCATTAATAATGGCTGTCTTCCTTACATCGTTTACATCCTGTAGGTTTTCAGATAGTCCAGTCAACATAGTCCGGACGTTCCAGCATCCCAATCTGAGAGTTTGCTTATTTCTATTTTTTCGATAATTGCTTGGTGCAAAATTTTCTGTCCGCAGTTCGGGTTTGACCCTAATCCCCATGCACCCAATGGGGAAAGCAGACAGTGGCGGGACAACACCTTATTGACTGGGGGCTGCCCAGTTTGAAGCGGGCGGTAGCTGTCCAGTGAGATCCTAGAACCTCTCCCACTGTCGGAAGTAGCCCCTGGCGCCATGCCCTACGCCAATTGGGCAAAAGGCTTATAACCGGTAACTGCTACTTCCCGTGTAGTTACCTTCATTTTATTATATTTTCTAGGTTCAACGACATTATTCTATCTCTTCAGTTTTGTCATATATTGAGCCACTCTGCCTTCGTAGGTATTCCTAAATGTTCTCTCAACTGAAGGACTTTCCTATGTAAGCATTTGATTTAAATATATGCTTAGGTTTTCATTGATGCACATCTTTGAACGTAGCTCTGCTTGGGTTATGACCGTGAGCTCTAACAGTTTAAGCATTTAGTTTGACAGTACTTACTGAATTAAGGAATTCACAAACACTTCCCACTAATATTTGAATATACACAACTGCATTTTATACGTGAAGTTGATCTCCTCAACTGGAATTTACACTGAGCAGGAAAAACATGTCTTCACTAGACCGCTCTAAATTCAATACTGAGCTAATGGCGTCGCTTCTGATTCATCCGGTGAAAGAACTGAGCCCTCCCATTGGTTGGGGATCACATGACTAATGCTTGGCGTTATCGAAGCGAAGCCGGCCTAGTTAAACATCTGTGTCAAGATTTATTTTATTCTCTGTTTCTACTAATCTGTGCCTCCTCCGTTACTGGTAGGGTATAGTCTATTTCTGAAGAAATCCCGATATACACGGCTACATACAGATCCCGGGGCCCTGCAAATGTATCCCATAGGGAGACATTTGAGTACTATCAAAAAAATTTATCCCAAAAATTTCCTAAGATCAAAAAAAATTTTCAAAAAAATTTAAAGTTCCAAAAAATTGTCTAAGTCCAAAATGGTTCGGAAAAATTTAATCTAATTCCTACACTGGAGTCCTATGTCTATATGAGATCATCCTCTATTAAAAAAAACTTAGCATTGGAGATCACCTTCAAAAAAAAAATTTTAACCTGTCTAGCATCCACAACATTTTTCATCAAATTTTGCAATTGGCAACACTGGTCAACAAAATTTTCAATCATTCCTAAGGTCATCACTCAAAATTGTGACGAGTGGCAACATTGGGAAACGTAAACAACACAATTTCCGTTTATCATAATACAATTTCATTTCGTTCAAAAATATAGTTAACTACATTCTCTTAGATATGGTGGGGGGGGGGGGGGGGGGGGTGGGGGGGGGGGGGGGGGGGGGGGGGGGGGGGGGGGGGGAGGTATCTCTTCTCTGTTCCTGTTATTGGCTCCATATATAAGTCTGCAAGTACTTAAAAATGTGATTGGTAATTTCCTATTACTCGTAGGTTTTTGATCATCAGTGAATATGGGTATTTTAGAGTTATCTCCCTGTAAAATTTTTGTTCCGGGCATTTCGCGGGGTATCGAAGTGTGTTTCCAATTGATAAGTATCGCACTACTATAATATATTCTTTCGCTGTCTTTCTTTCGCTGTTATTCATTCTTCCATCGCTACATCACGTTTTTTGCTTTTCATCAGGTGTTTTTGTTTCAGAAAGTTAGTTTGTTAAGTTTTTCCGTGGTATATATGCATCTGCCATCCACATTGCGTAAGTAATTAAGTATCATAGCAGTAGAAGGACACCGTATTTTCATTTATTTATTTTTTCACTCTTAGCTACAGTTTTTACCGCCATTACTCACAACATATTTAAATATCAGTTCACGTTTCGTAATGCCTGCACAAACCACTGTAGTTGATGTGAACAGTATTTTGACTGTTGCTGCCAGGCGTGCGGAGATGTGGGATTCATTCAGTTTGAATGATGAAGTGAGGCAACCCTTCCAGTGCTTGCAGTGGCTGGCTCGAAGAGGCTTAATAAAAAAATTTTACAACGTGCATCACATGTTTGCAACCCGTACGGCTGTACAATCATTCACAAGGTACTGATGGCCGACGATGGCAGTGCATCAATTGTGCCACCACATTTAGTGTTAGGAAAGATTCATTTTTTGAAAACAGTCACCTGACACTTAGACAGATTATTTTAATTATGTATTTTTGGTGCACTGATGCTCCACAGGCCACCATTTGTCGCGAGGTTCATGTCAACAAAAACACTGTTGTTGACTGGTGCAACTTTATGCGTGAGGAGTGTAAAAAGTGGCTGTCTCGACGACCACGACAGATTGGTGGCTTTAAAGCTAGTGGAGCTTTCTGTGCTTCTCTATGGTGCGGAATGCTGGAGAGTCACAGAGAAGGAAATGTCAAAATTGTCCTCTTTTTACACAACATGCCTAAGAAAAATTCACCGCATCTTTTGGCCGAATACCATCACCAACCAAGATCTGCTTACTCGTAGCAAGCAAGAGGACATGCACACCATCATAGCTGGCAGACGCTGGAGCTGGGTTGGTCATGTCCTCAGAAGAGACCCCGATGCCATCACAAGAACAGCTATGCTTTGGACCCCTGAAGGAAAGCGAAAGAGAGGCCGACCAAAAACAACCTGGCGGAGAACCGTGGAGGCTGAGATGCAAAGAATGAACCAGAGTTGGGGCACTGTACGAAGGATGGCCACCGACCGTGCAAAGTGGAATCAATTTGTTGTTGCCCTACAAGACGCCACTAGGCGTGATGGCCACTGACTGCTTTGACGGTCGGTGGTTAAGGATCGAAGAAGAAGAAGAAAGCTAGTGGAGAACGAATCATAGTAGAAATTCACGAAAGCAAGTACTTTCATAGAAAGTATCACAGAGGCATCTGGCGAGAAGGACACTGGGTGTTTGGTGGTGTGGAGAGGGAGTCAGGGAAGTGTTTCCTGGTGGAAGTTGCTGATCGCACGGCAGGTACACTGGAGGCTCTTATCCAGCAGTATATTCGACGAGGAACACATATTATGACAGATGGGTGGCCAGCTTACAGCAACATTAGTACATTGAATGGAGGTGCATATATGCATTCTGTTGTGGTGCACCAGCGCAATTTTGTTGACCCACAGAATCGCGAAATCCACACACAAACAGTGGAAAACATGTGGCAGCGTGCAAAAGTGAAAATGACACGGCAGTATGGAACTAGCAGGGAATTATTTCCCTCATATCTTGATGAATTTATGTGGAGAAATTCATTAAGAGATGAAGACCCTTTCAGTTCATTTCTTCTTTGTATTGCTGAAAGTTATGTTCTGTGATAACACAACATTGTGTATCATAAGCTGCCCACCTTGCAATACGTCTCCATGCAAGCATTCATGTCATCTTGTATCATTGGTTTATAGAGACATACCTTTTGCACGATGTTAAGCATCCATCTGGTTGCGATGCAATACTTCTGTTATCTTTGATCGTCATTGAACAAGGAGCGCCACCACCGAAGCTGGTATTCTTGTAGGAAACCTGCTGACTTGCTTCCATCTACTGTTGTGGTGGTAGTTTCTGTTTGTGTTACATGATGATGTTCCTAGTGACATGTACAATGTCATATTAATTGTCACTTCACATCACAATGTTTCACTTCTTGCTTTTGTAGTTATTTTAATATACAGACATAAATAAACAATGTGGATGTAGATGACATGTCAAGTGATTTTTGTTTCTGGTATTCTTGTAGTTAACTTGCTTACTTGCTTCCATCTACTGTTGTGGTAGTAGTTTCTGTTTGCTTCCATCTACTGTTGTGGTAGTTATTTTAATATACATACATAAATAAACAATGTGGAAGTAGTTTCTGTTTGCTTACTTGCTTTCCATCTGTTACATGATGATGTTCCTAGTGACATGTACAATGTCATATTAATTGTCACTTCACATCACAATGTTTCACTTCTTGCTTTTGTAGTTATTTTAATATACAGACATAAATAAACAATGTGGATGTAGATGACATGTCAAGTGATTTTTGTTTCTGGTATTCTTGTAGTTAACTTGCTTACTTGCTTCCATCTGCTGTTGTGGTGGTAGTTTCTGTTTGTGTTACATGATGATGTTCCTAGTGGCATGTACAATGTCATATTAATTGTGACTTCACATCACAATGTTTCACTTCTTGCTTTTGTAGTTATTGTAATATACAGACATAAATAAACAATGTGGATGTAGATGACATGCCAAGTGCTTTTTTGTTTCTGGTATGAGTAGATATTTTATTACACTGCTTCAGATCACAATATGTCACCTATTGCATATGCACTTATATCTTCTTGTCACATATATGAATACTGTGCATGAATATCAAATTTCAAGTAATGTTTTGTTATCCTGAATGTGCCATCACTTTCTGGTATAAGCACATTGTTCACTACACCGCTTCAGATCACAATATGTCACTTATTGCATTTGCACTTATATCATCTTGTTACATATATGTACACTGTGCATGAATATCAAATGCAAAGTAAATTTTTTTTTTTATCCTGCATGAGCCATAAATTTTCTGGTATAAGCAGATTGTTCATTAAACTGCTTCAGATCACAATATGTCACTTATTGCATATGCATTTATATCATCTTGTCACATATAACAATACTTGGCATAAGTACAAAATTTCAAGTAATGTTTTGTTATCCTGCATGTGCCATCATTTTCTGATATAAGCAGATTGTTCACTACACTGCTTCAGATCACAATATGTCACTTAGTGCATATGCACTTATATCATCTTCTGCCATATATGTACACTGTGCATGAATATCAAATGCAAAGTAATTTATTTTTTATCCTGCATGTGATTTTGTGATATAAGCAGATTTTTCATTACAGTGCTTCAGATCACAATATGTCACCTATTGCATATGCACTTATATCATCTTGTCACATATATGAATACTGTGCATGAATATCAAATGCCAAGTAATTTTTTTTTTATCCTGCATGTGCCATCATTTTCTGGTATAAGCAGATTGTTCACTACACTGCTTCAGATCACAATATGTCACTTAGTGCATATGCACTTATATCATCTTCTGACATATATGTACACTGTGCATGAATATCAAATGCCAAGTAATATTTGTGTGTAATCCTGCATGTGCCATAAATGTTCTGGTATTAGCAGATTGTTCACTACACTGCTTTAGATCACAATATGTCACCTATTGCATATGTACTTATTTCATCTTCTGACATATATGAATACTGTGCATGAATATAAAATTTCAAGTAATGTTTTGTTATCCTGCATGTGCCATTATTTTCTGGTATAAGCAGATTGTTCATTAAACTGCTTCAGATCACAATATGTTGCTTTGCGTTTTTTAAACTGCACCATTTCCATGGAAATAGCATTCTGGACCAGTTGTTTACTCATAGTTGATTGTAGCTTGTCATTTTTGCTATTACATTAAAGACCTTTATTTTCACTTTCTGTCCTTTCTATATCAAGCATTTCCTATAACTCATTTTCACAATTTATCATATAGACTTTACAATCTTGGAACATAAAGTTATTATTATCATGTCCACAAACAAAGCTATCTGTCATGTGTTTTGGGGAGTTTTTTTTTTTTTTTAAACACAGATGTCTATGCTGTGTTACATTTTTATAATGTACCCGTTAGTTAATTTGTCAAATGCATTAGTATTGTTTATAAAGCTGAAAATATTGATAAGTTTTACTGCATTGGTTCTCTGTAATATTTTTATTACAATATGTTATCAGTTGTTTGTAGTTTAACCGATTTTTTTTAACACATATGTCAATGCTTTGTTACATTTTTATAATTTACCCCTTATTAAATTTGTCAAATGCATTAGTATTGTTTATAAAGCTGAAAATATTGATAAGTTTTACTGCATTGGTCCTCTGTAACATTTTTATTACAATATATTATCAGTTGTTTGTAGTTTAACCTATTTTTTTAAAACACATATGTCAATGCTTTGTTACATTTTTATAATTTATGCCTTATTAAATTTGTCAAATGCATTAGTATTGTTTAGAAGCTGACAATATTGATACGTTTTACTGCATTGATCTTCTGTAACATTTTTATTACAATATATTATCAGTTGTTTGTAGTTTAACCTATTTTTTTAAACACATATTACTTTGTTACATTTTTATAATTTACCTTTTATTAAATTTGTCAAATGCATTAGTATTGTTTATAAAGCTGAAAATATTGATAAGTTTTACTGCATTGGTCCTCTGTAACATTTTTATTACAATATATTATCAGTTGTTTGTAGTTTAACCTATTTTTTAAAACACATATGTCAATGCTTTGTTACATTTTTATAATTTATGCCTTATTAAATTTGTCAAATGCATTAGTATTGTTTATAAAGCTGCATTGGTCTTCTGTAACATTTTTATTACAATATATTATCAGTTTTTTGTAGTTTAACCTATTTTTTTAAACACATATTCTATACTTTGTTACATTTTTATAATTTACCCCTGATTAAATTTGTCAAATGCATGAGTATTGTTTAGAAGCTGACAATATTGCTAAGTTTTACTGCATTGGTCTTCTGTAATATTTTTATTACAATATATTATCAGTTGTTTGTAGGTTAACCTATTTTTTTAAACACATATTCTATACTTTGTTACATTTTTATAATTTACCCCTGATTAAATTTGTCAAATGCATTACTATTGTTTATAAAGCTGAAAATATTGATAAGTTTTACTGCATTGGACCTCTGTAACATTTTTATTACAATATATTATCAGTTGTTTGTAGGTTAACCTATTTTTTTTAAACACATATTCTATACTTTGTTACATTTTTATAATTTACCCCTGATTAAATTTGTCAAATGCATTAGTATTGTTTATAAAGCTGAAAATATTGTGAAGTTTTACTGCATTGGTCCTCTGTAACGTTTTTATTACAATATATTATCAGTTGTTTGCAGTTTTACCTTCTACAATATTAAATACTTCATCATTAATTCGTGTTGTGTTGTGTCTTTCCTGTGCTGCAGTTTCATTATTTGTTTACTTATTATAAGTCCCATTACAAAAGAAAGCAATAGATTATGATAGGTTTTTGAACACCGCATTTGAAAACTGGCATTTTTGGGTGCAAGGTATACCCAGTTCATCCCCATGTGGGTTATAATTTGGATATATAGTATTCATCACTCCATATAGTGTATTACTTTTATTACACATAAGGAAGGGAAACCCGAGGCCTGTAAACAGTAAATTAATATGAAACAAATATAAAGGTATGTTATCATGAAACAAATATAAAGGTATGTTATCAAAAACAGAAGTGATTGCGTCATTAATAGGCTGAACTGCCCATGATGGACTTCCGGTGTCGTGTATTGTGTTCGCACTGATGACCAGCCATTGAAACATCTTTTTTTGAGGATGCGTAGATGGCAGGGAGGATAGTGTGATTCACTTGCATGGCTAGGCGGAGTTGTCGCACGGAAGGTCCGGTGTTCAAATCCTGGGTAAGCCACTCATGTCTGTTTTTCTGTTGTCTGGTGTTCTACTTCTTTATTTCCTGCGAGTGCCTGATAACATACCTTTATATTTGTTTCATATTAATTTAGTGTATTACTTTGTTCTTTGTCTTATGTGTTGGCTCTTCCATGATGTGATGAATCTACCTTTTGCTGTGGCAATGTTTAATGTATGTGGTTGTTATGATTACAATTCATAACGATTATGTATGTATTAAAGCAAGCTCTACAGGGCTCCATTTCTTATAATTTTATAAGGAATTACTCACTAATAAAGGAAGTGATGTCATACCGATATGGTGTAACAACACCGCTCTGGCGACCGGGTGATACAGGATCAAACCCGGGCGACGGCATTTGAGGATTTTCGTCGACCGGGATTTGGACTGGATTAACTCGAGACCTGGCGAGAACATTTGAAGGAGTGTCGTCGACCAGGGACTGGCGACTCCTGAGCCGACTCAGCTGTAATGGGTACCTCCGAAATCGGCGAGTATTTGCCTGAATGGCGAGGGACACCTGTCTCTGTACAAGAAATAAAGCGATACTCTCGTAAAATCAATGTCAGGTTAGACAGAAAATAATAACCTGAGATTTCGCCTCGAGTATTAGCGGGCATACGAAAAAAAAAAAAGTATGGCATCAAGATACTATGTTGAGGTGTCCCTAGTTTCTTCAGGTAGTATTATTATGACGACAATGTCTATTAAATGAAGATATATAATACAAATTGTGAGAATGCCAGGACCGCGTCTCCATAGTGAACATTAGGAAGACTGCCTATTACTTCACTTGCCATTGGGCTTATATTATATGTCATGGAGCTTTGTGTCAAGTGAAAATAAACTGTATATCGTTAATATTCCATTAATGGCGACGAACTGGAACGGACTACGACTTATGGAACTTGGAACACAAGAAGTATAAGTAAAAAAGAAGAGGAGCTGGTGGAAGAGATGAGGAAAGCAAAATTATGAATCCTGGCTATAACGGAAACGAAGAAAAAAGGACAAGGAGTCATGGATCTCGATGGCAACACGCTGCTCTACAGTAGTGTACCCATATCCGAAAGAGCTAAAGGGGGCGTGGGTTGCATTGTGGCCAAAAAGATAGTATCAAATGATGGAAATTTGTCTCAGAGCGCATTATGGTTGTACAACTAAAAGAAGGAGATACTATAGTCAACCTGGTCATAGTGTGTGGGCCAAATGAGGATGAGAGAGCAGAGGTCAAGGAGGAATTCTTCGAGCTGCTTCAAAAGACAGTGGATGACTGCCTAGATGAAGTTATCATGCTCGGAGATTTCAATGCAAAAGATGTAAATGACCATGCTAAATGAGGTGGAGTTATCGAAGATATGGAGAAGATACTCTCAATGGCAACGGAAATCGACTTCTTAGAATCTGCAGTGAGCAGAATCTGATCATTACAAACACAAAGTTCCCCATAAGCGCATACATGCATACACAAGATGTGAACCAACAAAGAATGAGAAGTCAGTGTTTGACTCTGCCATAGTCAAGAGGAGGTCATGCAAATATGTCTGGGATGCTAGAGTCTGGAAGGGGCCAGAGATTGGAAGTGATTGTCGTAGATTTTATTGAGATAGGTTGAAGATGTTTAGGGTTCCGTCGGAGCAGAGGTGATAATTTTAAACTATGTGAGAATAAGGGGTCAGAAATAGCTTTACTTTTCACAAGGGTGAGAGTGTAAGAGAAAGGACAGTCTCTGGATTGAGTAATTGCTCTAATCCAGCCTATCTTACGACAATATTGAATTAGACGCACTTTCTATCCTGGTATATATATATATATATATATATATATATATATATATATATATATATATATATATATATATATATATATATATATATACAGTTACACTTCACTTACATATACACAATTCTGTGACATAATACGTACAGACGTGAACCAAGCTATGGATAACATATATTGGGCAGGGGTTTTGACCAACACAATAACTTAAGGTTTATTATCTTTAAAAATTTAAAAAATCACAACATCAATATTATCTATCAGAACGTATAGTTTACAGACATAAAAATGCAAGAAAATCTTTTTAGTCCAAAAGGCCCTCCTCTCTGGTAAAGGAATACCAAAGTAGCTAGGTCCCGACAGAGGCAATTAACCCAAAAGATTACAGTTTATAATAAAGTATAGGGTTAGACGATAAAGTAAAAGAACCAAGTCTCTAGCTAATCTATCCTGAAAGAAAGAAGAAAAGAAATGATATAACAGTATTTGCGAACCCGAAAAGACAGAAGTGAGTGTAATGATTTATATAAAATATGAAAATATTCATTTCTCTTTCTTACAATCTGTCAGTCTGTGGCCACAAGCAATCACACTCACCTACTACTCTTGAACATATCTGTGTATCTTTGACTATTTCAGGGTGGTGCTATCCAAGGAACCCCAGTTCCTCCAATAATGATTAATTTATCCTAATGGGGAACGTCCGCTTAAATAGTGCTAATTTTTTGTGTCAAAGTTCACGTCAGATAGTGCAGGTAAAGATATATTGCGATCAAAAAGTTCATCATGGGCAACACACAGAAGTCCCTTATTTAGGGAAAATGTCTGGTACGTACACTGTTAGAAAACCAAGAAGGATAAGCAAAGGATCTCCTATTTTTTTTATCTCTCACTCTGGAGTTGGGTGCCGGTTATGGACCCAAGTATTCCTTTTTCTGGATAAATCCATTTCATAAAAGAAAAAACTACGATAGTCAATATTCTGGAACAAATGTATATATATATATATATATATATATATATATATATATATATATATATATATATATATATATATATATATATATATATATATATATATATATATATATATGGCCACCGCAGGCGGATCAGATTTGCTGTGAACAATCTGGGTAATTTCTTGCCCAGTTCTGATTTTTATTCTTTAAATGTTTATATTTGGGGACTCTCTCTCTCTCTCTGTAAGAAAACAAGAGGACCGCACAGGTCCAAATCTAAGACCCAATAATAGTTTAAGAATGTTTCTTGACCTATTCAGACCACTAGATCGCAGGGTTGATCGCCTAGATGTAGAAAGAACAAACATTTTAACAATGATATCATTATTATATTCAACACTCGTTAGGTAAGACCTCTTGACCACTCCAGTATTAAATTATATTTAAAACCCACAAGCGTCTAGCTAATATTATCGCGCTTTAACACGAGATGTAAACTCTAGTAATTCACAAAATTACGCATGATGAATAAAAGTACCAAACACAAAGTTCCCCCATAAGCGCATACATGCATACAATAGATGTGAATCAACAAACATTGAGAAGTCAGTGATCGACTATGCCAATGTTCGGAAAAGCTTATTCAAATATGTCCGAGATGCAAGAGTCTGGAGGGGGCCAGAGATTGGAAGTGATCACTACCTGCTAACAATCAAACGAACAACTGAAAGAGTTGCTCAGCCTAGGAACTGCCCAACATCACGAAGAAACCAAGTAAAGGAGCAGGAGAAATGAGCATTAGGACCTACAAGCTGAGAGAGCCAGAAATTAAGACCAGATATCAGGGGCTTATTGCTGCAGCGGTGAGCAACACAGAAGAACGACCTGATGACTTGGAAACCATATGTATTAAATTCAAGGATATCATAAAGACAGCTGCTGTAGAAGCATGCAGTGAAGTCCGACTTGGGAACCAGAGAAAGAGGACACCTTGGTGGACAGAGGAAGTCAAAGAGAAAATAAGAGAGAAGAAAATGGCATGGAAACAATACTTAGGAGCTAAAAACACAACAGGACAAATGGAAAAATATAGAGAATATGTGACACTCAGAACAGAAGCAAAGAACAAAGTGCTAGCAGCAAAACAGAAGTCTTGGGAAGAATTTGGAGAAAAGCTAGAAAAAGATGCACAAGAAAACCAGAAATTGTTCTATAAGACCCTAAAGAACATGAGGAAGGAAAGACAATGCCCTCTCAAATCTATAAAGGACAAGCAAGGCAAATTCCTTACTGCCCCGAAGGAAGTAATGGAAAGATGGAAAGAATATTTCTCAGAACTCCTTGATGGTGAGCATGGTCAAGTATCACAAACAATAACCACTAGCACAGAAGATGAAACAAATGGGGATGAAGATGACATAAAGATGGAAGAACTGAAGGCAGCACCGGAGAAAATCAAGATGGGCAAAGCAGCAGGGCATGATGGTATAACACCAGAAATGGTTAAGTACATGGGAGCATCAGACGAACTATTACTCTTAAGGGTCCTACAGGCAGCATGGTGCAACAAGACCGTACCAAAGGATTGGGACATTGCCATCATAACACCAATTTTCAAAAAGGGTGACAATCGACAAATCTGAAACCGTAGAGGCATATCCCTTCTCAGTGTCCCTGGTAAAATCTACTCTAGAATCCTAGAGCAGAGACTCCGACGCCTAGCTGAGCCACAATTGGATGAGGTCCAGTGCGGATTCCGAGCAAACCGAAGTACTCAAGACCTAATCTTCACACTCAGACAGCTGAGTGAAAAGGCCCTTGAGTATAAGAGTGAGATCCATTTTTGTTTCATAGATCTGGAAAAGGCGTTTGACTGGGTCCCGTGGAGCAAACTTTGGGGCTGTTTGGCAAGGAAGAATATTCCAGCACCTCTGATTCATGATATACAGAGCTTCTACAAGTCTTGCAGAAATTATGTGAGGACAGCAAACCATAAGTCAGAAGAGTTCAGGACCACCACTGGTGTAAGACAAGGTGATATCCTATCACCTTACCTCTTCATACTCCTTATGGACGATGTCATCAAGGCATGTAAGGAGAGAACAAGAAAGTATTCAGTGGGGTACTGGAAGATGAGACAGGTCTATATTTCGGAGCTGGCATTTGCTGATGATGTTTCCCTGATTGCTAAATCAGAGGCACATCTCCAATTCAACCTGCAAGTCTGGGAGGAAGAGCTGCAGAAGAGAGGGATGGTCATAAGCAGCTGTAAATCAAAATCCATAGTGATATCACGAGAAGAAAGAGTACATCAGATTAAGCTGGGAGAACAGGTCCTGGAGCAGGTCGACCACTTTAAATACCTCGGAGCTATTATGGACCGAAAAAGAGGCATCAGAGAAGAGTTGGCCACTCGAAAAGCAGCAGCTGGGAGACTTTTTCAGGGCATAAATCGAGGATTACTCAGCAAAAGAGAGGTTGGTAAGAAAAATGGCTGTATACCGCTCCACATATTTCCCAGTCTTGACATATGGTTGCGAGTCATGGGCAATGACTACAACTCATAAAAGCCAGATCCAAATCTCATAGATGAGGTATCTGAGAATTGTGGTTGAAGTTACAAGAAGAGACATGGTCCGCAACCAGACGATACGTCAGGGCCTAAAATGCCACCCCCTGCAGACCCAAGTAGAAATGTCCCAACAAAGATGGTTTGGCCATGTCTGCAGAATGGGAGAAGATCGGCTACCAAGACAAGCATGGGAAACAAAGAGCCAGGTATCCAGACCCCCAGGACGACCCAGAGTCCGCGGGGATGACAACATTAGACATTCTTTGAAGGACCGAGGACTAGAATGGAACCATGCCAGGAGGAAAACAGCCGATAGGATAGTCTGGCGCTCTCTCTTTCAAACCTCTATACCTCACGGTAGAAGTGGAACGACTAAGCAAGTAAGTAAGTATTTGACAGTTGATAACTTGACTATGAGTATTGTCATGGCTGCACGAAGTCTATACGAGGTGCAATGAGTTCAATGATATACTACTTGATATTGCGTCTTATAGGAAACGTCATCATCCTCTTGCTGTTCGGTCTGCTTTCGTATAACAGCAACGAGATCACTGTACAATCTAATTAGTGTCCTGCGATTACGTGATTATTCAAGCAATAAGTTCTTGAGAAGGACATTACTATGTACGTATCTTTGCTAGATTGAGTTATGTGTAACGTCGGGACATGTAAAGTTGGTAGTTGATGTAGTGTCTTTTATACATCTGAAAAGTACATCTGCCACCACATTTAGACTTCCCTTTATGGCTTTAATAGTGTAGTTGTACGGTTGTAGAGCGAGCGAGGCTCTAGCTGCTTTTTGATTAGTGAAGCTTACAGTCTATAGATACGCCAAGGCCTTTTAATCTGCCTCCAGAGTGAATCGAGCGCCCATCAAATACCTCTGGAGTTTGTTGAACGAAACCAAGATAGCGTGTAAATCCCTCTCGACAATGGGATATCGCTGTTCCGCAGGTGACAGTTTACGACCCACATAGATAGTAGGGTGCATGTGGCCTTCAAATTATTGCATTAATGTTCCCCCGACGGCTGTATTTGAAGCGTCAACTCTGAGAACAAAAGGATATCGAATGTCAAATAACCTCAAAATTGGTGATTTCGAAAAGGCAATCTTAATCAAATTTAAAGCCACATGACACGCATGCGACCAAAGTACCTTATTTGTAGCGTTCTTTTTTACGAACGCAGACAAAACTGAAGTCATATCTGAAAAAATTAGGCAGAAATTTTCTATAAAAATTTATGAGGCCTAATAAACTACGAATTTTTTTTTTTTTGGTTCGAGGAATTTCAAGATTCAGAATTTTAGAAACAGTAGAATGTTCAGGTTTTAGAAACCCACCTACGACCTTATGACCAAGAAAGGAAATTTCAGTATATCCTATTCTAGTTTAGGATGGTCTAGCAGTAATGTTGTGAAAGCGTAAGGTATTCAACAAAGAATAAATTCCGTTAACTTGATCATCCCAAGTATGATGAAACAAACAGATATCATCTATGTAATTGATCAAATCATCACGATGAGAGAATAGTCTAAGCATCAAGTGAACAAATGTAGCAGAAGCGTTAAAAAGACCGAAAAACATGTAATTGAACTGAAACAAACCTAAAGGTGTAGCGAAAGCGGTATAAGGCTTAGATTTGTCAGATAGTGGCACTTGCCTTTGCATAAGTCAAACTTTGTAAAGAACGTAGCTGTAGACAATCTATCAAGAAGGGATTCAAGCAGGGATAATGGTTCCGCATCTTGAATTGTGACAGCATTTAGACGTCTGAAATATATACAAATACGAATAGATTTGAATTTTTTTCTGATCAAAACCATAGGAAAATTATATGGTGAATTAGGAGGTTCAATTACGTTTAACGTAATTCTTTGTTTTATTTCTTCTTGTACCTGAGATTGCACATGAATCTGTATAGGGTAAGGTTTGAGTTTGAAAGGTCTGAAATCTGTTAGCACGATATCATGTTGAATGATATCTGTATGCCCAGGAACATCAGTGAGCACATCAGAAAAAGATTGTACAGAAATCTGCTCTCTCTGATTAGACGATAGAGTAGGAGCAATGGAAATATCTTTCCAGCTTTCAGTAGCCAAAAGATGTATATCAGGTAACGACAACATAGGTTCACCACCATCATAAAAATCAGAACTTTCCTCCTGAATAACTGCTAAGGAGGAGCGACGATCAACAGATTCGTCGATAGCTTCAAAGATAGGTTTCAGAAGTGGGGGTCGAGTATGACACTGTTGTAACATATTAATATGAAACATTTTATCTTTTCCTTAGCAGATAAAACATAGTCAACATCTGACAATTTATCCACAATTGTGTAAGCACCCTTCCATGAGACAAGTAATTTATTGTCCTTGTTTGGCAGTAATACGTAGGCTACATCACCTGGCCATAATTGGCGCAGTTTTCTGTTTTGATTGATAATTAATCGAGCCTTTAATTTTGCTTTTTCTGACGACTCCACTGCTATTTAGCATGCGCCAATAATCTTCTGTCTTAAATTTACAACATATTGATAAAAGGTTTGAACATCCTCATCCATGTTAGTTCCAATTATTAATTGTTTCACGATAGACATAGGACCTCTAGGCTATGCACCAAATACCAATTCAAATGGCGCAAATCCCGTATTTTCGTTGCGAAATTCTGTATATAAGCAAAGAGAATAGCAGTTAATATTCAATCCCAATATTGTGGATACTTAGTCGTAACCTTGCCCAAAATTTCTTTTAAACTCCTATTAAGTCTTTCAATTTTCCCATTTGCTTGAGCGTGATAGATAGCACTAAGCAATCTCTCAATACTAAACATCTTCATCACCTCTTTCATAGTGTTATAGACGAACTGGGATCCCCGGTCAGATAGGATGTTTTCGGGAAAACCCAATGCTGAATACTAAAAATAGCGCATCCGCAACGTCCACGATCAATATGGATTTAAGTGGCATCGCCGCCGGCCATCGGGTACACATATCAGTGCAAGTAAGCACAAATTTGTGACCCCTAGCTGATGTGACTTTTAAGGGACCAATAAGATCGCTAGCCATCTTTGCGAATGGACGCAAAGAAATATCAGATGCCTGGATAGGTGCATTATATCCAGGTTTTTTTGTTGCAACACATTGGCACACTGAACATGTGCCACAGAAAGTTTTAACATCTTTAGTCACACCAGGCCAAAACAAATGTGACAAAACCCTCTGTTGTGTCATTGCAATACTAAATGACCTGCACAATTTATGTCATGGGCATGTCGTAAGACAAATGGTCTAAAGCAAGTAGGTACCATAATCTGTTTTTTTCACAGGTGTAGCATCTTGAAAATTTATAATTAAAATATCATTCTTTAATGTGTACCAATGTTTAGCACCATCATTAAACATCATTTCATTTGATTTTGACACACGAAAAAAATATCCTTAAAGAATCATCTTCTTCTTGCCTTTGTATGAATGATTCTTTATCGATCAATTCCACCTGTAAATTATCATCATCTTCCAGCTGATCAATATTTTCCTTGTTATTATCATTATCTCTATCAATATCATGATCTCCAGCATTCATCAAATCCTCAGAGTCATCCCCATCATTCATTACCTCATCCAACACACTATCACTGTGGTTGAGATTATTCCTTTCAGGACGAACTTATGCTCTGGTTGCAACAGCATTTGCAGTTATTAAGTGCTGTTTTTTCCTATGAAAAGGATCAATCTTAAATTAAAAGGATAATTGCAATCAAGACAATGGTCTTGAAAGTACGATCCGTTGTCACGCTCGACAAACATGCGTGCATCCCTATCTGAATAAAAATAAATAAGTGCTTGCCCAACACTGAACCTGTAGCTAGGCAAAAGACGTACACATTTTATGTCAGCAATGAATTGAAAACATTCACGCAGTGCCTGCACTGTAGTGCCTGGTGGGAGATTTTGCACTAGAAAGGTGCGTGAGTATGCACCTTTAGTCACAAGAGAATCATAGACATTACTCCTTCTCCTGAATGTATATATCCGTATTGTTAGGTGCATCATGCTGGCTGGGCTTAGCATGACACCTCTTTCTATTTATGCCTGTAGGTTTGAAGCATGTCTGAGGAGACAGCTTACTATGCATAGTGAAGCATTTTTCTCTAGATGCACTGGCAATAATTAGACTATGTACATTTGGTTCATTTCTTTCATTATCCTTAAGTGTAACCCTCTGAGTCTTAGCTGTAAATTGTGTGTCATCTTTGACAACTTCTTCTAAGAGGAGATGTAATGTGGGCATGTCTTCACGACTCACTCCCAGAAGAGACAGTATTGTTTCGACCAGAAACACTAGTATCAGAGTGATGTCGAGGGAAGTTGTATCTGCCTCGACAAGATATGTTTAGTTTTTCAGGTCGTGCTGACCTGTTCTTATCACCCTTAGTGCCACTGGCATGTTGTACACTATTTTTGTCATAACTAATGTTGGATAATAAATTGTTGTGTAGCACCACATAAGCAAACCATCAAACCTTTCTCTTAATTTGGTAATTTCTAAATTTTTGAGGGAAATCTCTATTCACTTTACCTCTTAATTACCTCGAAAAGTTCACATTTTTACTCTTCTCCTCCGTGAGTAATATCTCAAGGTTAGCCACCTTATTTAATTCAATGTTCTTGTTCACTATGAAGGACTGTGAGTTCTTTATTTGCACGCTCAGGTGCTGCCACCTTATTTTCCAACATATCCCTGGAACCTTTCATGTTCTGGTTGATTACTTCATGTATATTAATCTTTTCTCTCAAAAAAGAAACCTCAAATGTCAGTTTCTGAATCTGAGCCACAAGTGTATGACATTCTATCTGCAAAGTAGTATTGGGTGTATCAAGTTCACCTCCACAGACACTCTCTTCTTCGTCAAATAAATTCATTAATGATCTCACCTCAACCTTCAACTCCCTTTCCTTCTCTCCATCTCAAGTTTATCTTGTCTTAATATTTTCTCATTAGGAAGAGCTAATTCTTCCATTTTCTTCATATGAGCTAATTCTTCTGCTCTCTTTATTTTCCAGCTAATTTTATTTCTTCAACTCTTCTTTTTTCAGCTAATTTTTCTTCCACCATATTGCCAATTCATTCTGGATCACATATTCTCCACTCTTCCAACGCACTGGATGCATAGAACATTAAAGCCTCACCCTTCAAACCAAAAATGTTTCCCTAATCCATAAAATACTCAAGGGCAGCCATGATTCACAATTATTGTGCTTTTCAATAGCTAAACAATAATGCAGATATATTATATTATCAATATGTGAGTAATATATTAAATACTTATTTCACCACTTCAAATTCACCCAACCGCATGTAATAGTACATAGTAATATAGATGTTATATATATATATATATATGTACAGCAATAAAAGACAATAGCACAAACAGGATGACTGAATACATTGACCAGAGCCAAAAGAAGCAAATGCAAATAGTCGACTAAGGCAAAAATGTATGAATTATAGAACAAAATAAATAAAATGTAGCTGTATCACACATATGACAGCACGAATTTACAACATGTATGACATCTAATTAATAAAATATAGCAAGCCTAACCCTAACAATCTCACAAACAATAATGTAGAGAACTGAAAAAAAATTACACTGAACTTTAATACAAAAACTAACTTTACAATTAACAGGACTACACAACTAGACAAAAAATGGATCTGGTTCATTCAATTGAAGCAGAACCACACAGCAATGTTCGCCGGCCCCTCAATTTGAATCAAACAGATGCATAAACTAAAGACCACCTATGAATTTATTTCGACCATACATATTAAGGTATTGACATACAAAACTCACAGGTCCCAAACAAATCTCCCACTATTACAGACACATTAATGACATAAATACACCAAACATGGAAAAAAGAACTCTGACAAACAAGACTATTTAGCATCGCAGGCCATATGTAGCTAAAAATTCACTTATCTCATTGCCAGTTAAATAATTCCTCCTGGTTTCACCGCCTTTTCCTTCCATGACCGATGCAAACCAGACAAACCAGACCAACGTTAGGTCTAGAATTCCAGAACAGCTGAATCGAACAGTATTCCACTTTCGTCTGTCGTAGTCTTGAAAATCGCCATCTTCTGCATAACACTTGACATTTGACACGAAGCAGGATGCAGTAAATATTATATGCTTTGAATACGCTCCCTTTCAAACTGGAACAAGAAAGCACCACACTGCAAATCTGGATCCGTAACCACTCACATGTTAGCAGACGATAAAGTTCGCCATCTCTAAAATGCTGAACAGGGCACGAAATCAAAAGAGCCGTTTGTAATTATTTCTTGCAAATTTTTTGAGGGCTGTGGATCAATGATCCTTTGGCTTGGCCCCCGCTGTTGCATACGGTTTTAGTTGTACGAGGGAAGGTCAAAAAGTAATGCCTCCAATTTTTTATGCATGTAAATACTGCATCGGTGTGCAATTTGTAAATTTAGCAGGATTCATCAAACACTCTTCTGCACTGTATAGCATTACCAACCTGTTTCAGTATCAGGTGGCACCACTGTAACAGTTTAAAAATGGCTGACAAAGACGTTCGGTTAAAACAACGTTATATCATAGAATTCCTCAATGCTGAAGGCGAGACCCCCAATTCGCATCAAGGAACGTTTAAAGAATGTTTATGGAGATTCAACAGTGGATGTTAGCACTGTCCGACGTTGGGTACATCATTGTGACGAAGCTGAAGTAGGTCAATCCCCAATGGCTGATGCAAAGCTGACTGGCAGTCCGTCTACCGCAGTGACTCCACACAACATTCATCGATCGAGTTGATGGCATCATTCGTGGTGACCGTCTGGTAACACTGGATGAACTTTCTTCCATGTTGTCCATTAGTAAAGGCAGTGTTCAGAACATCATTAAAGACCTGGGTTATTCAAAAGTTTGTGCACGGTGGGTACGCAGAATGTTGACAGACAGACATAAAGAAACAAGGAAAACCATAGTCATCAACCTCCTGCACAGTTACAAAACTGATTGATGCCATTGCTAAATTTGGCTGGACATTATTACCACATCCCCCTTACAGTCCCGATCTTGCACCTTCTGACTTCCATCTGTTCGGACCACTGAAAGAAGATCTTCGCGGACATCCTTTTGAGGACACCGAGACCCTTAAACGTGCCGTACGCCAGTCGTTTAGGAAAAAGGACAAACATTTTTACCGTGCAGGAATACATGCCCTTGTGAGAAGATGGACAAAAACTGTAACAATTAACGGAGACTACATTGAGAAATAAATTTTTGAAGTTCAGACTTGGGGCTACATTTCAATGTGAATTTTATCTGTTTTCTTGCCTATTGAATGAAATTAAAAATTACGAGGCATTACTTTTTGACTGTCCCTCGTAGCATAAGTACTTGTATTATCTGTCGAAGGGGTACTTCGGAGAGGTCCCTCGTTTAGCAAATATATTTCTGTGTGAAATTAGTAAGGCATGCATCAATGCCGGTAACAATTTTATAATCAGCCTTTAAACACATTCCTGCTCTCCAACAATAAAGAAGCTGCACAGGCCAGGTTGGACGTCTTCTACGACATATGTTTAATCATAGTACAAGCTCAATTAAATTCATCCAATAGATACATGTAAGACGATGGCATAACCTAGCCAGTCTTGGGCGTCGCTATTCAGTATGCTAATGACAAGATGTCTTCGACATTTTCATGCAGAGTTTATTTAAAAGACTTCACTCACGTACATCAGAATACAGCATTCACTTTTCACAATATAAATCTCTAGCATCGACCCAATGAACTATGTGGGCGATCTAGATGTTGAAACACTTTAAAGACTCCGTAGAAATAAAACCATCTAGGAGCTGGACAAATATGCGTCCGTCCACATCGAAGAACACACAGAAAAGGCCCCGAAGTTTCATTAACTTCTGCCAAATTGAGACAGGCTAACGTCTGCTAATTCTGCCCCAAAAGACAATGACGTACTTCCGGGTAACCTGTGGATACAGTACATCAACAACATGGTCTACCATCGAAACCCGTCTGATAACGACCGATATGTTATGAGTTTTAATCATAACAATAGTGTTTATCATTCCATATAGTGTATTACTTTGTTATTGTCTTATGGGTTGGCTCTTCCATGCTGTAATTTGTCTGTCGTTTGCTCTGGCAATGTGTACTGTCTGCAGTGTTTGTCATGTTTCTTCTTCCATGATATCAAATTGCTCTTTTTCGCTATTGACATATTTGTCTGCTGGGCTTTTGGTTGGTTTTTGTTTGTTTGTTTTATATATATATATATATATATATATATATATATATATATATATATATATATATATATATATATATATATATATATATATATATAATTCTTCTAATGTTATTGAATGGACTTAGTGGCATTTTTTTCCCTTGTCGTTCTAATTTGTTCTAGTTGTTATATGTTGGTTCATGCTTTCCGGTAATATAAAATTGTATTATGTTGTGTAGCTCCCTGGGTAGATCAACTTTCAGTACATTTTCCAGTGACAGTGATGTCAAGTTTTGGGTTCTCAAGTATTGCATAGGTGGTTGTCTGTGTTTTTCGTATTTTATGCATGTTAACACACAATGTGTTGTGGTGTTTTTCTCCACAGATGTGGCACAGCAGGTTTCCTCTACCATGAAATTGCCTGTTCCTTGTTAAAGTCTAATTAGTTTTCTGATGCATGGCATTTTTGGTTCTCTAGACAACTGACATGTCTGGGTTGGATCTTTTAGCAGTTTATAGACGTGTCTGCCATTCTGGATTTATTTCCGTACCTCACAAGGATGAATCACTGGTGTGTATTTACTACTACATTTTATTTGATTTGCTATTATACTGTTTTCTTCTAATTTATTCCACGCAATTCAATCCAATTGGGTACCTTATGGGTTCCAGAGGGGTATCCCAGTTCATAGGTGTCGTAGATTTTCGATAGGAGATTAAGACTCAGTTTGGTCCCTTCTGAATAGGCATAGAGATAAGTGATAGCTCAGTGAGGTGATGAATATAGAAATAGATTTCACGAGTGAGATGGAGGGAATATATTAGATTCTGTCTCTGACGCTCGAGAATATCTCTCAGTCAGCCTATCATCTACAACAGATTTAGAGTAGTCAGACAAATCTTATATAATATATATTAATATCTATCTCTTCCTCACATACACACACACGTAAGTGACGACACTAGACGCACAAACGTGAAAACTATGACAAATGGAAAAATATAGATATATGGGAACGAACTGACCAGACACCTGAAATGAATTTTATGGGGAATTTTTTTAATTATCATGCAAAAATTCCATAACAACACATAAAAATTTCATCAAGCAAAATACAAATATTCATAAAGTCAAGGATTTGCTATAAGAATGATAGACCCGTTATGATCTGCCCTCTAGGTTTAGCCCACAGTCCCGTTTAGGAGAAAGATGATGGCCCAAAGAGAATCAAGGATACATTAGCGGTAATCAAATGATTTTCCCCTGTTAAAGGTATGGACAGACTTAGATATACTCTGATCTATTCTAAGGGAAAATATGGTTAGCAATACTTGCATAAAGACAGTTAATACAGCGAAATGGGGCCAAATTACAACAATGGAGAAATCACTCAGTCCTGCATTCACTCTAGACATTCAGCCGTGTACACGTGCACATACTCACAGGTTTGGTAGCCATATCTAGAACATAAAAATTTTCTCAGGACATGTACTTACAGAATCGTCAAAGCCACCCTTAGCCAAGAAATCCCCAGTTCCAAAAAGACGGGTTGAATTATCTGCTTCCAGGAACGATTCCTTGGGGGTGCTTAATTGTCGGATGTCTGTTTAGGTCACATGAGAATTGTCCAGGGCACGAACTTTAATAGCAAGCACAGTGTCACTATCTTAGCTTTCAAACAAAAGAAGAATGTCAGGTTGGTGTGTCCTTTCAGGATAGGGCTATAATTTGGTCAACACATTACTATTGAAAACTCCGTCGAAATGTTACTGACGTTAATAAGTTCCTTGCCACACAGGCTAATAAACTGTACTTGAGTATTTCTCAGGAAGAATGTAATCTGGCGCAACAGACCCGTTACTTCATTTAACCTTAAAAGCGCTCGTAAGGATTATGACCAAGTCACTCAAAAGAAAATGTTTATAGTCTTCAAGATATACTCTTTTACTCAACGCTGGCAAAGATGGGTCAACCACAGTATTCACTGAATAAAGGAAAAAAACACATATAAATATTTTACATATTATGTACTTGTTATAACTTACATTTTAAACTGCAAGCGTAGAGCCTGACTTATCATTTAAATTCCCGAGAAGTAAGTTATATTTAAAATCAGTCCTCATGAATTAGGAATACGTTTGTATTCCGTTAATACTCATGAGGCATCAATCATTTATAAGTTTGTTATTAAAACCTTCTCGACTGAGTATTTAGCAGTTAAATTAAAGTCATTAATAGCCGACTGAGTTTAAGTTAGGAATTATAATTTATTCTGTTTTCCACTGATACTTGTCGACTAGAGAATATGACAACTATAACTTATTTCTCTTCTGCACTAGAGAAATATATTAGGCGATTTAACACTTTATCACTTCACAAAATACTAGATACAATATATTTACCTCAATCACAGAAACTACTAAATCTAAAACCGCTTCGACCAACTAATGCCCTCATACATCAACAAAGATCCATAGGAATCGAACATTCAATTCGACAAACTAATTTCTTCTATCACCGAGATTCTTAGGGCTCGAACATAGGTTGTTCTAGTCTAACTGCGAAATTTACTGAGTGCCTGAAATCAGGTTTCCAACTCTAGTTATATCTATGAAAACGGACAAAGATGGGACGCTATTTAGAAAATCTCAAAATCATCTCCCCTTCCCGTCTAACACCTACGATTGTTTAACGCATGTCGTAACTGCCACCAGTGACCGAGAGTGCGCGTGTCAGTTGCAAATCTCAGACAGCCCGTATGCAGTGCGGAGCGATTTTTCACGCTACGCCGGGCTATTCTGACGAACTCTCATGCGTTGCTGCAAAATGTAGACAATCCGTCTGCCTGCCATGTCCGACGGAGCGAATTCTCACACCACAGGCCCAGAAACCCAGCCGAAGAAACTGGTCGGGCAGCGCTCTGACCGGGGACACTGCAGACGCATGTCTGGCGAGAACCGTATATTCACAGCTATCGTTCGACCAGCAGAGACTGACATCTACGTAATACCATCACTAGTGCGATTCTCAGTTTTGAGAAAAGAAACAGGTAAACGTTAAGGATGGGAAAGAAGATATTTTTCGCAAACGAATGGATGCAAAAAAATACAGGAAAAAGGTAAACTGCGATAATAAAATTAGAGAATATGGGTGAGGGAAAAAAAAGAGGATATATAAAGGCAATTTATGATCCAAACTCCTGTGACAATAGGGAAATTTTTCACAAACATTGCATTGGTTGTGTGGTTTTTGTCATTAGGACTTTGCCCATGTAATTCAGTCTAAGTCCTTTTCTTCTTAACTTGAGGGGTATTATTCCTAGTGCTACCTCTAGTGCTACTAGTGATGTTGATCTTGAGGCTTCAGCTACTGTACATAGCGCCTGGTGCTGTATTTTGTCCTATAATCCAAACCAATTAGATGGTATTACAGAAACAGGACTAGCTTTGCAGTTACTCCCTGATCTTACTTCGAACGTCTTCTTCTTTGATCCATAACCGCCAACCGTCAAAGGAGTCAGCGGCCATCACGCCTGGTGGCGTCTTGTAGGGCAGCAACAAATTGATTCCACTTTGCTCGGTCGGCGGCCATCCTTCGTACAGTGCCCCAACTGTGGTTCATTCTTTGCATCTCAGCTTCCACAGTTCTCCGCCAAGTTGTTTTTGGTCGGCCTCTCTTTCGCTTTCCCTCGGGGGTCCATAGCATAGCTGTTCTTGCGATGGTATCAGGGTCCCTTCTGAGGACATGGCCAACCCAACTCCAGCGTCTGCCAGCTATGATGGTGTGCATGTCCTCCTGGTTACTCCGAATAAGTAGTTCTTGGTTGCTGATGGTGTTTGGCCAAAAGATTCGGAGAATTTTCCTTAGGCAGATTGTGTGGAAGGAGGACAGTTTTGACATTTCCTTCTCTGTCACTCTCCAACATTCCGCACCATAGAGAAGCACAGAAAGTACGCAGCTCTCATACAGTCTTAATTTGGTGTTTGTGCTGTACTGGGAAGACTTCCAAATGTTGTTGAGAATAGCAAAGGCTGTTCTCGCTTTATTCATTCTGTTGTTAATGTCCTTGCTTGTTCCGCCGTCAGGTGTTACTATGCTTCCTAGGTAAGTAAATGTGTCTGTCTGTTCTAACTTCTGGTTCCTTACTGTTATTGGCTCAGGATTGCCCACATTTAGTGTCATGACCTCTGTCTTCTTCAGATTGATGTTCAGGCCAACCTGCTGGCCATACTTATTCAGTCTATCAGTTTTGTCTTGAATGTGTTGGTGTGAATGCGCGAGCAGTGCAATGTCATCTGCATATTCCAAATCTTCCAGTGTAGAAAACGTTGTCCATCTAATTCCCCTTGGACTGCCCTCTGTTGTCTGGCGCATCACCCAATCTATGACTGTCAAAAATAATGTTGTTGATAAGGGGCATCCCTGTCGTACTCCTGTTTTCACTTCGAAAGTTACATTACTCGATCCAACACTGCACGTAAAGTTAGAATAGAGGCTTTTTATAATGGAAACAATGCGGCTGGGAATTCCATAAGCCCTCAGAATTTTCCATAGGCTGTCCCTGTGTATGCTGTCGAAAGCCTTTTCAAAATCAACAAAGTTAATGTACAGCTGTCTCTGCCATTCTGAGCACTGCTCTATAATGTTCCTGAGGGCAAATATATGATCTGCACATCTTCTGTTCTTTCTGAAGCCCGCTTGTTCTTTCCTCAGTTTATGGTCAACTGCTTTTGAAATTCTCTGGATGATTATCCTGCCTAGTATTTTGCTAGGAACTGAGAGGAGGGTAATTCCTCTCCAGTTGTTGCAGTCTGCAAGGTCGCCCTTCTTGGGCAATTTGACAATTGTTCCTTTACTCCACTCTGTTGGTGTTGTCTCAGTTTCCCAGACTTGTGCAAATAGTGGTTCTAATAGTTCTGCTGCTAGTTCAGGGTCTGTCTTGAATAGCTCAGCATTCAGATTGTCGTGACCAGGCGCTTTTCCATTTTTTAGCCCTTTGATAGCTGTGATAATTTCTTCTTTTCGTGGAATGTCTGTATTTACGTCTAAGTCACTTTCAGCCTCAGGAACATTCAGCTGAGTCTCTGGTGGTTCCTTATTCAGTGTTTCTCTGAAGTGCTCTGCCCACCTTGTTTCCTGCCCCTGTGCTGTGGTGATGAGATTTCCTTGCTTGTCTCTTACTAACGTTATGTTGTTTGCACCTCGTTTTCCACTGATAGCTTTAGTTATTTTATAAACTGTGCTTTGTTCATTTCTCAGTGCTGCCTCTTCTGCCTGTCTTGCAAGGTCATCCAGAAATGTCCTTTTGTTAGCACGGGTTTGACGTTTTACTTCCTTGTCCAGCTGACTGTACTGTTCACTATATATTGCCTTTAACCTGGGAGACTTAGCTTCTGTTTTCTTCCTTTTCATTTCCTTTCTCTTCGCTATGGTGTTTAGCGTTTCTGGTGTTATCCAGTCTTGGCTCTTTCTTTCCTGGAATCCCAAGCATGACTTGCTGCTTTCTTTATATATTACTTCGAACGTGCTGCACCTTTAATCTTGACCAGATACGTGAGAACTCTAGTGACTTATCTGCACAGAACCCAACAACCCAGCGGAAGCAGAAACAACCATTCGCAGCTAATTGAAACCTATAAACTGCCACATGACTTCTAGTTGCTAATATAGAAATGTAACTTCGATTTATTCATTTTGAATGTACTGCATGTTTGTCTCAGTCCATTTACTAAATACACTCTAAAAAGAGCTATTCTATAATAGTAATCTTTCCACCGAGTAAATCAGAGGTGGAAGCTTAAACGAGCTTAAATTAATCATTACATAAATCTTCATAAAAGGCAGCGGATCAGATATAATAAGTTAACAATCGCCCTGCCAATGCAGCATTGTTCTTGATTTCTGAAAAATATTATGAACACTCCCTTGAGATAGAAGCATCATTATTCTCCTATCTACAACTCTGCCAAAAGCAATCTTGTGTGAAGGTAGACACCTTTGAAGACCTATATTATAAACTCTTGAGTTTTGGCCACCGTAGGACCACTACTGCAAAGCAGGTGAAGCTGTTCCGTGACACACGGACTTGATACGTGACTGGGTCACTACACTGTTGAGCTAGGAGCAAGAGGTCTCGTGGCTGCCTGAAATTCTTCTTCTTATTCCTCGTTCGTCCTGAAATAAAAGGACGTTGGTTGCGTTGTGTCTATTTACACCGGGGCTGCGTTATCTGCGCCTTTCGGCCGACACATCCGACTTCAGCACGGCAATTTTTGTGACCAGGTTTGCCTTCCCTCTTCGATCCCTACTCTCTCAGCCAGACTGCAGTGATGAAGTCTGTTTCCAGGATCACCACGTGGAGGTGGAGTAGGGTCTTGGCCAGCTCTGGTTCGCTGATCCTGACGCAAGCAGTCAAGCTATGGGTCGTTGACTGCATTCTCTATTGCTGCATCTTTGGGTCACGCTGCCTGAAATTAAACTGACGTGTTTTAGAGGACAGTCAAGAACAAGGGTGCTTAACCCTTTGAGCCCGCAGCAAAACTTTCGCTTATACCCAGTCCCCGAGCTTCCTGGTCCAAATCGTAAAAATAGCGGCACTATTATTACATGTTTAACAGTTTCTCACCTGAGTGAGAGTAAATTGCAAGCAGAGATCGCGACCGGGGTGACAGGGGGAACTCAAGGCGATCATACCGCGTCGAAACATATCAAATAGCTAGGCTATTGTTATTTCATTCCGACTCGCAAAGAGTTCACGGTGTGTTTTTCTCTGAAAACCGAGAAAATGTTCATAAACGGTTGAATATTTATTAGTCCCTGTTCTGCTAACAGCTCAAGTCGCTGGCCACAATAGCATTATTCAAATGTTGGAATAGTCCGTTGAAATAATAAAAAGTCTCTCCCTCCTGCTTTTGTGAGATTACAGGCTCATAGGAAACAGGAATTCTGAATGGCCAGTCTTCCCATATTGGTCTCAAAAACTGTGTTCCCCAATAAGAACAACAAATATCGACGTTAGAGATATTTGAAAATTTTCTAGCCAAAAGTTTAGAAATTGCCGCACGTTACTCACCGAGATCTCTGATGTGGCAAAGAAAGAATGTGATTACTGCTTCCTCAAGTATGTCGTATAAGACTAATGTGAGGTTGGGAAAATGTGAAACAAATTGTCACAGATACACTGCTGCAAGAATATGTGAATGTTTCGTGCAGAATTCAAGTAGGGGACCAGCTGGAGTGATGGTTCTATACTCCACAAGGTGATCAACTGGAGTGATGGTTCTGTGCTCCATAAGGTGATCAGCTGGAGTGATGATTCTGTGTTCCATAAGGTGATCAGCTGGAGTGATGGTTCTATGCGCTATAACAGTGTTTTTCAGTGGGGGCGGTGACGCCCCTGGGGGCGTTTTCAAGATGTCTGGGGGGGGGGGGATCTAATGGGTCGCAACGATTGGGGGTCGCTGCTTCCATTCAAGGGGGCGTTGTGTACATTTTTACAAGAATCAATATGAAACAATTACAAAAGATATTCCCCTTCGCATAGCTTGTAATACGATACTTTTTATTTGTCTTGCGTCCCATAGAGTGTTTCAAGGATTCCAAACGCAAAATTTTAATGCTTGTGATTTTACCATTGTCAGGAGACAGTAGGCGGAGATTCATGTCCCTTCAACACTCGAAACATTCATCAGCCTCTCGACACACCCAAGTTAACCTTCTCTCTCCACTCTCGACACATATTTTCTTCTGGAAAGACATTTGTGTTGGGAAAAAAATTCAGTTTTCCAATGTCATCGCATGTGCGACAGACGGAGCACCAGCTATGGTTGGTCGTCATCGTAGGTTTCAGGCCTAATTAAAAAGTGTGGCACCAGGTGTTTTAACAATTCATTGTGTTATTCATCGACAACATTTAGTCGCCAAGCATCTCAGTGACAGACTCCACAAATCATTGAACTGTATTATCAGTGTTATCAACAAAATTAAGCGCATTCGTTGAACGATATATTATTTCGTACACTTTGTTGTGATAATGGCGAAGAGTTTGAATGTCTTCTCCTACACACGGAAGTACGATGGCTGTCCAAAAGTAACTGTTTAAAAAGATTATGGGCATTATTTGATTCTGTTGTAGAGTTTTGGGATTCAATCAAAGAAGAATTTAGCATCGAAAGAGAAGTATTGCGAAACGATGTAGCCTATATTTCAGATATATTTGAAAAGTTAAATGTGGTTCTTCTTACAAGGAAATGAGATCAGTCTGATTAAAGTGAAAGGAATTATCACGGGGTTCATCAACGAATTGACAATATATAAAAATAATCTTAGTCGCCGAGAACTTTCTCATTTTCAATGTTTACTACAGTTAGGTGGGGACAGGCTTATTGATTCCGATTTATGCATTTATTGCAGTCATTTGGACGCTATTAACAATGATATGAGCATAAGATTTAAGGACTTGCAAGATTTAATATTACCGGACTGGGTGATTAATCCGTTTGAATCAGACGTGGAACTAGTTAGTGAGCGTTTACAAGAAGAATTAATTGAGCTACAAAATGACTTCGAATCTGTCACGTAGGTTTTATGATCATTAAATTGCCTATATCTTCTTTCTATTTTCTCACCCAGATCCTTTTATTTTATTATCCTTCTTTACCCTTTTCCTGTATTTTTTGCATCACTTGTTTGCGAAAAATATTTGCTTCCAAATTCTCAAACTTTACCTGTTTCTTTCTCATACTGGGATACGTATTTCTATTACATAGATGTCAGTCAGACGAGAAGTGCGATTATGTTGCAGTCCATCTCAGACATAGTGCCGACTTATCGCTATAGCATTTTCACCTGTCACAGCGTTTTCCCAGGCTGAGTTTCTCGGCAGTGTGAAAATCGCTCTCAGTATAGGCAGAGGCGTGAATCGCGGCAGACATTGCTCGCTAGAGCAGACTGAGTGTCTGGGTTCCCGCATCTGACACCCATGCTCCGCGGAGCAGTTTCAGACATTTGTCTGGGAATCCCACCTGAAAAAGACACCCACTGTTGGCCTGGTCAGCGCGAGGTGCGGAAATGCAGAAGTGTCAGTTATGTAAGACGTCTAGTAATGGTAATGTTAAATGTAAGGTGTTTAAGAAGGAGTAGGGGAGATTATTTCATGTTCGAAATAAGTTGGGGTCCTTTGTCTGATTTTAAGATATTGGCCCGAGTTTGAAACTTTATTTCACTCATTCTCAATTGGCAGTAGACGCGGCCACTTCGTTCTAGAAACTTAAACATATAAGTGAAATCTCTTAGTTTCGTTGTGATACCGTAGTGCTGTCTAAGGTAAAAATTATATCTAACATATCTAGATTTCGTGAGTGATTAAGTGTTAAATCGCTTATTTTGTTTCGCTAGTTTCTTTGTGCAGATTAATTTATAAGTCTGTATTATTTTCTAGTGACGCATTCAGTGGAAATCAGAATAAATTATATTTCTAGCTTAACAAACATGTAGCTATAATGAATTTAATTTAACTGCTAACTACTCAGTCGAGTATATTTTTCTAATCTAAACTTTTAAGAATGCTAGATGCGACATCAGTGAGTATTGACGGAATACGCAGATATTCCTAATTCATGATGATTGTTTTTTATATAACTTATTTCACGGGAAATTTTAAATAATAAGTCAAGCTGTAGGCTTGCTGATGAAAATGTAAGTTGTAACGAGTACATACTCTGTATAGTATATTATATGTGTTTTTCTTTATACAGTGAATGCTGGGGTGACCCAGATCTTTGCCAGCGTTTGAGTAAAATATCTTGAAGACTATAAACATTTTCCTTAGAGTGACTTGGTCATAATCCCTTACGAGCGCTTTTAAAGTTAAATGGAGTAACGGACCTGTTGCGCCAGATTACATTCTTCCTGAGAAATACTCTAGTACATTTTATTAGCCTGTGTGGCAAGTAACTTAATAACATTAACATTCCGGCGGAGTTTTCACTAGTAAGGTGGTGACCAAATTATAGCCCTATACTGAAAGAACACACCGACCTGACATTCCTCTTTTGTTTGAAAGCTAAGATAGTGACACTGTGCTTGCTATTAAATTTCGTGCCCTGGACAATTCTCATGTGACTTAAGCAGACATCCCAAAATAGCACCACCAAGGAATCGTTCCCGGAAGCAGAGGATTCAACCCGTCTTTTTGGAACTGGGGATTTCTTGGCTAAGGTTGGCTTTGGCTAAACCTAGAGTTAATATCATAACGGGGCTATCATCCTTGTAGCATTTTCCTTGAATGTTATGACTATTTGTATATGGTTTTTTTCCTTGATGTATCTTCTTTGGTGTTGTGAGAAGATTTTTTAAAATGATAATTAAAATCTCTCCTGAACATAATAATCGTGTTGGTCAGCTCGTTCTAGAATATATATGTATCAGTGTTATAGTTTTCCCACGTCTGTGTGTTTAACTGTCGTCACGTGTATGTGCGTGCCCGTGAGTAGATAGAAATATATATATATATATATATATATATATATATATATATATATATATATATATATATATATATATATATATATATATGCTTAGACTGTCTGACGTTTCTAGAATCAGCTGTTGTAGTAGATAGTAGAGAGAGAGAAGATTTTCTCAATCTCAGAGACAGCCTCTATCACATTCTATCATCTCACGTGTGGAAATTCTATTGCTATTCACTAACTCTCACTGCGTCTATCACTCATTCTAAGCTATTCAGAAGGGACCAACCCAAGTCTTAATTCACCTATCAAAAATCTACGACAGAGGCAAAAGCACGATTCAGTCACACACATTACTTAAAATTGTGGATGCAGAAGAGGATTGCGCATCCCGTTCTTTGGCGTGAAACTAAATTGCTAGTTACAGCGTTCCTAACGTCGTATTTCATGGAGAAGGGATTCAGTGCAGTAGTGTTGCTACTACAAAAGCAACGAACACGACTGCAGATTTCTAACAGCAGATTTCAGACTTCTTTTAACAAACTTGGAATCAAATATTACAAAACTGGCTCATACCATACCAAGCGCAAGGATCTAACTAAGCTTCATTAGTTAGTGTATTATATCATTATTATCAACTAATAATTTTTCCAATTTTTTCATGTTTAAAGTGGTTACATAAAGAGAGGATTAAATATTCAGATTTGAAGATATATATGCAGTCATTTAGCCGCTATTAAAATGATATGATTATGATAGTTAAAGAGTGGTAAGAACTTATTTTATATCATTTGCTCCGCCAATTTGTAATTCAAGGATAATGAACCTGTGGTGTATATAACTCCGTACTTAAACACATATTTAATATAACTATGCTTTTATACAGTTGGGCGACCGCAGCTGAGGTTCAAAGATGTGTGCAAGCGAGATATGAGGGCATTGGACATAAATCAAGCAACGTAGGGGGGGGGTGAAGCTGCCGATCTCACCAAGCAGAGATGCTATTTACGGCGACACCTCAGATTGGGCGAAAAGAAGCTCACACAACAAGCCGAAGAGAAGAGAAAACGTCGAAAGGGGCATCAGGAAAATAAGCAGCTGAGAGACTGCTGAGAGCAGTCACCTCAGGGGCGCATTCCCATAGTCAGTTATGACTGAAGGGACTATTATTACTATTAAGCTTTTATAAATGTGCTTTCTCTTTTTCTTTATATAATAATAATAATAATAATAATAGCCCCTTCAGTCATAACTGACTATGGGAATGCGCCCCTGAGGTGACAGCCCTCAGCTGCTTATTTTCCTGGTGCTCCTTTCGACGTTTTCTCCTCACCTCTGCTTCTTGTGTGAGCCTCTCTTCGCCCAGTCTGAGGTGGCGCCGTAAATAGCATCGCCACTTAGTGCGATCGGCAGCTTCATCCTCCCATGTTGCTGGATCCATGTCCAGTGCCCTCATATCTCTCTTGCACACATCTTTGAACCTCAGCTGTGGTCGCCCAACTGTTCTCTTGCCATCTGCTAATTGTCCGTAGAAGATACCTTTTGGGATGCGACCATCTTCCATGCGGCGAACATGGCCAAGCCAGCGAAGTCTGCGCTGTCTAAGAAGCGTATACATACTTTGAAGGCCAGCACGTGACAACACCTCGACATTTGTCACTTTATCTTTCCACGAGATGCCGAGGATGCGGCGTAGACACCGCAAATGGAAGGTATTGAGCCTTCTTTCTTGCTTAGCATAGGTCGTCCCGGTCTCGCTGCCATATAGGAGTGTGCTTGTGACGCATGCATTATATACCGCAGCTTTGGTCTTCATTGTGAGTTTAGAGTTTCCCCAAACACGCGATGTGAGGCGGGTAAAGGTAGCTGCAGCTTTGCCAATGCGGCTGTCGATTTCTGTATCCAGTGAGAGTTTGTCATTGATGGTAGACCCTAGGTATGTGAAGTGGTGCACCACTGCCAATTCATAGTTATCGATAGTGATAACTGGTGCAGCACCCACATCCTGACTCAGCACATTCGTTTTCTTTAGACTTATTGTGAGGCCAAAGTCCTTGCATGCTTTAGTGAAGCGATTCATCAAGCTCTGAAGCTCCTGTTGGCTTTGAGTGACGACTGCAGCATCATCAGCGAACAACAAGTCTCTTATAGTGACCCTTCTGATTTTTGTTTTTGCCTTCAGCCTTGAAAGATTAAACAGACGGCCATCTGACCTAGTGTGAAGGCATATTCCTTCAGTTGCATCTACTGAATGCATGTTTCAAGAGTAAGGCAAAGAAGATTCCGAAGAGGGTCGGAGCCAGAACACAGCCTTGTTTAACGCCACTTCGTATATCAAAGGGCTGTGACGTGCTTCCAGCATATTGGACTGTTCCCTTCATGCCGTCATGGAATGACTTTATCATTTCCAGCATTTTAGAAGGGCAGCCTATTTTCAGGAGGATTTTAAAGAGTCCATCCCTACTAACCAGGTCGAATGCTTTTGTGAGGTCTATAAAGGCGATATATAATGGTCTTTTCTGCTCTCTTGATTTTTCCTGAAGCTGGCGGAGAGAGAAGATCATGTCTGTTGTTGATCTGCCAGCTCGGAATCCACACTGTGACTCTGGATATATGCGCTCAGCTAACTTGTGTAGTCGCATTAAGATGACTTTGGCAAAAACCTTACCAACAATACTAAGAAGAGAGATGCCTCTGTAGTTATTGCAATCACTTCTGTCTCCTTTATTTTTATACAGTGTTACAATCTTGGCATCTCGCATGTCTTGAGGAATAGTTGTCTCTTCCCAGCACTGGCACAGCATCCTATGCAGGGGATGTAATAGCGTGCTCTTACAGCATTTGATTAAATCAGGAGGAATCCCATCACTGCCTGGTGCTTTGCCAGAGGCCAAGCTATCAATGGCCTTGCTGAGTTCCTCTAATGTTGGTTCGGCATCCAGCTCCTCCATAGTTGGCAGACTGTTGACACCATCAAGGGCTGCAGGCGTAACGGTACTGTATCTAGCGTAAAGCTCAGAGTAGTGCTCGACCCACCTCTCCATCTGCTTACCCTTATCGGTTAGCTTCTCTCCGCTGATGGTTTTTAGCGGTGCCGTCTTACTTTTATGGGGGCCAAGTGCTTTCTTTATACCGTCATACATTTGTCTAATGTTGCCTGTTTGCGCTGCAATCTGGGTGCTCTCACTGAGCTGGAGCCAGTAGTCATTTGCACAGCGTCGAGCAGTTTGTTGAACTTTGCTTCTCGTAGCCCTCAGGATCTGTAGGGTTCTGGCACTCGGTGAACGTTTGTATTCATTCATAGCACTGCGCTTAGCTTCAATGACAGGTGCCATCACATCTGATGAAGCATCAAACCAGTCATTTGACTTTGCTGTTTTCTTACCAAAGGTGGCAAGTGCAGTACTTTGAATGGTGTTCCGTAGATGCTCCAAGTTCTCTGTAATAGTATCACCATGCTGAGGGCTACTGAGCACTTTCTCGAAGGTCGCAGTGAATTGAGCGATCATGAAAGGGTCTGACATCTTGCTGGTATCAATGCGTGGTTTCCCTTCATGTCTGACACGATAGAGTTTTCTTGGTTGTGCTCTGATTTTGCAGCAAACCAAGGAGTGATCTGTATCACAGTCTGCACTATGGTACGAGCGCGTGGAGAGCACAGACCTGAGGAGTGGCCTTCTGACGAGAATCAGGTCAAGTTGGTGCCAGTGCTTGGATCGTGGGTGTCTCCATGACACCTTATGCTGGGGTTTTGTCTGAAAGTAGGTGTTGGTCACGCAGAGGTCGTGGTGGACGCACAACTCTAAGAGCCGTTGTCCATTTTCATTCATCTTGCCAATACCAAACCTGCCCAGACATGAAGGCCATGAAACATTATCGGCACCCACTCTAGCGTTAAAGTCACCAAGGAGAACAAGCTGTTCTTGCCTAGGTATGCTTTTGATAATTGCTGTTAGATTCTCGTAGAACTCATCTTTAGCTTCTGAGGCAGAGTACAGAGTAGGAGCATACACACTGACAAGGGTGATGGAACCTGTGCTAGTTTGCAGGCGGAGCGTTAACAGGCGTTCTGATCCATTCTCGCCTGGTTCAACCATTTTAGTTAGCGATTTTTTGACCGCAAAACCTACTCCGTGTTTTCTAGCTTTATTAAGATCTTTCCCTTGCCAATAAAATGTGTAGTCCTTCTCGCTCACCGTTCCAGAGCCCGCCAGGCGCGTTTCCTGAAGTGCAGCTATATCCACCTGAAGTCGTTTAAGCTCATCATTAATTATGGCTGTCTTCCTTACATCGTTTACATCCTGTAGGTTTTCGGATAGTCCAGTCAACATAGTCCGGACGTTCCAGCATCCCAATCTGAGAGTTTGCTTGTTTCTATTTTTTTTTTCGATAATTGCTTGGTGCAAAATTTTCTGTCCACAGTTCGGGTTTGACCCTAATCCCCATGCACCCAATGGGGAAAGCAGACAGTGGCAAGACAACACCTTATTGACTGGGGGCTGCCCAGCTTGAAGCGGGCGGTAGCTGTCCAGTGAGATCCTAGAACCTCTTCCACTGTCGGAAGTAGCCCCTGGCGCCATGCCCTACGCCAATTGGGCAAAATGCTTATAACCGGTAACTGCTACTTCCCGTGTTTTGCCGACACTTATAGGGTGAAGCTGGAGTGTCCTCTCCAGGGCGCGAGCTTGGGCACAGTTATATGGAGATCAAGCTGTTGCCCATGCAGCATGTTCCCCCTCTCCACACAGCCGGTAGATCCAAAGGAACGGCAGTAGCCGATACAGTTTGGTACCAGCCATGTCGCAGGAGTTGCCAGAATAATGTCGAATCGACACTAGACTGCCTTAGGGACTCAGACTCCGGATTTATCCTCAGGGTTTACTCCCGAAGCCAATTCCATAAATGGATATTCCCGCAAGGCAGCGGTGGTTTGAATTCAGAGTTCCTTCTCTTAGATAAGCTACCAACCAAGGATCACGAGCCCTGTCTACCCGAAGCTGCTGGTTTTAAGGCGCCAGTCGCTCGCCTTTGCCCCTTCTCCCGTCAGTGGAAACAGTTCCGCCGGGCTCAAATTGAGCCACACGTGAAGGCCGGAAGCTGGACTTGGTTGTCAGAGGCTGTTTGAGGCGCGTGCCATAGAAGTATTTTTCTTTATATTATAAGAAAAGATAACTCATTACCTGCATTGCTTTTTTAAAAGTATGGTGGAATATATGTATATGTGTGTGTGTGTGTGTTTGTGTATACACGATAAAGAGCAAGGGAGTGTTAAAATGAGTTCATAGTTCATAGTTCATAGTGGTGGATGTTGACGAATATAAAACTGATACAATTTTGTACTGTCCTTGCAGGCTGGGATCTCCGAATATTGAAATTTGTCAAAATTGGCATTGCGGGGAGTGGGGGATGGGGGGGGGGGGGGGGGTGTGCATTGAAATGAATATTTATTCTAGTAAGCGGAGGTCGCAAGGAGGCAGCCCCTCCACCATGCAAAGGCACAACAGGCCAATCACCTGTTTGCTTTAAACTTTTGATTACGAGAACTACAAGACAGAAAACCGGACTATAATGAATGAAAACGAAGATGAAAATGATTAGCCAAACTTTCCTCTTATCTCGATAGATTTCCCCGTCGTCTATCACTCAGTCAATCAAAAGGAGTACATCAGTCAATTCTTCGGTGTGTCAGTCCATACACGAATCAGTACGTTAATAAATTGGACTTTTAATATATTTCTAGGGGAGGGGCTGGTATGGAATATTAATAGTGACAAATAAAAGTGTATTAAACTATAAACCAGCGTAAAAAGACATATTTTTCCACATTTTGTTTCTAATATCGTATTTTCATATTCGATACTTGCACACTACGATACATGTCCAGGAAACTCTTCTAAGGGCAGGAAGGGAAATAACTCCAAGGGAATATTCACTGCTGAGCAAAAACCTACGAGTAATAGTATTTTACCATCTCCAAATCCTGATGGTAATGGTAATCCACTTTCATAAAATAGCCAATGTTTTCATGGGTGCTCATCATTTTCTTTTGTCTCTAGTGAATGAGCTACTTGCTCATTATTACATGTGGAAAACATCTCTAGACATAATATGCATATATTTTCAAACGATAATATAACAAGCATCCTTTTTCAAACATCAAATTATTCATCAACCAACAGATGAATATGTTACTATCATTTGATGAAATACAAGGGGAAAGGAAATTATATTTTCAAATAATCATGAATTTTCTACATTGGGTTCCGTATTACTTTATTTTTTTCTGTTAAGACAACTGCTTATACTCTTAGCAATATGGATCCATGTTGTCATTCCCAAAGCATCCTTGTATACAGTTTACAATTGTAACTCCAATTTATCATTTATGGTGCTCCAATATCACTGAATCCCTTCTAGGCTTCCTGTTATCTTGAGAATTCATCCTTAGTAAATCCCTATGTACCTTATCTAGCAATACATTCATCAAAAACACAGCAAACAATTATTTTTGGTACCATCAACTGAGATGTCAGATCTTTTTGACAATATGAAATGAAAAAAATTTGTACATTATGTGCAGGATTGTCAACACCAGCTCTGCCTTCGCAGGTCGAAGGTTTGTCAGAACTATAGGGCGTTTATAACATTCGCTGCTACAGCCAGATGATCAATTCAAAAAAACAAATTTTTTCCAACATAATGTAGGTTATTTAATATGGGGCATGATCCAGGATTCAGCAATATGTGTGTCCAACGTATGTATCCTATTATAATTACGTATCCATCCACTATATATATCCAATGACATGTCGGTCCGTGGGGTGACATTATATTTTTCTTTTTTGTCCATATATCATAAAGGGGCGATCCAATCTCAGTATTGTTACAATGTCTCAATCATATTGCAATCCTCTGGTTATTTTTTTTTTTTTTTGATTTAATGTACCATAACCATTCCAGAATACCATAGCAAGCAATAGTCATGCATATTTTATCACATTATTAAGGCAAATGGCATAAGTATCAAAAATATCTTCTCCCAAGATGTGGAGGTTACACAATCTTTTGTCTCGTACATATAACAAATATTTAATCAGTTCATTCCATTATTATTACTGTCTATAAGATCTGTGGTTCCATGGGATATTCATACTCCATTTGTATATCCTTTTGTCTACGGTTGATCCAATTCTCGTATGGTTCCATTATATTGCAATCCACTGTTTCTATGACTTGTTCCTTGTCCGTATAAATCCATTAGATTTTCCAATTATTTTGACGTCTTTCTTTCGTTATCACGAAAAGACTATAATATTAGTAAGGAACATATGTAATATGAGGCATTCATGCATAAGTCTCATCTCAAAAAACCATCTATTGTATTATCATATAGTGAAACCTATGCGTCACAGGCAATCTTCGTAAAGAGGTGCTTCTTTTCTTCCATGAGCTTCAGTAAATCATCAGGGAAAAAAAATGGCAATGTATTATCTTGGGGTTTAGCATACACAAATGCTGTCAAGGGGTATTCTAATCTGCAGAATCAGTATGCGCAGATGTTATGGGGGTATTGGTGGGGATCATGACTGGCCTAGGCAGTATGAGCAAAAACTAGTTGCTCACTCTGATGTGGTGATTTATTTTTTCTCTTTTCTTCTATGTCAGCTGCTAATCTCAGGGCAGTCAATGTTATATGGCATTGGCCTATCATCCTTTGTGAAACAATGCACAACAAATGGTCAATCAGTGTCACCAAAATGTGTGAGGGTGGCATATAAACATATAACACATTCTATAAAAACATTCAAAATGTGTTCTCTTTTTTTTTCTTTATGTCTTTTCTCATTTCATTATTCAGTTTCATTTCTTTTCTGTTTGATTTCTTTTCTTTGCATTTTCTGTTTTGTTAAACTTTTCTGGTTTGCAAATTTTTTCTTTTTTTCTTTTCAATATATCAAAATTTCAATTCTTTTCTGTCAATGTATCACAATTACAGGAGAATGATAATAATCAGTTTACTAAACACTAGAGATACTACCAATTCTAAACAATAGGGCTGCAAGCAATAGTTAAGGTCAGAAAAGAATTAACGTAGTTGTCAATAAGTGGCGGGGAGAGGGTGCTGTAGTTTTTTTTTTTTTTTTTTGATAGGGGAAAATTTAAGATCTCCTGATTACAACATTATTGTAATTCGAAGGGATGGAAAATGATTTGGATAGAAAAGCTCATAAGTCTAGAATGTCGTCATAAAATGGTGGAAAGGAAAATAGTAAGTTAAGGAGGTGTGATAGTGAAGTGAGGAAAATCTTACCATAGTGAGTTAAAGGTGGGATATACGATTTCTTGTGCAAAGTGTAATAATTTTAAACAAATTTCGTATACATGCTAAAATAAACCTGTGGAGAATATAGGATAGCATGCAATAATAATTACAGATGTCATAGTGGTGTCAGTGTGATGGATCAAAGTGATAGCTAATAGATGAGTTAAGATAATTGGGAACAAAGATATTAGTATCAGGTAAGAAGAACCTTTCTCGTGCAAGGGTGCCTGCATGAAGATGCACTAAGATGCATGAAAAAGAAAACACTGAATCTGGGATTGCAAGGAAAAAAGTCGAGTTTAGCTTAGGAAATGTGGAAAGTGATCATAGATTAATTGTCCTAACAAAATCAGTGCTACACATGTGTCATAAATGGGGTGGTGGAGTTAACATCAGAACTGTCTAACTAATTTAACGTGTTATATGTGTGATTGCAAATAGCAAGTCTGTGAATTTGTGTCAACTTTATTTCACCATTTAAAACTTCTAACTAAAATCATCTGGGCTGGTCTGGAGTTGCTCTGGTCATCAATAAGTTGTCTGGAAAAAAATTTCTTGGCTATCTTATAGTCTTGCACTTAAAACAGGGTATCTGGAACTGTCAAACATAGTCTGAAAATACAGTACATGGGAAGATTAAAATGTTATAAAACAGTAAATTCACATTTGCGTTGACCGTGCAAGGGATTGCATGCACAATGAACACTTGGGCGTGTTTCAGCAAAGCTTTTTAAAGCTTTAGTGCAGCAATTGCATGATGGAATGCAGGCTAGTGTTCAGGAAAACGGTGAGCTATCGGAGCCTTTCCCAGTCTCAAATGGAGTTAAACAAGGGTGTGTACTTGCACCGACTCTTTTCAGTATCATGTTTTCTGCTATGCTGACTGATGCTTTCAGAGATGGGGACACAGGAATCGACATCAAATATCGTATTGATGGAAAATTGTTTAACCTTAGGAGGCTTCAAGCAAAAACCAAGGTCAAATCACACACCATCAGGGATCTTCTCTTTGCTGACGATTGTGCCCTCAGTGCTGGCTCAGAGGCTGATCTGCAGCATAGCGTGGATAAATTCTCCGAAGCCTGTTCCAACTTTGGGCTTACCATCAACACGGGGAAAACAGAAATCATGTACCAACCAGCTCCTGGCACAATTTATACTGAGCCAATCATCAAGGTAAATGGTGAGAAACTGAATGTTGTGAACAGATTCACATACCTTGGTAGCACACTATCCCAGAACATCGTCATTGATGATGAGGTGAACACCAGGATCTAGAAAGCCAGCAGCACATTTGGCAGACTATACACCAACGTTTGGCATCGAAGTGGCATTAGTCTACAGACAAAGCTGAAGGTGTACAGAGCTGCGGTGCTTCCAGTGCTGCTTTATGCATGTGAAACATGGACTGTATACAGGCGCCACGCAAAGAAGCTCAACCACTTCCATACAGTCTGTTTCAGAAAGATAATGAACATCAAATGGCAAGACAAGATAACGGATACCGGCGTTCTTGACAGAGCTGGTATCCCTAGCATCGATACTATTCTGATGCAGTCACAGATTCGCTCGGCAGGTCATGTAGTCCGCATGCCAGACCATCGACTGCCAAAGATACTCTTTTATGGTGAGATGCAGAAGGGTAGACGCTCCCATGGTGGCCAAAAGAAGCGCTTCAAAGACACGCTTAAGGCTTCATTAAAAACCTTTGACATAAACCCTGACACATGGGAATCTGCTGCGCAAGACCGAACTGCCTGGCGCACATCTCTTCGTAAAGGTGCAGCGGCATGCGAATCTTCCAGAAGAGCAGCAGCGGAACAGCGGAGACAAGCTAGAAAAGACCGTGTAATAAAACCTTCTTGTGATGCAAACATTCCCTGCCCAAACTGTCCGAGATCCTTCCAGGCCCGCATTGGGCTCATCAGTCACCTTCGTACTCATAGACTATCCTAACAATCCTAATAATTGGATGACCAGAGTGGTCTTCATCACCCGTGATGGACGAACAACAGTAGTAAGTTCTTTAGTTGTGCTGCCATCTCTAACTTTGCAATGTCTCTACTGGTTAGACGAGCATCATTTTTGACAGCAGTGGGTGTATTACGTGACACTATGTTGGCTGTTTGTTGGGGCGCTGAAGACATCAACAAGGGCGGTGATGGTTTCAATGTGGTTGGGGATTGCATGGCTGGAACATCTGTTAGTTTTGAAACAGGTGTATGTTTCTCTTTGATTTTTTGCCTGACTTGCTTCTGCGGTGTGTTGGGACTGTTTACAGTGGCCATAGTAATTTGCACACTGTTGCTAGTGACCGGTTGTTGGTATGCTGAAGACAATGGTACCGAATGTAATGTGGCCTGGGGATGTGTGGCTAATACTTCTTTGCATGGTTTCGACACAGGCCTACGTTTCCTCATAATTTTTCGTCGAATATGGTTTTGTGGCAGACGAAGAATCTTGGCAATAGGGGGTGATGAGTCATCAGAGTCTGTCATATAAGCGCGTTTTACACTGGAGCTGACTGGTACAAATAAGGTGCTATCCGCATCACTGGTTTCTTCAGTACAGGCTGGGTTTGGCGAATCAATGTCTGTTTCTTCTTCATATATGTCGACCATTTCTCTGTCATTTTGTTCGTCGGGGTCTGACAAACTTGTACTGGGGTTGAAACTGTTGTGTCTCATTTCTTGTTGCGTTTCGTCATTATAAAGATTGCTGGTATATGGCTCAACAATCTGCTTGGGGATAGTTTCTTCAGGATCTGATTGTTCTGAACGACCAATCTTGTTCTTGTGGTATAGCAGTGTTTGGTTGTCACTAGTGTTCCAACTGGAGCTGCCTGAACTGGGAGTGTGGTAGGTATCAGCTGACGATTTATCACTGCGGGAGTAAGTTTGAGTGTGGATATAAGTGGCCTTCGGAAGTTCTGTTTGTGTTCCCACACAAACCATCGTTGTTTTTATTTTTGTAGCACTGGCCTTCTGCCGTCTGTGAATCGGTTGTGGGCATGATTTAGGTGGTTGAATGTGCACTCGAAAACCATCTTCCGTCGTGAGGGTATAAACTTGATTGTTCTTTGATGGAATGCTATTAAATTCCCACATTTTTCTCGTTTTAATTTCATTGATGAAGTAAGTTTCTGACTTTTATTCTTTGAGCTCTGTCACGTAAGGTGGCCCAATGTTTGTTATGTGGTTTTCTCTCTCTTTCATTGTAGGGATAATGTGGTGGATTTCTCGTTGGCTGAAAACTGGGGTTTGAACTAGGGACTGCCTTAATCGGATACCTTCGTTTCTGCCATGTGTCGCGTGGGTATCGTGGCACATTTCTCACAGTGTTCATTTTGTAACTTTTCGCATCCGCGTATGTTACTTGATTTGCCTTGATATAATAAGTGTGATCATATCCTCCTGGACGTAAATAATTCACATATTCCCCATAAGCAGTGGGACGTATCATCAAGGTCTGTTGTTTGGGAAAACCTCCCGGCAGAAAATGTTCTTTCCACATGTCAGAATCGTGGGGGTGGCGCGGGGTATATTTTGGGTGTAAACGAGAGGAGGGGAATGGATGGATATAATTCTGAGAATATTGTTGCTTCATCGTCTTTGATCTCTAGTTATTCGCTTTATCAAAGAGAAGTGGTCACGGGCACCATATATCCTACTATGTGGCGGTGCCCTTAGTGAGAAGACTGGTCCTAAGGCACCATATATCCTTATGTGGCAGGGGTGTCTCTTCACGGCACCATATATCCTAACTGTAGCCGTGCCGGTGTTCCTTAGGACTGGAACGGCACCATATATCCTTCGTGTGACCGTCCCGTGTTTCCAGTGGTTCCTTATTTAATCATAGAACTGGGCACGGCACAATATATCCAACGTGTGACCGGGGCAGGGGAATGTCTCTTATGTATTATTGAGAGTTTTCCTTTTAATATAACAGAGAGTAGATGTTTAACTGGCTTAATCGCCAGAGATCTTGATTTCTCTCCTAAATTAGGGTTACCAGGTTCGATATTCTTCTCTTATTGATGTAGTATAGCGAACGTTGTTAAATTGGGTTTAGTGCTCAACATAATTTTCGAACTGAATGATTCTTAACAGCCTTGGTGTTCAATGAAATGACTTTTTAATAACTTTCAACAGGAACTGGTTTTAAAACAAATTGTAACAAGTTCTTGCAAAACATGGCATGTTGACAGTAATACACATAGGTATACACAGGTTAATATGTTCTCATTGATGCATATTCCTATTTGCATCTTTGAATCTTTTCAATTTGCAAAGCATGGCGTGGCTCCTCTATCCTTCTAGTTTCCTTCATTTTATTATATTTTCTAGGTTCAACGACATTATTCCATCTCTTCAATTTTGTCATATATTGAGCCACTCTGCCTTCGTAGGTATTCCTAAATGTTCTCTCAACTTAAGGACTTTCCTCTGTAAGCATTTGATTTAAATATATGCTTAGGTTTTCATTGATGCACATCTTCGAACGTAGCTCTGCTTGGGTTATGACCGTGAGCTCTAACAGTTTAAGCATTTAGTTTGACAGTACTTACTGAATTAAGGAATTCACAAACACGTCCCACTAATATTTGAATATACACAACTGCATTTTATACGTGAAGTTGGTCTCCTCAACTGGAATTTACACTGAGCAGGAAAAACATGTCTTCACTAGACCGCTCTAAATTCAATACTGAGCTAATGGCGTCGCTTCTGATTCATCCGGTGAAAGAACTGAGCCCTCCCATTGGTTGGGGATCACATGACTAATGCTTGGCGTTATCGAAGCGAAGCCGGCCTAGTTAAACATCTGTGTCAAGATTTATTTTATTCTCTGTTTCTACTAATCTGTGCCTCCTCCGTTACTGGTAGGGTATAGTCTATTTCTGAAGAAATCCCGATATACACGGCTACACAATACAGACAAATGCCTTTTGTCGATTGGAAAAAATAAGCTCCATTTAAGAAAGATGGACTCCCTGTAGACACTGAACAGTTTTGGATTGGTGTATTTCAGCAGCAGGCATTTAAAGAGCTCGCCACCTTTGCCCTTACTTGACCTAATAACCCCTGTCAGAAATGTTGTAGTTGAGAGGATATTTTCTCTTGTATCCTCCGTTAAAACGAAGGCAAGAAACAGAATGCAGCTGAATCTTCTTGATGCAATTGTGAGAATCAGGGCAGAACTATTGCTTTCAAGCAAATGTTGCAAAGACTTCACTGCATCTCCAGAAATGCTAAAAAACTTCACATCGGACAAGGTTTATGCCGTGTGTTCCACTCATTCCAGTGGGGAAGATAGTAATGACCTGGATCTGGAGCTTTTCATGTTATGTGAGTATGAAAAATATATTAAAATGTGTTTGGCTTTTTTCTAGTATTGTTTGGTTTAAATTAAAATTTCGATCTGGCAACCAGGAGAAAAAAAAAAAAGACAGTTGTGTGTCATTAGGTCCTTTGTGTGAGAACACAGAAGATCACTACAGTGACACATTTTGTCATTGGGTCTTCTTGTGTTGGGACATGTGGTCTTGACCAGAGCCGGGTTTGAGGCGGGTGCAAATGCGACCTCATGCGAGAAAAAAATATGCGACCTCATGCAAGGAAAAAAAAAAGTTGAACGTGTACATGCGTTTTACATCCGGCGAATGCGTCATCAATAAAACCTTGAAACATACCGTCTCTCACCATCATCCGCTACGCCTGGTCGGATTTCATTCTTCCAAGCTTTGTTACTGTAAAATAGTGCATTTAGATTTGTGTCCTAATTGTCCGTCATTCTCACACTATATATATATATATATACTCTGACAATACGAACCTTACGAATCTCTCTCGGTGACAATTTACCACAGCGATAGACTGACCGCCGTTCTTTTTTTGTCCGAATTTTTGAGGGACAGTATATGTTGGGTAAAACTGATAAAAGTAATAAAAAACCACCGACTCTGAGACAGGCATAATCACTGACAGGGGACAAGACATATATCTCGTTTTATTGGTAAATTTCTAACTGGTGACCGGAAGAAAATTTCATTCAGTCTCTGTTGACATCAGAAGCTGGTGTTTTACAGTCATGTCTGTGGGAACCAGGGACAAAAATTGTGGAGTAAGGCAAAACACATTGTCCCGATAGCAAATCGGGCAAACAGATTGAGAGGGTTATCGGAAAAGATAATCAACCCAAACCCTCTGGCAATACACAAACATAATGCAGGTAGTACAACCATCAAGAGAGGATCAGCCAATCGCAGCTAAGTCTCATAAGAGTCAAGAACAACTCACCGCCATTCGTATTTCGACTATACATTTAAACTCTATACAAGTGTCACAGGTTATTAAACAGTTTTCTTTCTTCTTTTGAAGCCGTTTATTCAAATGATCGTATGAATGGTAGTACATTACAGGGTGGTAAAGTCAGAGTAAAATAAAGATTACCTCCTTTCAATAAAGAAGCCGGCTTCTCTCCTTCAATAATGTGACCGGCTTCTGTCTCTAAGGTTCTACGTCATCCCAAATTAAAATCATTATTCCTACGTCATCCGTTTCCAACTCACTAGGTATAAGCATCGAGAGTGCAATTCTTACTCAACTTCCCATACTCTCGATTTTGCGTCATCACCAAATATGTGTCACAATATGCTGTGAAAATGCTGGGGAAAAAAAATTAATACAGTTACGGTACCATCCATCATCCCCTGTCTGCAGTTTTCAAAGTCTCTGCCTCTGCTCTGAGGTTACTTGAGAGGTGTCGTGTTGCCACTGACAGCTTTTTTGTGCGCCAGTGATTAAGGTCAGAAAGATACTGCGACCTCCATTTTCTGTTACATTTGTTGTTGATCCATCTGTATATGCATGGGTCCAGGTATTGCGCGGGTAATCTTTCTCTATGTATTTAGTCACTATGGATTTTCTCTCTGTTGCAGTCTGGCTCTTCTTTCTATTGAAATTAGCATACGTTGTTAGGATATAATTCTTTAAGCGTATAACGGGTATATGGCATAAACTAGAAACAGTGTACATCGACGGGCTGTCTATCTATCTATCTATCTATCTATCTATCTATCTATCTATCTATCTATCTATCTATCTATCTATCTATCTATCTATCTATCTATCTATCTATCTATCTATCTATCTATCTATCTATCTATCTATCTGTCTGTCTGTCTGTCTGTCTGTCTGTCTGTCTGTCTGTCTGTCTGTCTGTCTGTCTGTCTGTCTGTCTGTCTGTCTGTCTGTCTGTCTATCTATCTATCTATCTATCTATCTATCTATCTATCTATCTATCTATCTATCTATCTATCTATCTATCTATCTATCTATCTATAGTCCGTTCGGAAATTCGTGCCCACAGAAAGTGTCAATTTTCTCCAAAACTTTTTGTTGTATGGACATGAATTTTTGCATGCAGTCTTAGATTTTCCATGCAGTTATTAATATATTTTTTGCCCTTACAAAACTCATGTCATGTTAGAATTTTCTTCTTTACGTTATATAAAAAAACTCTTACCGTTGTCTGGGTTAATTTTTATTAGTTTTACAGGAAAGTTACAAGATCCGTTCGAAAACATTTTTTTTTGGTTTGAATTAGTGTAGTGACTTCATATCCGCACAAGTGCGCACCTATCGTACACAGTCGCGAGTAACTAATTAAAAAAAAACAATTAAAAAAACTACATGGGAAGGAGCCCTGCAGAGGTCCTTGACATGGAAGGATATATGGCATATGGCACCTCTTAGGCTCAGCTTCGTGGTTAGATCAATGTATGACCTGCTGCCGTCGGCCACCAACCTTGTGAAATGGGGAAAGTCGGATGATGAGCAGTGCCCCCTATGCCAGGGAAGGCAGACACTTGAACACGTGCTCTCAGCGTGTACGGTGGCATTAGGGCAAGGGCGATACACTTGGCGCCATAACAAAGTGCTAAATGAGCTTGCTGCAACAATAGATCAGGCAAGGATGAAAGCGAATAGCAAAGTCCGGCCAGACACCGCAAACACATACTTTCTGAGGGCAGGAAAGTCAGCACACCCCAAAACGAGTAAACCTGGTAGCAGTTTACCATCTCTTCTTGACTGTGCAAACGACTGGGAGATGGCGGTAGACCTACCTGGACGGGGGGCATATCCAGAGAGTATCAGAAAATTGCGGAGACGGCCGGATATAGTGCTTCATTCTTCAGCAACGCTTCATGTCATAATGATTGAACTGACCGTGCCATTTGAATCCAGATTAGACGAGCAACATTCATTCAAAGCGGCCAAGTATAGCGATCTGGCCGCGGATCTGAGACACGATGGATTCAGTGCAAGTGTCATGGCGGTTGAAGTGGGCGCAAGAGGGCTTGTGGCTGCATCAGTGTATGATTTATTGAAACTGTTGGGGCTGAATGGACAGTCTAGAACAAGGGCACTGAAGAGGCTTAGCGAAACTGCCGAAAAGGCATCAGGCTGGCTGTGGAACAACCGCAGTGGGCAATGGAAATCGTGACAATAAACGCTGCGGTACAGAAAACACCAAAATTTTTTTAAGTCCACAACGCGGAGTTTTTTTGGTGTACTAGTGAAAGGGCTGCGACTCTGGGGCAACAGGCGATGTATACTATAGATAGTGTCAGGTACAGAATTTCAGTGGCTTGCGGCGCGCAGGGGCTAAGGCTCGTCGACTGCGCGCTGGTGTCTCAGTGTGTCCTAGTTGTGAAGGGCGACGGAACGAACGGAATAATTTGTCTTTGCTTTGTTACTTTCACAATTGCCCCCACGGCTGGCGTGTTGGATTTAAAAGTTGCTACCATAAGTAAAATGGGTTCATTTTCGATACAAAAGAACAGGAAGCTGAGACGCTTGGGAGTCATGACCCAAGTGGGCCCGCCCCCCCTTAGAGTGTAAAGGAGTAATCTGGCCGAAACACTTGTCGGATGGTGGGACCTCTTCTGATGATCAGATTGCTTCCTGTTGTATCGCTTTGTAAAGAGTTTCCTATCATCTATCTATCTATCTATCTATCTATCTATCTATCTATCTATCTATCTATCTATCTATCTATCTATCTATCTATCTATCTATCTATCTATCTATCTATCTATCTATCTATCTATCTATCTGTCTATCTATCTATCTACCCTCTAAGCCTGTCTGTCTGTTTGTCCATCTGCCTGTCTGTTACGTTTATCAATCAGTCAGCAATATTTTTGCTGGACGGTCGGCCTGCCGGTCTGAGTTGCGTGTCTGTCTCCGTAGCTGTTTTTGTTGGGTGCCTATCTGTCTACCTGTTTGCAGGTATGTTTGCCTGAGTGCTTGTCAACCTGCGTATCTGTTGTTCAGGGCGTCTGTCTGTCAGCCTGAACTATCTGCATGCCTGTCTGAGTGTAAGGCTGTCTAATCTAGAGAGATATTACTGTTTTGTGGTGTAAAAAACCAAAAATATAACGATAAATTTAACACAAGCGAACAAGAAGACCACGACACTTACGGCAGAACATAACAACAAAATATGAACAGGAAATAACAAACCAGAGTCTACCGCCGAGACAGAGACTGACCAAGGCTGTGGTTCATTAAAGCTCACTTTTGTGCGAAGATGGCACTTGATGTGAATGTGTGACGTCATGTTATGTCCGCGAGTATATGCCGTGACAAAGAAAGAGCAGAATCACTGTGACAATCAAGCATGTCGTAAGGTGCGGCTCTTGTAAGACTGTTCATGTGGTTAGCAATCTTCCCTTATAACACAGATTGATTACTACAGAAAATTCTACCACAAAAGCATATCAAATATTTTGGCGCTGTCTTTCTGTGTGGGATCTAACTGTAATGACGATTAAAAGAGACAATATGAACAACCTCTACAACAGTAGAGAGACAAGCTAACAGATAACAAATTAATGACTACAATTGTGTGACCGCTTGGCATACACTAGCATATATACGTGCTATAATAGAATAAGAATGACAGAGTTCAAAGCAGATACGGCGTTTTCGCACAAAACACAGGATCACTAAAAGTTCAGTTGACAATTATGGCTGTGAGTGGCATTGTAAAGCTGTCCCATAAAATAATATTGAATGGAAAATTTTGTGAAGTGAGAGTTGCTATTTTGGTTTTTTTCCATTGTTGATGGAAAAGAGAGATGTCACAAAAGTCGAAAAACAGAAAAGTCGTGTGCAAAATGTCGAAAGCCCAATGGGCTGATCACCCGTTGGCTTGTCACACCGATTACGGAAACAACGGCAGATGGATCTATTTGTTGTTGCCCTAAAGACGCCGCTAGGCGTGATGGGAAACTACAACAGAGAAAATCAATCTGCTGTTGCCCTTAAGACGCCACAAGGCGTGATGGCCTCTGACTGCTTGGTCGGTCTTTGGCTAAGGACGGAAGAAGAAGAAGAAGAAAATGTCGAAAACAGAGAGTTGTGTGTAAAAAATTGTAACGTGTGAAAAAAGAATGAGACGTGTGAAAAAAGGCGGGAAAAAAGACAGAAGCAGTATAAAAAGGAGAGATGTTGGCGATAGGGCATAGTTTCATAGTTTATAGTTTTTAGATTTAGAAGAAGGATATTACATATAGACAACAAATTTTGCTAGGCAGTTGTAGTGTTAGATGAACTTCGTCTTTGAGAGTATCAAGACAAGTTTTTTTAAGTTGACAAGTTTTTATATTATTCTGTTGGAAATATTTTTCCTTGTAGATATAAATTTTCATTTTGGATACTCACTATTTTGTGTAAGCGTAAGAAACACGTACTTCACTATTGTGTCAATAACATTGTTGTTCTAATGACGTTAATAATCTATATTTTATTTTTCTACATTGCTGAGTTTTCTTTGGAACATTACAGTTGGATTATTTGACAAACCTTTATACGAAGCATTGCTTATCACTAAACCTAAAAGTGTAAGAGCGAACTGGAAAGAAAAATAAACGTCAGTCAAGAATACACATCTCAGACGGATGGCCTGTAACCACTTGAACGGAAACGTATTGAAGGATTAGCTCTCGTCAAAATATTTACCTGCACACAACACAATAGACCGGCCAACTGACCCGGTTATACACATTCATAAATTGATGTTGTAACCAGCCCAGTTACATTACTTTACAACTTGGCGTCGTGACCAGCCCTTTTCTTTAGTGAAAGTATACTGATTTTGGCACGCGACCAGCCCTTTTCTTTAGTGAAAGCGAACAGTTTTAGTTAGTGACAGCAGACAGGCCTAGACTAATAACTAATCACTATCATGGATCCACAAAAGTTGCAACAGCAGCTTGATCAGCAACACTTACTGCTCCAACAGCACCAGCAACAACACTTGATTAATATCCAGCAACAGCACCAACAACAACACTTGATTAATATCCAGCAACAGCAAAATGATTGTTATCCATTCCATAGAAAATGGCAAAGAGACACTGTCCAAACACGAGCAGATTGGAGTAGTCTACATAGAAGACACCAGCGAATAGCAGTAAGAAATTTTGTTAGTCAAATCAGGAAACGAATTACACTGCACATAACTAACATCAACATAGGGAAGCAACAGAAGTGTCAGTTAACAACCGAGAATGGTAGGAAAATAAATGTAGGGCCGGTATTTCCTATGGACAACCTTCTCCAACCACAACGCATATATATGGGAGAAGACCCAATAGCTCTTATCCTACAACAAAACTCGTTGTTGTCCAGTGACAGCAACACATCTTTACATGCAGAAAAATTACAGATGTACTGTACTTCAAATCAACCGAAACCCGGTACTAGCTATCACCACTCACATTTGCCTACAAGTAGCGAAGATAGCATTCCTCCTAAAATACTACTGGAAGGACTAGCCCAACCGCACCAGACTGTGCCCTCTACCAACACCCATCTAGCTACACAACTATCTTCTGATACAGAGTTATCAATATCATCTGCCTCATTAACTGAACGAAATGCTTCCGTTCCTACGTCAATACAACGTGATGAGTCAGAGTCAAAGTTTATTCGCCTTCCACGGGAGCATATTCGTAAAAAGCTGTAAAAGAAACGTTCAACTAAGCGACAAAATATCGCACAGCACAGTGCATCAACATTGCAACACCCTACCCGTAACACTGCATCAACCCTCACTGCTGTAGACACTGACAAGAAAAACGATAGACGATTGTCTAGGAGAGACGCTCTATTAGAGATAGCCAGGTTGTTCTAGCTAGGCTACTCTAAATGGTTCCAAATTTTTTGTCCGAGTGCGATGGCAGACTGTCCTGGAGAGGCATTGCTATTTTAGAGTTGGTGAAGTTGCTCTAGCTAGGCTACTATAAATGGTTTTATTTTTTTTGTCCGAGTACGATGGCAGATTACCCTGGAGAGGCATTGCTATTTTAGAGTTGGCCAAGTTGCCCTCTCTAGGTTGCTCTAATAAGTTTTTTTCAGATGCTGCCAGACACCTTCTATGTCGTACTGCTGATGCTATCAGCGGCAGTCATAACCGCCAGTGAAGAGAAACTGATCTGGAGAAGAGCAACACTATTCGACATTCACAGTTACTCTTGTTACAGCGTTCAAACCAATATATTCAGAATATGAAGATTTAAATAACATTTTGTTTGGATTTAGAAATATATGTATTGTTGTACATTATAAAATTAACCAAACACATACATGTACTATTTGTCACTAAGGCAGAATCTCGAAGGTTAAGGAAGACATTGTTTGATGTTAAGCTACACTCTCATGATATGAGACAAGCACATCAACCAAAACGGGCGATTTTTCCGTTTGTACGGATTGCGTTACAGTAATTTTTGTTTGCATTGCACCCGACAACTATGACATTTTATGTCATAATATTAAGACTTTGGAAGAAAACCAAAACATTATTACACATGTAATTAGCCAGAGCATCACAAATGGTGAAAAATACTCAGAGCATTTTTTCTCAATTAACACATTTTCTACTTGTCTGTTCAGGAGGTGCTGAACCAGACATATGCTATGGATCGTTTTTATGATTTTTCCGTTCTAAGGATGTATTTACCACTGAGAATATTTCTATTCAATTTCACTCGCTACCTTCGTGGTATGGCGACTTCTCAATTCATCTATCCACACCACAACTACTTTTTTTACTCCCCCCTTAACACACTGTCAATATCCTCATGCGAGTTGTTTTTTCCTTTCTCCCACGCCTCACATTCATTCATCTTGTGCCCGCCAATGTGAGTTCAAATATCCAGACAGCGTCACCTTTCCCCACTCTCGTTGACACTAGTGGAGCTCATGGTCAAACGTAAATAATTCTGGTCAGTTACGCTTCAGATGTATGTATTAGGTTAGGATACAATACTTTGTCATGAAGTATTGATTAAAGGTTCGAGTTTTGTTTGGCATGACAAAACCTTATATGTGTTGACTTGAAAAAAAAGATCAATAAGTCTTATCTTAATTATGTATATTTAATATCATACCTCCATATTTTTATGTATTATTATTAGCATGTTTAAATAAAGATGACATAAGTATTGTATTCATCCATGAATAATTTGCAACTCGTTTTGAGCATTGCTATCCATATCCAACACTGTTTAATGACATAGTGTATAAACAACTTTGTATGTGTCCCCCGTTTTACGCATTATAAATCTACTGGAGCCCTCGTTTTACGCACAAAAAATATTTTTGTTATTTTGTTCACATGTAAACTGAAATCTTGTAATACATTTTTAAAGTTGGCTTACATGTATACTGAGATCTTGTAAACATTTTCTAATTTTTTTTACTTTTTTTTCGTTTGGCTCACATGTGTATGCCCCCAGTCAATGATTTATACCAGTAACATACATTTTTCTCAACCATTGTCTCATAAGTATATGCCCCCATTTGATTTTGCTTCAGTATGGATGTTAGGGACTTGATATTTTTTGGTTAATAAGACGAAAATGTCTCCACATGGGATACATTTGTGTGGCCTCGGGACATGTGTGACCGCTTGGCATACACTAGCATTTATACGTGCTATAATAGAATAAGAATGACAGAGTTAAAAGCAGATACTCAATTTTCGCACAAAACACAGGATCACTAAAAGTTCAGTTGACAATCATGGCTGTGAGCGGCATTGTAATGCTGTCCCATAAAATAATATTGAATGGAAAAGTTTGGGAAGTGAGAGTTGCTATTTTGGTTTTTTTTCAATTGTTAATGGAAAAGAGAGACATCACAAAAGTCGAAAAACAGAAAAGTCGTGTGCAAAATGTCGAAAACAGAGAGCCGTGTGTATAAAATTGTAACGTGTGAAAAACAAAGAATGAGACGTGTGAAAAAAGGTGGGGAAAAAGACAGAAGCAGTATAAAAAGGAGAGATGTGGGAGATAGGGCATAGTTTCATAGTTTATAGTTTTTAGATTTAGAAGAAGGATATTACATATAGACAACAAATTTTGCTAGGCAGTTGTAGTGTTAGGTGAACTTCGTCTTTGAGAGTATCAAGACAAGTTTGTTTTAAGCTGACAAGTTTTTATATTATTCTGTTGGATATATTTTTCCTTGTGGATATATATTTTCATTTTGAATACTCACTATTTTGTGTAAGCGTAAGAAACACGTACTTCACCATTGTGTTAATAACATTGCTGTTCTAATGACGTTAATAAACTATATTTTATTTTTCTACATTGCTGAGTTTTCTTTGGAACATTACAGTTGGATTATTTGACAAACCATTATACGAGGTATTGCTAATAACTAAACCTAAAAGGTTAAGAACGAACTGGAAAGAAAAATAAACGTCAGTCAAGAATAAACATCTCAGGCGGATAGTATGTAACCACTTAAACAGAAACGTATTGAAGGATTAGTCTAGCTCTCTTCAAAATATTTACCTGGGCACAACACAATAGACCGGCCAACTGACCCGGTCATACACATTCTTACATTGATGTTGTAACCAGCCCGGTTACAATAGATCAATTAAAGATATGGACGGAACATTTCTAGCAACTTCTGAAAAGATCAGCTCCATAACCCATTACCCCAACCCGCATTTTTAATCTAGCTAGGAAAGAAGCGATATCAATTTGACAAAAGTCAGGTAAAGACATTGACAGATGATATAGACCAGAAATGAAACACCATTTCAACAACATAAGGAAAGCAGCAAATCGTGCTTGGGATTCCAGGAAAGGAAGAAGCAAGACTGGATAACACCAGAAGCATTAAACACCATAATGATGAGAAAAGAAATGAAAAGAAAGAAAACAGAAGCGAAGTCCATCAGGTTAAAACAACTATATAGCGAACAGTAAAGTCGGCTGGACAAGGAAGTTAAACGCCAAACCCCAGCCAACAAACGGAATTTCCTAGACGATCTTACAAGAAGGGCAGAAGAGGCAGCACTGAGAAATGAACAAAGCACAGTCTAAAAAATAACTAAAATCATCAGCGGAAAACGAGATGCAAACAATATTACATTAGTAAAAGATAAGCAACAAAATCTCATCACGACAGCAGAGGGACATAAAACAAGATGGGCAGAGCATTTCAGAGAAACTCTGAACAAGGAACCACCAGAGACACAATTGATTGTTCCTGAGGCTGAAAATAATCTAGATGTGAATACAGACATTCCACGAAAAGAAGAAATCATCACAGCAAACAAAAGGTTAAAAACTGGAAAAGCTCCTGGCTATGATAACTTAAATGCAGAGCTATTTAAAACAGACCCTGAGCTAGCAGCAGAACTATTAGAACCACTATTTGCACAAGTCTGGGAAACTGAGACAATACCAACAGAGTGGAGTACCGGTACAGGAATAATTGTCAAATTGCCCAAGAAGGGCGACCATGCAGACTGCAACAACTGGAGAGGAATTACCCTCCTCCCAGTTCCCAGCAAAATACTAGGCAGGATAATCATCCAGAGAATTTCAAAAGAAGTTGACCATAAACTGAGGAAAGAACAACCGGGCTTCAGAAAGAACAGAAGATGTGTAGATCATATATTTACCCTCAGGAACATTATACAGCAGTGCTCAGAATGGCAAAGACAGCTGTACATTAATCTCGTTGATTTTGAAAAGGCTTTTGACAGTATACATAGGGACAGTTTATGGAAAATACTGAGGGCTTACAGAATTCTAAGCTGCATACTGTCAATCATAAAAAGCCTCTATGCCAACTTTACGTGTTGCGTTGGGCAGAGCAACCTAACCTTTAAGGTGAAGACAAAAGTACGACAGGGATGCCCCTTATCATTCACTCTATTTTTAACAGTCATAGACTGGGTGATGCGCCAGACACCGGAGGGCAGTCCAAGAGGAGTAAGATGGATTACATTTTCTACATTGGAAGATCTGGAATATTGTGACAGAGGATAGCATGAAAATAGATTTCAAATATCTACATTTTTCTTTCACCGGGCTTCCTCATTAGCTCTGCACGTTTTGTTAACGTAAAACCATCCTCCATTATATTTTTATCTTTCTCTACGGTCTTATAGGCACTAGGAACGTTTGCAATCAGACAGGTAAACTGAGCGTGTAGAGAGGGAACGGGGTGGTAGATTTGTAGAGAACCAAGGGCGACTATTTCAATGTCGTCCCTGTTTATTAGTGCACGTTCTGCGGGGGAGATAAGGTAACCTCAAATTTCGTCACTTGGTTCAATTTGCGATAATCAACGCAAAGACGTATGTTATTGTCTTTTTTCCGTACAATAACCATCGACGAAGAATATGCTGATGTGGATGGTTCAGTTATTTTTAAATCTATCATCTCATCCAACTCTTTCTCAACCTGTGCTTGAAAATGTATCGGGATAGGATACGGTCTGACTCTTATAGGATTATGGTCAGTAAGAATAATGTCATGTTCAATGACATCAGTTTGACCAGGAATGTCAGTAAGGACATCCTGAAATTGTTGTAACATAGTAGAAACTTGTTTCTGCTCTCCTAAAGATAAGTCGGGAGAAACCGTAACATTTTTCCATGATTCATTAGAATGAAGAGGAACCATCGGAAAAGGAAGATTCACATCCGAGAAACTCGTTTCCTCATCCTGTATTACTGACAGTGATGAGTAATGCTCGTGTTGGACTGGAGAATTGTCCGTTGCCTGGAAAACAGGTTGTAAATAATCCAGACGTTCATGGAATTCCGTAAGCATGTTGATATGGAAGGTTTTATGCTTCCCGTCAATATCGACGATATAGTCAACATCGGAAACTTTTGATATTATATCGTACGGACCTTTCCAAGAAATAAGAAGTCTGTTGTCCCTACAAGGTAGCAAGACAAATGCTTTGTCACCTGGACAAAGTTGTCGCAAGCATCTCTTTTTATTGGCAAATTGTCTTGCCTTCTGTTTCGCAAATTCAGAAGAAGCAGTTGCCAATTTGCATGCTTCAATAATCTTGTGTCTAAGTGCGATGACATATTCATAAGAGGATTTTGTGTCATCGACAATATTATCAGCAGTTATAAGATCATGAAGTAAGGACATAGGACCTCGCGGTTTCGCGCCAAAGACAAGTTTAAAGGGAGAAAATCCTGTATGTTTGTTGGCGACCTCTCTGTATGCAAAGAGAGCCGCGGGTAAAACCCTATCCCAATCCTGAGGATGATCTTCAGTGATCTTACCTAGTAGGTTTTTCAGAGTTCTATTCAGACGTTCTACCATCCCATTGGACATAGGATGATAAATACTACTCAGCGATCTCTCTATCTTAAGAGTCGACATTACTTGAGACATGGTATCCGATATGAGTTGGGTACCATGGTCTGATAATATTTCTGATGGAAATCCCAGACGAGAAAATATTAGCCAAAGAGCATCTGCAATATCAGCAGTAGTTATGCTCTTTAGAGGAACAGCCTCTGGCCAACGTGTGCACATGTCAACACACGTCAAGATAAATTGGTGTCCTCTAGCAGACTTTATTTTAAATGGACCAATGATATCTATCGCCATTTTTTGAAATGGTCGAATTGGAATATCTGCAGCCTGAATAGGTGCAGTATGGCGTGGACCTTTGGATTTAACCTCTTGACATACCTTACAAGATCGACAATAGATCCGTATGTCCTTGTTCACAAAAGGCCAAAAGAAAGAAGCCAGAACTCTCGATTTAGTACGGGAAAAACCCATATGCCCAGCACACTGAGAATCATGAGCGTGCTGTAAGATTTTAACTCTCATATTTTTGGGCACAAGAATTTGAGAATGAATGGACTTAGCGGAGTCTTGTACCATACATACAAGTACGCCATTCTTCATCGTAATCCAAGATTTACGATTCGTATCTTTATTTGGATCACCTTTTGTTGCTAACGTGAAGAATTTTTTAAGAGTAGGATCATCTTCCTGCTGTTTCATAAACGAATCACGAGAAATTTCCAAGGGATCATCTTGGATCTGCGCATCATTATCTTCAGAAGGCGAAGATTGCAGAATGTTAAGAGCTTGAGCCCTAGTAACTACTGCATTAGTAGTTTGCATATTGTTATTTTCCCAATCAGAAATTTGTTGTGGAGTGCATTCTTTCACTCCATGAATGCGACCGATGATAAGATCAGTGATCGGATTCGGCAGAAGACATGCGTGCACATCTCCTGTAAAGAAGGGAGTAGCAATGTTGACAATGGCAGTAGAGTATTTCTCTAATGTGCCACCAAATGTTACGCATTTGATTACTTTGCCAGTGGCTCGAGAAGGATCTATGAGTGACTGCCTCACTCCAATGGTTGTGCACCCGGAATCGAAAAGAATTGAGACCGGAGTACCATCTACTAGACCTCTATTCAAGACAAGAGCACCTCTTCCATCATGCGAGACTGACGCAGGAAGAGGATGACCACAGCTTAAAGTAGAAACTGTGGTTGGATCGAATAATGTTTTGCATTGGGAGCACTGAGATGCTCTACTAAAATCAAAAGCAGAACATCCTACATTATTAGAGTCTTTCTTATCATTATTTTGATTACCGGCTTCATTGAACTCTTGTTGTGCAGAGTTAGCCTGGTAATGAGATTTACCCTGTCTTTTGTGTTGTGATCTACCTCAGTTATAATTGCCTCTGTAATTATTATTACCTCTGTTATAACCCCTATTTGGGTTTGAATCATAATATTCATGATCGTAATCATCATACTCATTATAATGAGTATCCCTGTAATGTTGGTTTTGCTGTTTCCATGAAGAACTTGGGTAGTTTCTATAGTTACTCCCTTTGCGGAAATTTCTATAATTATGGGCACCCCTGTATCTAGGACTATCAGCCCAATTCCAGTTCTTCAAAGAAGAACCTTGATTTGAGTGGTTACCTTGGTTTTGATAACCATTCCAATTAACCTTTTTGTGAGATTTATCTTCAGCTCCCTGGGACTTGTGTGAGTAATTTTTATTGTATTGTGTTGCTGAAGCAACTGGCATACTCTCTTTAATGTTAGTGTTGCTAAGAGTTACGTCAGGGTGTGCCGTGGCATATTGGTCACAATATTCTTCCATTTGTTTTAATGTACTTGGTTTACGCTCATGTAAAAATTCTAGGAATGGTTTATTCACTGAAGACATGATCTTGTCTCTGAGTAATAAATCCGTAAGAGCCTCAAATGTTTTCTGTGTTTTGGATAATTCAATCCAACGTGAAAGTGTAAGACGTGCATTTGCAATGAATTCTGAGAATTCTACACCTGTCTGAGGTCTCATTGTTTTAAACAAAAGACGGTAACCCTCCTCTGACAACTGATACTTCCTTATCAAGGCTGCCCTGATAACCTCATAGTTATCCTTGTCGGCCTCTTCAACCAACCATAACTTATTCAGAGAATCACCTTTTAGATTTTCAGACAACTGATTCACATACTGTGATTTATCCACATTATGAGCACGACAAGCACGTTCAAATCTCTCAAGCCAGAATGTTATATCATCACTGGCAGAGTTGAACGCTGGTACCTTAACCTTGTAAACAAAGGGTTTACCACTACCACTAGATGCTTGATTAACATTACTCATATTAGTTAACCTTAATTTCTCTAACTCAAACTCATGTTCCCTTATTGCTTTTCTCTCTTCAGCCTCTCTGTCTAATCTTTTCTGTTCAGCCTCAGCTTCTTTATCTATTCTTTTCTGTTCAGCTTCTCTGTCTAATCTTTTCTGTTCAGCCTCAGCTTCTTTATCTATTCTTTTCTGTTCAGCCTCAGCTTCTTTATCTATTCTTTTCTGTTCAGCTTCTCTGTCTAATCTTTTTTGTTCAGCCTCAGCTTCTTTATCTATTTTTTTCTGTTCAGCCTCAAATCTCCTTTCTTCTACCTGCATCTGCAATTTCTTTTGTTCAGCAGCAGCATCAGCTTCTCTTTGAAGCTTTCTCTCCTCAGCTTCTAATCTTTTTTCTTCTATCTGAAGTTTTCTCTCTTCTGCAGCAGCTTTTCTTTCCTCAGCAGCAGCTTCTAATCTTTTTTCTTCTGCCTTCAATACCATAGAGAATTGAGCAGTTGCCCATTCTTCTAATTCTTTGCCAGTCTTATCAAGGGATTTCCCTTGTGTAATAAAGTAATCTAATGTAGACATCCTGTCTTATTAAATCAGAAACCTGAAAAAGTCAATAAATTACCTTATCCCACTTAGTGAAAACCTTGTATGGTTATCTTGTTTATAATATAACCAATGATAACTTGAGTACCTGTGGAAAACAATATTTTCTATCCCAATCACTGTGGGAGACAAGCCTTACAAAGGTCTTGTACACTTTCCTTTATAACAATAATAATTATAAAGTACTGGTATGTACTATAATATAAGTGTATTCAACTATACCTCATATATTATATGTCAACTCAAGACATTCACAAAGGACAAACAAGAAAAGACACTATGAGAACATTTGCAGAAATCAAATTAATCAAATAGAAAAAATCAAAGAAAATGATCACAGAATCTGTGATGATAACCGCAATAAGATAACAAGACAAATAACGCCACAGTGTATAAATATAAATTGTGTATAGAAATCAAAAATAGAAAAGGGTAGACCAACAAATGCAAACAAAACTAAGGAACACAGAATTATCAACAAAAACAATGAAGAAAAGAACACCTCATCACAACTAACAGAAATAGCACCCGATGTTGCCAGCAGATTTCCAACAAAAAAAATCGCTTCCTATAGAACGCCAATATAAGCCCTATGTCACTTGGGAAATCTTATATTAGTCTCCTCCCAACCAGGCCCGCGACATATACACACAAATAATATACCAACATAAATACATATAAACAAGTAAACATAAATAGCATAAATGCATATATAATATAATATATGTGTTGTGGATAGAATGTGTTGCAAAGTATGTTTAGCTTTCACTTTAATGGCACAGCTTTCAATCAAAATAAACTGGCACTTTTAATCAATCTTAAATTATTGAACTATCTTATTACATTGTTCAATTTTTTTTTTAGCATGAGAAGATCCACCGATGAAATAACAACACTTATGTTCTTCTTTAGTAAGGTAATCACACACTGTAACAACCGAACAGTTTGTGTCCTTCAAAGTTTTCAGCTCTGTACTGCAAAAAATGTCAACAAGCATTGACCCAGATTCATTTCACTTGTCAGAACAGGTCAAGCTGACATCGACTGTATAGTTCCTACTGGTGTTGATGTGTGTCACATTTCCAAAATAAACGTTCTTGTTATACTTGGTGACTTCAATCATCAAGACTGCAAAGGCTGGACCCAGGAAACTGGCCTACCACTGTAGAATGTTGTTGTTTGACTGGCCACTACTGTAAAGTCCACTGTAGTGTACTGAGTTGATGATACCAGGCATGCTCCAGTCTACCCAGCTGTGCTGTAAATGGGTAACTCACTCTAGTCCTGAGTTAGAAAAGGCAAAGACAGCGAGGCAGTGTCTGCTATGGAATTACTGTCAAGTAATCGTTCCCTAGGTAATACTGGTAGTCATCACTGTAAAGGGTAGAGTATCCTTCCTGCTCGTTACACATGAGACAGACAAGTACAACAAAGGTCAACTCAACCGACGCAGCGTTGTGTATGTATGGAGTGAGAGTGGAAAATACGCGAATGGTGTACTGTTCGATGTAGTTGACACTTGATACTATTTCACTCACACTCTTATACCAGTCAATGATGTTAGGAACCGCTGTTGATGTTTCTATGCTTTTAATAATGACGCAAACACTTGGACAGCACGGAATACAGTCATGAGTATGTTGACATAGCAAATCATTAGGTAGTAGAATAGTGCATATTTTGTGAAGTCTATACGAACCTGCAATAAAGAAATTATATACATGATAGTTATCATAATTTCAGCTTACCCTCAGACTTCAGACACTGGACTGGAAATTTCTGGAGATCCGCTCACAATTCGGATGATACAGGTGTAGTGGCGATTTCTGCCTCCAGTCTGTCTCAAACCTACTTTCAGTGTGTCCTTTCAATTAGCGCTCCACTCTTTTATAAGGGTCTGGCGAACGGCCGAGGGGCACTGACGTCACAGCCTAAAACTCGAGCTGAAATTTTCTTCCTGAAGCAGTGATTTCACAAGATCTGTGTGTTGCCTGAAACTTTCCCTTTCTCATCCTCGGCTTATATATTATCCATACTGTTCCATCCTATCTTGTTTTATACAGCCGATATATCTCTATCTTCCTATCCATGTAATTTCACAAACTGTTACTTGTTAATTTTAGTATTTAGAACGGATGTGGTTTTACAGGCTTTCAACTTAACTGTAGACAGCCGTAATATGCATTGATTTCAGTAAACGATAACGTCCTACCGTTTTTCCTTATACACAGTTATACACAATCCTCTCCTGGAATAAAAGGTGAAATCCTTTTCACAATAATTCTATTTTGCTCCTATTTATCATTGCCGATGTCTCTTCGACAGCATTCAATATTAAATAGTCGTGCAATGCTCTGGCGGACTATTGGTATATCCCCAAACTGACTGAACGCATAAAAGGGTTCATTGGAGGAACCTTTGCCTTGGCTAAGTTCTCCAGCTGTATATGTCAAATATTTAAATAACAAAGTTAAACCACGGTAGGGGTTTTAATCTTAATGAGATCTCCGTGCCACTGTCCGAATAATAAGATTCCCGATCCGTTCTTTGGACAGTGATCCATAATGATGACAGGAATACAAAATGGCCTCCTTCCTGAGTTTTCGCTCACTCGCCCAGCAGAAGGATAATTATCAGCCACAGTTAATTCATAACTTGAATATATAGGATTTCCTATAGTTTCCATACAGTCCCTTAGTCCGAAGGTTGCTTCACAAAGACATAAGCACTGATGGAACCTGTCATCTTCATCAATCTATCTTTAGACGACCACCGATGCTCGAAAATACGATGTTTCATCTAGGTCTAACCATAAGGAGATCATCAAAGGAAAAACGGGTCTGGCTTTACATGGAGTCCGAATTCAAACATAATGAAATACATGAGAAGAGTCTCTGACATCACACACTTGCAGAGATATTCCTTCCTTATGGAAAAAATCATCCATAAATCATTTTTAACCTTAAACAGGACCAGCCCTTAGAAAAATGCACCCGGCCATCACGACCGTCTATCTCGGAACTCACTACAACTCTCTAGGACAACGGATACCTCAGCCAGAGTTCGCTATAGTCCGACCTTAACATACGAAGATATACAATATAAAACTGAATCTTCTTGTACTAGACAAGTAATACATATAAATTCAGGCCATAAACATATTGAACAAGATCAATCTATTTTCTGGCCCTAACAAACGAGAACTGACATGACGTCAATATTCATACGCCGAATCAAACGTATAAATCAATCATGGATTATCTCGCTTTCCCAAGGGAAGCATTTCCGTACACAAATAAATTAAATAGACATATCGTATTTTTGTAATTTGTGCATTCAAAAATATGTATGCAACAGTTCCAATACATTGCAAATGTGGCTTCGCGTAGTTTTACAGACCTATCACCTCTCGCTTATCACGGGGCTGGCCGCAACATGGCGGTGTATAGACAAACATAGATTTGTCGAAGAGACATCGGCAATGATAAATAGGAGCAAAATAGAATTATTGTGAAAAGGATTTCACCTTTTATTCCAGGAGAGGATTGTGTATAACTGTGTATAAGGAAAAACGGTAGGACGTTATCGTTTACTGAAATCAATGCATATTACGGCTGTCTACAGTTAAGTTGAAAGCCTGTAAAACCACATCCGTTCTAAATACTAAAATTAACAAGTAACAGTTTGTGAAATTACATGGATAGGAAGATAGAGATATATCGGCTGTATAAAACAAGATAGGATGGAACAGTATGGATAATATATAAGCCGAGGATGAGAAAGGGAAAGTTTCAGGCAACACACAGATCTTGTGAAATCGCTGCTTCAGGAAGAAAATTTCAGCTCGAGTTTTAGGCTGTGACGTCAGTGCCCCTCGGCCGTTCGCCAGACCCTTATAAAAGAGTGGAGCGCTAATTGAAAGGACACACTGAAAGTAGGTTTGAGACAGACTGGAGGCAGAGTTCGCCACTACACCTGTATCATCCGAATTGTGAGCGGATCTCCAGAAATTTCCAGTCCAGTGTCTGAAGTCTGAGGGTAAGCTGAAATTATGATAACTATCATGTATATAATTTCTTTATTGCAGGTTCGTATAGACTTCACAAAATATGCACGTAGAATATTCATTGGTATAAATGTATTGTTATTCTAAATATGATCTAAACATGTGCTATGTGGATGATTGTTGCTTGTACAAAAACTTATCACAACTAGCCCCACAGCCAAATGAAGATAACATCTATCATATTAATTGCTTTATCCCTTACGAAGATAAAGGCAGTCCCATGGCAGAGATTGTCATAGGGAAATGAAGTGTTAAAAGCTTCATCATGGAAGATCCTGCTTTTACGAGGTTAGGTGACCAGTTCCCTTCCTCACTGCCTTTTCCTTCCCTAGCTCGAGAGCACAACTGAGGGCCCATTTACAGCTGGTAAACTGGAGTGTTCCACAGCCAGGTTTCAGTTCCAAAACTATGTAGTTGTGCTACAGAAGAAAGCAACCTGATCGCTTGGTCAGTCGGTCACTCACTTTATCTATTTGTGTATTAATTTTGTGTAGATGCTAAGAATGGCATCAGTATTTAAATTTGTACCTGATGTGGTTTGGAAAGATCAAGCTATAAAAAATTAAAGGATGACAGGAGAGGAACCAACCAGATGATGGTTATTACTAATAATGTAAATACTAATCCTGTATCATTGAAATGATGTTACTTACTATGACTGTATAACTTTGACATCTGATGACTGACTAGTCTGACATATGTGCTAGTCAGTTACAATTAATTGAAATGTTAATACTTCTGTATCACTGAAAATATGTCCTTACTTACTATGATTATATAACTGTGACATCTGATGACTGACTGGTCTGACATCTGTGCTAGTCAGTTACAAGTCTTGCCAGATACTAGCCAAGGCTGATATGATGTTTCAGGTTCCATGAAATAACTCAAACCAGACTGTCAAGTATCAGAAGCCTGTGTTGTTCATCAGAGGCAATCCCACAAAAGTGCAGGACCCCAAAGAGTGAACTACAGCTGGTCATTGGTATCCCTGGTGCTGGGTCTACCAATGCTGATAACTACAAGTGACAGTTCAGTGTCAGCAGTGTCTTCTTCTTCTTCTTCTTGCGATTGCATCTTTAATGTTTACACCGTCAGACGAGTTCTCATGATGAATTAGACTGTTGTTTGAAGTTCCTCTTTAGCTCCATATAGCTTTGAGTTTAGTGTTGAGTCATTGGGCCAGTATATCTTTCTTAACTGGTCATACAGAGGACAATCCTGTAGAACATGCTCAGCAGTTTGTTCGTTTAATCCACATGTGCACAGTGGTGAAGCAGACAATCGTAGCTTGTGCATGTGTTTGTTCAGTTTTTTATGCCCTGTCCTGAGGCGAAAAATAGTTATCTGTCCCTGCCGGTCAAGAATGTGGTAGTCGTCTTTGGGTTGATTCTGTTCTCTTCTGATAGTCTGGATAGCTCTCTTTTTCTCAAAGTATGTGACTTCATTATCTTCTTGTTCACATTCTCCTCCCTTTTTTGCAAGTTTATCTGCCTTTTCATTTCCGGGTACACCACAATGAGATGGTACCCACTGAAGTATGGTTCTCTTTTTGGCAGCTACCTTGTTTAGTTCAATTCTCAGATGCGGGAGTTTACCACTCTTGAGAGCTTGCAGGACAGACAGTGCATCTGTGAGGATGACTACCTGGTGGCAGTCAGAGTTGGTGTTATAAATCATATTTACAGCTTGCTCTAGAGCTTGAACCTCAGCTGTATAGTTGGAACAGAATTTACCAGTGGTAATGTGCCTAGTCTCATAGTGGTTGTCAGGATATGAGATAAAGATACCGGCACCTCCATTCCTAACAGCATTAGTTGCTGATCCATCTGTATAGGCATGTATCCATGATTGATCGGGATAACTTTCTTGGATCATACTCAATGTAGCAGTTCGTTTTTGCAGATCATTATACTCACATCCACTTGTGAGACCACTGACTGATGTATTAATTTGGAGGGCACTGCTATCCTGCTCCTATGGTACAGGGTATAGGGTGGGCTTCAGTGGTGTTGTCTTCATGGACAGGTCTTCTTGATGCTGTCTTTTAAGTCTTTTTCCCCGATGCACAAAGCTGCTACGCTTTAGACGTCCCAATGCCAGATCATCTAGTCTTGCCTTCATTGGGTGCGTTGGCATACTGTTGTACTTTTCCATCTGGATCATGGTTTTTGTGTCTCTTCTATGGGACAATGTCTGTAATCCAGCAACCTTCTGCATCTCTGATATTGGTGTAGTTTTGATGGCTCCTGTAATGAGCCTGAGAGCTTGATTTTGCACCTTGTCCAAAGACTGCAGATGTGAGTTAGCAGCTGATGACCATGCTGCTGAGCTAAACTCTAAGTGTGGTCTTATTACTCCATTATAAATCTTCTTTAGATTTCGTTCATTTGCTCCCAAGTTGGTACCTGCTAATTTTCTGAGTATGCCTAGTCGTCTTCAGGCCTTTCCTTCTGCATTTTCAATATGCTTATTCCATGTAAGCCTTTGGACAAATGTCACCCCAAGATAGGTGGGGTAGCTTTCTTCCTTGATCACGGTTGTCCCTAAGTGTATGTTAGCTGCTTTGTCCTTGGGGGCGACCGAGAACAGTGTTGTGGAGGTTTTGTCTGTGTTTATTGTGATAAGCCATTTCTCTGCCCATGACACTAGCATGTCTGCTGCCCGCTGCATTCTATAATTTGCTGTGGTGACGTTTTCATCAGCGCACCAGAGTATTAGGTCATCTGCATATAAGGAATCTTTCACTCCTGCAGGGAGATCTTTCACCAGGTCATTGATGTAAACAAGGAAGAGTGTTGGGGAAATTACTCCTCCTTGAGGTACCCCCTTGTCACGAAGTGGATTTAAGACTAGAGGTTGCCTACCTAAATAGACTAGACCCTAGTGGAAAAAAAGACTAAGAAGATAGATTTCAGAAGAAAATAACAGTGACTGTGGGAGATGAGGCTATTGGCGTCAAGGGTCGAGAACCGAAATTGACTCTCCCTTGCCACTAAGTGACGTAATGTTTTGCGATAACCTCACTACCTCTAGCTACCAAGACTGGGATAAGGTTTAATACTTAACACCACAGACACCACTTACAGACAACATATAGGTTGAAGTAAGTGACTGATCCAGCCTGAAGAAATTTACAATGGATTTTATTTACACCACACAAAAAAATTCATATAACATACTACAAAAATAGAATAAACATGCGTGTTCATACACCTGGAAAGAACATAACAATTAATTTCAAGTGATTAGGTAAGGTAACCCCACAGTCGCCCTCCCCTCAACCTGTAAGGAAGAAAGGTAAGTAATACAACAACATGTGAAGGAGGATCTCGAACACCAGATCCGTCTTTCTCCTAATCAACCTGATATCATGTAAACACGCCCTAACTCCTACTGTCCGTCTGTCTGCAGACGTGGTTCTACACAAATGACGCACCTACACCGCTGCTCCACTATAGGCTAAATATTCTCTGACTATCACAAGGCTATATATTCTCTGACTATCACAAAGTCCATGACCAGAACCCTTCTATCACCTCCGACACAACTTACAGATGACTTGCTGAGTTCTAATGTTATGTTCAGTGTCTGTCTGACACTCCTAGTTCCTACAGAAATGACTCCTCCACTACTCTCCTTCTCTCTATCTATCTCGTGCAGTAAAGAGGGATGTTAACCCTTTCCCCTCTTCTCCGCCTGTTGTAGCTGCTAACTTGAATTGGTATTCTGGTTTCTCGACTTGGACTCTTCTGCACTACCAATGACGATTCTGGAAAAATCACAGGCCCCGTTACCCCTCTCTTGGGTCTGGGCCGTCGGTGTTATTATGACCGACCAATCACGACACCTCTAGGCCCTGCGCCTAGGTTCAGTGTGTGCTTTATCTGAGCGTGAATAGCTCCGAATTTTATTAAGAACCTCTTGTTCTTGCTGAAGAAGTCTGTGCTTCCAGCTCCTTGCTCTCTTGGGTACAAAACGTTTGCACCAGTGAACCCCTTGTCACTACTCCACTTTCTTTCCTGGCTCTGCCGACTCTTCTTCTCCTGAGAAGACCGGCGAACTTCTAGCCGCTCAAGGACTACTGTAGCCCTAGCTGCCACGCCTGGAAAATATCTGCTGTGGACAAAACAATAACAAATATATATCGCACAACAAATTTCCCATATCCTTAACACTTAACTCCCTTAACTCTCACTCTTCAACACTTAAATCCCAACTCTTCAACCACTTAAGTCTCAAATCTCTAACACTTAAGTTTCAAATCTCTAATACTTAAGTTTTCAAATCTTTAACACTTAAGTTTTCCAATCTCGAACACTTAAGTTTTTTTCAAATCTCGAACACCTAAGTTTCAAATCTCTAACACTTAAGTTTCAAATCTCTAACACTTAAGTTTCAAATCTTCCATACAGCTCCCATGCTCTAGTATCGCTTCAGCGATTAGTAAACATGCCAACCCCCACTTTCCCTCAAATACCGTCCTATCGACACTCTAATCTCCAGACTCAGCTGGCTTAATCTCTTACATGCTGGCGGCTTAGGTTAGCCGTCACAACATTCTGACCACTGTATGAAACTGTTGCCGGTAAATTCCTGGCCCTACTATTTAACAATGATCGATATGTTTACCTGGCTACCAAAATACAATGGACTTCACCCGACAATAATCTCCCGTCTCCATGAATTCACCATTATAAACATAGGTCTATTAATTAAGGACTAATTACAAATCCCAACTAGACCCGTAACTGCTGACTTCAAAATGTAGGTTTTACCCACACCGAGAAAAATACACAATTTCCCATGCTCTAACATTTAAAGCCACTCGTTCTATTACCACAGCGTTACACAAATTAGTCCGCTGGTAATTTACACACACTTGAACAATTAAATACACACCAAAACCCTAGCGTATTATTCGCTAATATTATAACTCAAATATTGAGAAATCTTCACCCACGTGTCGGGAATATTATTTACACCCGATTCTGATAACAATGTACATTAAAATCTCTAAAGGAACTGAAATCCTATTTTACAATGCATACCCCGCTATCTCCCCTCTCCTTCCGTTTTCAGATTCACCCCTCTAAGAAAATAGACACAGCACGTGCTCCGGTACCCCTCTCTCCAAATCCTCGAAAATCACAATGAAATTACGTGCATCGTGTCTCAAAATTATAGTATTTAACATCTACCATCTTTAAGCTTTCATTATCTCATAAAAAGAATGAATGCACTCAGATAATAATTTAGATAAGAGGGAACTCATGGCATGTCCAGTACGAACTAAAAATTAATTTAATTCCGCGAGCGTGTTTTACGCTGCACCATTTAAAATCACAAATCCAGGAAAAATTAGATCCCCTGTCTTCTGACAAATAACAGTAATATTCCAATTTATACAAACAGCTACTCTGAGGAAACTATCAAAATTCCCTACTACCTTTTCACAAAATACCTAATTGCGCTGTCAGTTATATTCAATTAAAATTAAGCATTGATGGCTCTACTTCTATGAATTAACTTTACCTCCTAGAAACAACTCTGCAAAAATCTTATAAACTATTTAAGCTTAATTAACTTCATATTTACCAGCACGAATTTCTCTCGAAAGAGCAGTCGGCTCTGTATATAAATACAGACAGTTCTTTCCCAAGGCGTAGAAGTTCAAAAAAATCTCCGCCTTCTGCCAGGGAACCCCGCTTATTTATTACCCCAGACCACGCTACGTGTGAGTCATAGCTAGGCTTTGTTCTTAAGCGGGTCGATCTATGAACAAACCAACGTGCCAGGAATCGACCGCGGTCATGATCTAAATTTAGAACTCCAAGCGGAAAATTTTGTTCCACGCGCTCATTGAGAAAGTACCAGAAATGCTCTGCCATTTTGTTACACTAGAAAATCTCTACATGAACGAATTATCTAAATGAAAAAAACCGCGCTGGTGCCAGTCTAAAAGTTAAAACTACCATCTCTCCTAGCAACCGTAATTCTTAATCTACACAAAAAGTCCAAACTCTATTATTATACAAAGAGAAATAAAAAAAACGAATAAGATAAAAATCCCACCGTAATCTTTCCCTGAAAAACGTAAATAAATGCAAATTTAAAGACTAGGGGCCTGTTGTAAATGCAATCACATTAACTTCTCACACCCCTGATGGAGCAACACTTTTCTGCTCTGCAGACCGTCAAGAGTGACTCTAGTTCTCCTGTTATGCAAGTATGACTGGATCCATTTCATCATGTTGCCTTGGATTCCACTTCTCCTAAGTTTTGCAATAAGGCCATCTTTCCAAACCTTGTCAAAGGCCTGCTTGAAGTCGACCCAGATCGTTAGGACCTTTTTCTTCTCCTGGAAGGCATCTTCTATTGCTTGAGACAAGTAAGTAACTTGGTCTTCTATACTGTAGCATTCTCTAAATCCAGCTTGTTCCGGCACCAAGATCTGCTCAGACTCTAAATACCATTTCAATCTGTGGTTGACTATTCGCTCCATAGTCTTCCCAACACAGCTTGTGAGACTGATTGGCCGGTAACTTGAACCCTCGGTCTTACATTTCCCTTTCTTTAGTATGGGTATTGAGATGGCTTCTCTCCATACTTGGGGTACCGTTCCTTTCAACCAGCTGTGGTTGAATATCTCAAGCAGTTTTGTCTTTGCTGCTGAGCTCAGATTTACTAGCATTTCGTTGCTGGTTTTGTCTGGGCCGGGTGACTTGAAACTTAAGCTTGGAAATAGCGTTCTGTAGTTCTCCTAGTGTGATGGGTTCCCTCATTGGGGCAGGAGTATCTGTCTGTCCTATGGTTGCCAGTATTTCTTTTCTTATCTCTCTCTGATGGTCCATGTTAATGGGTAAGTTGCTTTCTGAACTGTATCTTCTAGCAAACAGGTCTGCAGCTTGTTTTCCTCTGAAAAGTTTGCCACCTTCATCCAATGTGATAGTCTGCCTTGGTGAGGAACGCTGTTCATTTAGAGACTTGACTAATCTCCAAAGTTTCCTGCCGTCTTTCTCAAGGTTCAGCGATGCCGTTTTAGTTCTCCAGCTTTTCCGTTTTTCTTCTAGCTTTGTTCTCTGAAACTCTGCTACAGCCTTTTTCCATTTGTTGTGAGTTTCAAGTGAAGGCTGAGACTCTGCGTCCTTTCTAGCCCTGTCCATAGCTTCCTGACGTTCTTGGAGTGTGCTGGACCAGTATGATATGTAGTTACGCCGGCATCCTTTGGGAATGGTTTCTTTTGCAGCTTGTAGTATGCATCTGTTGAAGTCTTTTACCACTTCATTAATGTCTCTGTTCTGTACCTTGAGGGTAGACAGCAGCGTGTTCACCTGATGCCTGATTAAACCCCAGTTGGCTTTTTTGTAGTTCCATCTTGTAATGGCTGGGCCTGTACTGAGAGTTGCACTCTGGACAGTAAGAAAAATTGGGTGATGGTCACTTCCCCCTAGTTGGTCTCCTACTTCTCTACTTATAGATCGAGCTATATCTGGGGTGGCGAAGGCAAGATCTGGTGTTGAAGTTGTGTGCCATCCTCTGGAGTAGAAGGTAGGAGTATCTGTGGCATTATTGACTAGGATTAGGGAGTGATCATCTTGCCATGTTTCAACCTCTTCACCTCTGTGATCTAGATGGTTATAGCCCCAGCTCTGGGAGTGGCTATTAAAGTCTCCAACTGCTATAAAGTTGGTGGCTGGTACCTGTATAGAGCTGAGACTCAGGGGTTTGTTGTTCGGACAGTAATAGTTCAGGAGTTCTATTTCCATCTTTTCTACCTTTATCTGCAACAGCTGATATTCTGCTCCATCCATGTAGGTTTTCCTTTCGTGTGCATGAATGTTATTCCTTACAAGAGTAAGTACTCCTCCTTTTCGTCTATCTTGTCTGTCGGATCTGAAGCATTGATATCCCCTTATTTTAAAGGTTTGATCTGCTTTCAAGTGAGTCTCTTGAATACAGCAAACACTGACTTGCTTCCCATACAAGATGTTTTCCAGCTCTGTCTTTTTGCTGTATCCAGCCTGCTTGCTGTTCACTCCCTCTGCATTCCAGTGCATCATGACAAGTGGCACTCTGGGTTTCTCTTTTTCTGTTTTGTTTCGGTCAGTAGTTCTCCTCCGCCATCTGCTGTCTCCACAAGACGGTCTAGAGGGTCCTCCAGTAGCTGAGGGTGGGCTCTGTCGAGGCTCAGAGCCCGGCACTGCACTTGCCTGGTGGAGCTCCACAGGGCGAGCACCAGTAGGAGATTTATTTGACGGTGTACTCATCCATAAAAAAAAGCGAGTTGCGTGATACTGTGGTTTCCGGTGCGCCTTCTGGCCCAGTATCTACGACTTTAGCACCTCTTCAACGGGAGAGTGGGCTCATCCCTAATCTGTTTATGTTCCCAGTAGTAGACTATTCGCAAGCAGCCTGGGAGTGTCACTGCTCTGCGCGGACCTTGTTTACGGAGGCGGCGTCTGAGCTCGTATGGTGAAAATATGGTTGCATTATCTTCAAAATAGACTTGTCTTTCCTGCCATCCTGCAACTTTGAGTTAGGGAGTTCTGAGCTCCAGTCTCTTTCCCAGGCATTTTATCCTGGCCTGGCACGCATACAGAGGACCCCACTTCTGGTTCTAAGTTAGCAGTTGGGGATAGGTGGGGTGGCACACTGTGCATTCCCCGTCATCCAGGGGGGCTCTCCAACTATGCAGAGCTTGCACAATGCTGTGCTCTGGTTCTGGGCTCTCCCAAGGAATCCTCACGTCCTGCACAGAGCCACTACCAGATACCCACCACCTGCCAACCCTCCATTGTAGAAATCTCCTGCATGCGGTCATCCAGTCAAGAGCCAGTATTAAGTCTGGTGCCCAAGTGATCCCCCCAAGCTCAGTGTGCAATGCTGGGTTCTCATCATGCTGCAACACAGGGAGGATTGTGATGCTCAGCCATCTCTCTCAACTCTGCACCGATAAGTGACATCGGGGACTTAACTGTGCCTCAGTACTGGGAGGCCCCGTTTTTGGGTACACCACGCACAGCCAATTGAGGCAACGGTCGTCGTGGGCGTGTCTTCAGTGGGGAAGTTGTGGAGTCTTCCTGTCTATGTTCTTGCACATCCTAACACTGCCCGCAAGACATCGGAGGTTTGGAGAGTGGCCTTCTCTGCTTTTTTTAGCCAGGCTGGGCTCCACGGGCAAGTCTCGATGGGGATCGGGACGTGTCCATGCGCCAGTGGGCCCAGCATCGGCCGCATCTGATGGAGGACTTGCTCTGCCAGGTTTGAGTTAGTAAATTCCAACTTTGTCATCTTCATGGCAATGTGATGCTGGGGTGCCTGTGGATTTCCTACCACCCCAGGTAGAAGCCAGAAGTGTACTGTGCCAGCTCTGGGGGAGATAAAGGGGGTGTTTCTGCATCTCCTTGTGATACGTAGCAAAGGTAGGGCTCACAGTGCTCTTTCCCCGCCACCAAATTGCCTGCTGGTTACGCCGAGTTCTCCGAGGCTCTAGGCATGTGACCAAGAGTTGAAGGCAATAGGATCGTCACGTCCTGAGTCTCTGTGCCTGTACGATGGGTTCCGATCTTCAGGGAGCAGTACACACACTCGTTCCCACTCTTAAGACTTGTTCAGTATCCATCTGGCTCCTTCCCACCTACAGAGGGCGTGTACGGTGTAGTGCACCAGTTTTATTATCGAGGTTTGCTCCTCTAGATCCGCTATGTTTAGCCTGAGGATTCACACCCTCAGTTACCAGGACTATCTCGAGGAGGGTGTGGCTCTTCACCACGCACAACGATCCTGGGGTATGAGAGGTTTTGCTAGGCCAAGAGACTAACACCGCAATGGTCGCTCCTTTCATGAACAAGAATTCACTAGGCCTAGGGTGAAGCAAGGGGGGAAACCCACTACCCACAACACCAGCACATCATACCCCCTGTCTGTAAAAGACTTTGCCCCTCAGCAGTGTCAAGTTTCAAAGATAAGTGTCAATAAAGACACTAACAATCCATATATGAACCAACAGCCAATAGTTGTGTTATGAAACAAATCTACAACAGTATTCAAATCATTGTAGAATTCAGTCAAATGATGACAGTAATGTGTAAAGTCAGAGGACTAAGAGAACAGTGATATAGTAATAGTGATTCCAGTTTTCATTAACCTTATTGTTCAAGATCCTGAAGTCTAAAAAGACAATACTACTTATTATTATTAACATTGCTGAATGACTGTTTCAAGTAAATAACTTTTCCACAAGGACAGACAATCCTTCCAAAAGATTAGTTTAGAAATAACATTAATTGTGTGAATGTTTTGTGTATATTTTAATGCTCATTTCCAAATAGCAGAAAAAGAAGACATTTAAATATTAAAAGAAATATAATTGTACCTGAGGACTTATTCACTTTTTACACTGGTGTTTAAAGTGAATATGCATTTTATTTATCCCCTAGCCATTAATTAATCATAAGATAGTTACAGGGAGGAGACACTTTAAATCCTGGCATTACATCTTACCAACTGGGCCAGGATTTTCACAGTCTGACTATCCTTATGATACCCCTACACCAGTGCTTATTTCTAAGACTGGGGTATTACTGGTAAGACCAGAACTCTTTACTGGCATACTATCCTGGTATCATATGTCACACCTGGATATCCATCTGCCATCACTATACTTGCATAATAAACTAAATTAATAAAACCTCCCGCTACATTGGGGTCTTGTTCGCGGGATATCTTTGATATTCCAGAGCCAACTTTCTATTTCTGCTGTGTAGAAAAATGTGTTTGTATAAATTTTTTGGAAAGAGTTAAAATAGTAGGAAATTAAAAAAAAAATTTTAGGAGTACCATTGAGTACAGATCCAAAAAGCTGTTTCATATATGGTGATGTCAGTTTAATTAACTTTAATTTTAATTAAGTTAATTATATTGTAGTAATTTAGTTTGAGTAAGACAGCTTACCCTACTAGGCTACAGATACATCATGGCTGACTTGGTCAAGTTTAGGTCTGCTACACTGCAGGTGGGAAAGGAGCTTGGCATGAGTGGTGATGCTCTGATCCAGTATGTCACGACGGAGTGTGATAAGTATATAGACAGAGAAGAAAAGAAATTGGAAGCAGAGAGAGCCAAGAAATTTGAAGCAGAGAGAGAAGCCCAGAAATTTGAAGCAGAGAGAGAAGCCAAGAAATTTGAAGCAGAGAGAGAAGCCAAGAAATTAGAAGCTGAGAGAGAAGAAAGGAGGTTACAAGCAGAGAGAGACCATGAGCTGAAAATGAGACAGCTTGAACATGAACTTCAGGCTGGTACTAGCACCCATGGTAATAGCTTACCTCACTCTGAGAATAGCACTAACCAGAACATGGCAAATGGAGCCATGAGTTTCCACCTAGATCCATTTATTGAAAAGGAGGACGCAATTGAGTCATACCTGGATAGGTATGAAAGGCTTGCTTCTACATATGGACTGGAAAAGGAAAAATGGAGTTTAAAGTTATCTCAGGGATTGAGAGGTATTTCATATAATGTGTTTCTGAAACTCCCCAAAGAAGATCAGGAAAATTATGAAATCCTAAAGCAAGCCTTACTTATTCGTTATGAAAAGAACTCAGAGGCATATAGGAAGAAATTTAGAACTTCTAAACCTCTACCTGGAGAAACGTATAACCAGTTCTCAGCTAGACTAGAAACGTATTTGTTGAAATGGAGTAGTTTAAGTGAAGTATCAGAAAACCTATGAGGATCTGAAAGAAATGGTTATGACTGAGCAAGTGAAAGATTCCATGCCTCAAGAAATGAGGAAATTCCTTATAGAACAAGGAGCAGAGAAGCTGGAAGACATTTTGAAATGTGCAGAGAGATACCAAGCAGCTCAAGCTGAATTGGTAGGAACAAAAAGAAAGCAAGTAGAAGGATATAAGCCCGCACCACAAAATACCAAGTTTGACCAAAGAGACCAACTGTACAGAAATAATCAAAGATTTGATGATAAGGACAAGAACCCTCAGACTCAGGAAAATAAACCCTCACGAAGGGAAGAAAAATGGTGTAATATCTGCAATATGAACAACCACAACACTGATAAATGTGGGAGGAAAAAACCTCTTCATCATGTTGCTTGTCTACAGGTGAGGACTTCTGATAGGAAGGAACTGACTGTGAGTCAGAATAGCCTCCATCACCCACCTATACAAGAGATGGTGATCATGAATGACAAACAAGTCACAGGTATATATGACACCGGTTTGTCTTTTGACGTGATTGTTTGTTCATCTCTGGTGAGCCTGGAACAAATCACCTCAGAAGCAGTAGATATTCAAGGGCCACTAAAGGGAGCATTACCCCTAACTTTACCCATAGCAAAGATTCATGTCAGTTGTCGCTATGTGGAAGGGGAGATAAATGCAGCAGTGTTGGATGATCCCTTTTACCCACTGATGTTGGGGCATAGATATGTTTTCTTGGGAGACCCTGTAAAACCTATGGTTATGGCAGAAATCCAAACCATGTCTGACTCCAGGAACATAGAGAGGGACACCAAATTAAAATTTCATTCAACTGAAATGAAACGGGCTCAAGAAGCAGACAGCACATTAAAGCCTTGTTTTGGCAAATTGTCGAAAACACATAACACTCCAAGGAAAGGACATTTCTATATGGAACATGGACTCTTGCACAGGAAAGCTGGCAGAGGGACGAAAAGTCATGGTCAAATTGTTGTGCCATCCACCTATAGAAATAAAGTTATAGACTGGGGGCACATAACAACTTTGAGTGAACACCTGGGTAATGGTGCCACAAAACAAAGAATAGCCACCCAGTACTACTGGCCGGGTATTACGGAAGACATTAATCGGTATGTAAATTCCTGTCCAGAGTGCACCCATGTAGATTCAGAAAGTCGACGGAAGAGTCTTCATCAAAAGTCTACAAGAAAACCAGCAATCATGGGTACTCTCGAGATTTGCACTGGAGGGGAAAGGAAACATCCCACACAGGTTAAATTGCAGTCTGAACCTCATGCGCTGGAAAAAAGGAACAAATCACGTAGCCAAAATCAAACACCTACGAATTTGCGAGGGAAACCCACAACCAACTATCACCGAAAAGAGGGCGGTAAACTTCAAGTGAAACCTACCGACCCCATTTCACCAGCAGTAAGGGCCTGGATGAAAAGCCAAACTGGAAAAAGAGAGATAGTAAGGGATGAATATATTCCTGGAAAACAGAATGTGGGTGCTGATTTTCACAGTTGTCATCCCACAGAACTAGAACAGGATAGAAGGAAGGAAAACTAACCTCTGAATGATCGATTTGCAACTGTATTGTACCCAATAGTTAAGCTAGATATCATCCAGCTTAAAATATGGGGGAGCAATGTCGCAAAATTGGTTCCAATACATTGCAAATGTGGCTTCGCGTAGTTTTACAGACCTATCACCTCTCGCTTATCACGTGGCTGGCCGCTTACAAAATGGCGGTGTATAGACAAACATAGATTTGTCGAGGAGACATCGGCAATCGGTAATGATAAATAGGAGCAAAATGGAATTATTGTGAAAAGGATTTCACCTTTTATTCCAGGAGAGGATTGTGTATAACTGTGTATAAGGAAAAAACGGTAGGAGGTTATCATTTACTGAGATCAATGCATATTACGGCTGTTTACAATTAAGTTGAAAGCCTGTAAACCCACATCTGTTCTAAATACTAAAATTAACAAGTAACAGTTTGTGAAATTACATGGATAGGAAGATAGAGATATATCGGCTGTATAAAACAAGATAGGATGGAACAGTATGGATAATATATAAGCTGAGGATAAGAAAGGGAAAGTTTCAGGCAACACACAGATCTTGTGAAATCGCTGCTTCAGGAAGAAAATTTCAGCTCGAGTTTTAGGCTGTGACGTCAGTGCCCCTTGGCCGTTTGCCAGACCCTTATTAAAGAGTGGAGCGCTAATTAACAGGACACACTGACAGTAGGTTTCAGAAACACTGGAGGCAGAGTTCGCCACTACACCTGTACCATCCGAATTGTGAGCGGATCTCCAGAAATTTCCAGTCCAGTGTCTGAAGTCTGAGGGTAAGCTGAAATTATGATAAATATCATGTATATAATTTCTTTACTGCAGGTTGGTATAGACTTCACAAAATATGCACGTAGAATATTCATTGGTATAAATGTATTGTTATTCTTAATATGATGTAAACATGTGCTATGTGGATGATTGTTGCTTGTACAAAAAATTATCACAACTAGCTCCACAGCCAAATGAAGATAACATCTATCATATTAATTGCTTTATCCCTTACGAAGATAAAGGCAGTCCCATGGCAGAGATTGTCATAGGGAAATGAAGTGTTAAAAGCTTCATCATGGAAGATCCTGCTTTTATGAGGTTTGGTGACCAGTTCCCTTCCTCACTGCCTTTTCCTTCCCTAGCTCGAGAGCACAACTGAGTGCCCATTTACAGCTGGTAAACTGGAGTGTTCCACAGCCAGGTTTCAGTTCCAAAACTATGTAGTTGTGCTACAGAAGAAAGCAACCTGATTGCTTGGTCAGTCGGTCACTCACTTTATCTATTTATGTATTAATTTTGTGTAGATGCTAAGAATGGCATCAGTATTTAAATTTGTACCTGATGTGGTTTGGAAAGATCAAGCTATAAAAAATTAAAGGATGACAGGAGAGGAACCAACCAGATGATGGTTATTAGAGATGGCTACTGTGTGTATGTGTCGAAACAATGCTTCGAAACAGTATCGTACCCGAACGATTCGATAAAGAGCCTTCTTGCCGTGTTGATAGTGTTATGATGACTTGATTTTACAAGTGATATTATTTTTGCTGAGAAGTTATAGACACTGGAAATTGTGTCAGTGCTGCAGTTGTCAATGTTTTAGGTGCTATGTTAAAGTTGAAAGTGTCCGTGTGTTCGTATAAATGTAATGGACACTTTATTAGCTCTGCTGATATCTGTGTACTCGGTGTGGATTTGAATCATTGTCTACCAAAACTAGCTTACTCTAGTTTGATATCATGTGTTATTATTACTGTTATTATTATTGTTGTTTTTTATTATTTTCCCATATACTGCAGCTATCATCATATCTACGTTTTATTTCATCATAATGAAGACTTGTGTAAAAATATTGAATTGTGGTCACACGAAACGCCATAGATTTTCACACACGACAGTAAAAAGAGAGGAAATTGTCTCACACAGTTCATGTATACCCGCCCCGGTACTGTCTATAAGAGACTTCTTTCTCCTCGATACGGGCAAAAGGGCCGCTGTGCCGTTGTGTCAAAACAGTGTGTCGACACAGTTTAACCCACTGTTTCGAATGTCTCGACACAGCTAAGTGTGTCTATTTGCCCACCTCTAATGGTTATTACTAATAATGTAAATACTAATTCTGTATAATTGAAATGATGTTACTTACTATGACTGTATAACTTTGACATCTGATGACTGACTAGTCTGACATATGTGCTAGTCAGTTACAATTAATTGAAATGTTAATACTTCTGTATCACTGACAATATGTCCTTACTTACTATGATTATATAACTGTGACATCTGATGACTGACTGGACTGACATCTGTGCTAGTCAGTTACAAGTCTAGCCAGATACTAGCCAAGGCTGATATGATGTTTCAGGTTCCATGAAATAACTCAAACCAGACTGTCAAGTATCAGAAGCCTGTCACATCAGAGGCAATCCCACAAAAGTGCAGGACCCCAAAGAGTGAACTACAGCTGGTCATTGGTATCCCTGGTGCTGGGTCTACCAATGCTGATAACTACAAGTGACAGTTCAGTGTCAAGTTTCAAAGATAAGTGTCAATAAAGATACTGACAATCCATATATGAACCAACAGCCAATAGTTGTGATATGAAACAAATCTACAACAGTATTCAAATCATTGTAGAATTCAGTCAAATGATGACAGTAATGTGTAAAGTCAGAGGACTAAGAGAACAGTGATATAGTAATAGTGATTCCAGTTTTCATTAACCTTATTGTTCAAGATCCTGAAGTCTAAAAAGACAATACTACTTATTATTATTAACATTGCTGAATGACTGTTTCAAGTAAATAACTTTTCCACAAGGACAGACAATCCTACCAAAACATTAGTTTAGAAATAACATTAATTGTGTGAATATTTTGTGTATATTTTAATGCTCATTTCCAAATAGCAGAAAAAGAAGACTTATGTAAATATTAAAAGAAATATAATTGTACCTGAGGACTTATTCACTTTTTACACTGGTGTTTAAAGTGAATATGCATTTTATTTATCCCCTAGACATTAATTAACCATAAGATAGTTACAGGGAGGAGACACTTTAAATCCTGACACTGCATCTTACCAACTGGGCCAGGATTTTCACAGTCTGACTATCCTTATGATACCCCTACACCAGTGCTTATTTCTAAGACTGGGGTATTACTGGTAAGACCAGAACTCTTTACTGGCATACTATCCTGGTATCATATGTCACACCTGGATATCCATCTGCCATCACTATACTTGCATAATAAACTAAATTAATAAAACCTCCCGCTACAGTCCTGCAGTCAGAATCCCTCTTACTCCTGCTCATCGCAGAGCCCATGTTGTTTGGTGTCGTGAGCACATCCGATGGAGAAGGCAACAATGGAGTCAAGTTCTCTTCACTGATGAATTTTGCTTCACTGTGTCATTCAATGATGGCAGGATTCGAATTAGGAGACGACCAGGAGAGTGATTTACTGATGACACAATTTGAGAGGTGGATCGTTATGGTAGGGGTTCTGTCATGGTCTACATCACGGTAGAAGGGAAATGACTAAGTAAGTAAGTAAGGAGACACAAACAGACACAGAAACCTTATAAGTTTGAGATTTTTTGAATACACTACTCTAAGAAGGCATACAGGGGAAAAGCCATACAGGTGTGATCTTTGTGGTGATGCATTTTCTCAGGCTACTCAGATAAAGAGACATGTATTGAAACACATTGGAGAGATGTATAAATCAAAGGTGCTGGAATATTCTTCCTTGCCAAACAGTTCCAAAGTTTGCTCCAGGGGACCCTGTCAGATGCCTTTTCCACATCTATGAAACAAAAACGGATCTCGCTCTTATACTCAAGTGCCTTTTCACTCAGCTGTCTGAGTGTGAAGATTAGGTCTTGAGTACTTCGGTTTGCTCGGAATCTGCACTGGACCTCATCCAACTGTGGCTCAGCAAGGCATCTGATTCTCTGCTTTAGGATTCTAGAGCAGATTTTACCGGGGACACTGAGTAGGGATATGCCTCTATGGTTTCCACATTGTCGATTGTCACCATTTTTGAAAATCAGTGTTATGATAGCAATCTCCCTATCCTTTGGTATGGTCTTGTTGCACCACGCTGCCTGTAGGACCCTTAAGAGTAATAGGTCGCCTGATGCTCCCATGTACTTAACCATTTCTGGTGTTATACCATCATGCCCTGCTGTTTTGCCCATCTTGATTTTCTCCAGTGCTGCCTTCAGTTCTTCCATCTTCATCACCATTGGTTTCTCTTCTGTGCTAGTGGTTATCATTTCTGATGCTTGACCTTGCTCACCATCCAGGAGTTCTGAGAAATATTCTTTCCATCTTTCCATTACTTCCTTTGGGGCAGTAAGCAATTTGCCTTGATTGTCCTTTAAAAATTTGAGAGGGCATTGTTGTTCCTTTATCATGTTCTTTAGGGTCTTATAGAACAATTTCTCGTTTTCTTGCACATCTTTTTCTAGCTTTTCTCCAAATTCTTCCTAGGACTTCTGTTTTGCTGCTAGCACCTTGTTCTTTGCTTCTGTTCTGAGTATCACATATTCTCTATAATTCTCTAAATGTCCTGCTGTGTTTTTAGTTCCTAAGTAATGCTTCCATGCCTTTTTTCCCCTCTCTTATTTTCTGTTTGACTTTCTCTGTCCACCAAGGTGTCCTCTTTCTCTTGTTTTCAAGTCAGACCACCACATGCTTCTGCAGCATCTGTCTTTATGATGTCCTTGAATTTAAGCTAGAGGGTTTCCAAGTCATCAGGTTGTTCTTCTGTGTTTCTCACCACTGTAGCAATAAGTCCCTGATATCTGGTCCTAATTTCTGGCTCTCTCAGCTCTCACTTAATGCTCATTCCTCCCATTCATTTACTTAGTTTCTTGCATGATGTTGGGCAGTTCCTAGGCTGAGAAACTCTTTCAGTTGTTCTTTGATTGTAAGCAGGTAGTGATCACTTCCAATCTCTGGCCCCCACCAGACTCTAGCATTCCGGACATACTTGAATAAGCTCCTCCTAACTATGGCGTAGTCGATTACTGACTTCTCATTCCGTGTTGGTTCACATCTAGTATATGCATGTATGCGCTTATGGCGGGAACTTTGTATTTGTAATTTAAGGAGTCGCTTTCCATTGTTATTGAGAGTATCTTCTCCATATCTTCTGCTAACTCCACCCCATCTAGCATGGTCATTTCCAACTCTGGCATTGAAATATCAGAGCATGATAATTTCATCTAGGCAGTCATCCACTGTCCTTTGTAGCAGCTTGAAGAATTCCTCCTTGATCTCTGCTCTCCCATCCTCATTTAGTGCATACACTATGACAAGGTTGACTATGGATTCTCATTCTTTTAGTTTTACAACCATAATGCGCTCCGAGACAAAGTTCCATCCCTTAATACTATCTTTTTGGTTTTTTGCTACAATGCAACCAATGCCCCCTTTAGCTCTTTCAGATATGGGTACACCACTGTAGAGAGATGTTGCCATCAAGATCCATGACTCCTTGTCCCTCTTTCTTTGTTTCCATTACAGCCAGGATTTCTAGTTTTGCTTTCCTCATCTCTTCGACCAGCTCCTCTTCTTTCCCATTTATACTTCTTGTGTTCCAATTTCCATAAGTCATAGTCCATAGTCCATTCCAGTTTATCGCCTTTAGAATCAGTCCAGTTTTCTCTCTTGTAGTTTGCATAATTGTGGTTTAAAGCAAACAGGTGATTGGCCTGTTGTGCCTTTGCATGGTGGAGGGGCTAACTCCTTACGGATTAAATGCAGGCTGCCCACCTCCTTTGTCAGCCTGGCTTGTGACCGGCTTAGGCTGTGGTTTCTCTCCTGTGTGTGTCCTTTTGTAACTCTTTAAAGCACCATTCTGGGAAAATTCTGCTCCACAAACATCAGACTTATAAGGTTTCTCTCCTGCATGTGTCCTTTAGTGACTCTTTAAAGCACAACTAAGAGAAAATTCTGCTCCACAAACATCACACTTATAAGGTTTCTCTCCTGTGTGTGTCAATTTGTGACTCTTTAAAGCCCCAGTCTGAGAAAATTCTGCTCCACAGACTTCACACTTATAAGGCTTCTCTCCTGTGTGTCTCTTAAATTGACCATTTCGAGAAAATTTTTCTCCACAAACATCACACTTATAAGGTTTTTCTCCTGTGCGTGTCAATTTGTGACTCTTTAAAGCCTCATTCTGAGAAAATCCTGCTCCACAAACATCACACTTATAAGGTTTCTCTCCTGTGTGTGTCCTTTTGTGAGTCTTTAACTGATAATTTTGAGAAAATTGTGCTCCACAAACATCACACTTATAAGGTTTTTCTCCTGTGTGTGTCCTTTTGTGTCTCTTTAAAGTCCCATTCTTAGAAAATTCTGCTCCACAAACATCACACTTGTAAGGTTTCTCTCCTGTGTGTGTCCTTTTGTGACTGTTTAAAGCACCATTTTGACAAAATCCTGCTCCACAAACATCACACTTATAAGGTTTCTCTCCTGTGTGTGTCCTTTGGTGACTCTTTAAATCACCACTAAGAGAAAATCCTGCTCCACAAACATCACACTTATAAGGTTTCTCTCCTGTGTGTGTCCTTTGGTGACTCTTTAAATTACCATTAAGAGAAAATCCTGCTCCACAAACATCACACTTGTAAGGTTTCTCTCCTGTGTGTGTCCTTTTGTGACTGTTTAAAGCACCATTTTGACAAAATCCTGCTCCACAAACATCACACTTATAAGGTTTCTCTCCTGTGTGTGTCTTTTTGTGACTCTTTAAATCCCAATTACGGGAAAATCCTGCTCCACAAACATCACACTTATAAGGTTTCTCTCCTGTGTGTGTCCTTTGGTGCCTCTTTAAATCACCACTTTGACAAAATCCTGCTCCACAAATATCACACTTATAAGGTTTCTCTCCTGTGTGTGTCCTTTTGTGACTCTTTAACTGATAATTTTGAGAAAATTGTGCTCCACAAACATCACACTTATAAGGCTTTTCTTCTGTGTGTGTCCTTTTCTGTCTCTTTAAAGTATCATTCTTAGAAAATTCTGCTCCACAAACATCACACTTGTAAGGTTTCTCTCCTGTGTGTGTCCTTTTGTGACTCTTTAAATCACCACTAATAGAAAATCCTGCTCCACAAACATCACACTTATAAGGTTTTTCTCCTGTGTGTGTCCTTTGGTGCCTCTTTAAATCACCACTTTGACAAAATCTTGCTCCACAAACATCACACTTATAAGATTTCTCTCCTGTGGGTGTGTCCTTTTGTGATGGTTTAAAGCACCATTTTGACAAAATCCTGCTCCACAAACATCACACTTATAAGGTTTCTCTCCTGTGTGTGTCCTTTGGTGACTCTTTAAATTCCCACTAAGAGAAAATCCTGCTCCACAAACATCACACTTATAAGGTTTCTCTCCTGTGTGTGTCCTTTTGTGACTGTTTAAAGCATCATTTTGACAAAATCCTGCTCCACAAACATCACACTTATAAGGTTTCTCTCCTGTGTGTGTCCTTTGGTGACTCTTTAAATTACCACTAAGAGAAAATCCTGCTCCACAAACATCACACTTATAAGGTTTCTCTCCTGTGTGTGTCTTTTTGTGACTCTTTAAATCCCAATTACGGGAAAATCCTGCTCCACAAACATCACACTTGTAAGGTTTCTCTCCTGTGTGTGTCCTTTGGTGCCTCTTTAAATCACCACTTTGACAAAATCCTGCTCCACAAACATCACACTTATAAGGTTTCTCTCCTGTGTGTGTCCTTTCGTGACTCTTTAAATCACCACTTTGACAAAATCCTGCTCCACAAACATCACACTTATAAGGTTTCTCTCCTGTGTGTGTCCTTTTGTGACTCTTTAAATCACCACTTTGACAAAATCCTGCTCCACAAACATCACACTTATAAGGTTTCTCTCCTGTGTGTGTCTTTTTGTGACTCTTTAAATCCCAATTACGGGAAAATCCTGCTCCACAAACATCACACTTATAAGGTTTCTCTCCTGTGTGTGTCCTTTGGTGCCTCTTTAAATCACCACTTTGACAAAATCCTGCTCCACAAACATCACACTTATAAGGTTTCTCTCCTGTGTGTGTCCTTTTGTGACTCTTTAAATCACCACTTTGAACAAATCCTGCTCCACAAACATCACACTTATAAGGTTTCTCTCCTGTGTGTGTCTTTTTGTGACTCTTTAAATCACCACTTTGACAAAATCCTGCTCCACAAACATCACATTTATAAGTTTTCTCTCCTGTGTGTGTTCTTTTGTGACTCTTTAACTGATAATTTTGAGAAAATTGTGCTCCACAAACATCACACTTATAAGGTTTTTCTCCTGTGTGTGTCCTTAAAGTCCCATTCTCAGAAAATTCTGCTCCACAAACATCACACTTGTAAGGCTTCTCTCCTGTGTGTGTCATTGTGTGACTGTTTAAAGCACCACTATGAGAAAATTCTGCTCCACAAACATCACACTTATAAGGTTTCTCTCCTGTGTGTGTCATTTTGTGACTGTTTAAAGCACCACTATGAGAAAATTCTGCTTCACAAACATCACACTTATAAGGTTTCTCTCCTGTGTGTGTCATTTTGTGACTGTTTAAAGCACCACTATGAGAAAATTCTGCTTCAGAAACATCACATTTATAAGGTTTCTTTCCTGTGTGTGTCATTTTGTGACTGTTCAAAGCACCACTATGAGAAAAATCTGCTCCACAAACATCACAATTATAAAGTTTTTATTCTGTATGTCGACTTTTGTACAATTTTAAATGAAGTTTTTGTCCTGTAAGTTCATCACACATGTAAGATTCCATATCTGTATTTGTCACCTTGTGATCACATTGACAAAATTCTGCTCCACTGACATCATATTTGTAATGTGTCTCACTATTATGCTGCATTATGGGTTTCTTTGGATAATCAGTCCTAGAAAACCTACTAAGACCATCACACTTGTTAGATAGTTCTTCTTTATGCTGCATTACATGCGCCTTTAGATAACCAAAATGAGCAGCCCCCATACCAATAAGATCATATTTAGAATGCTTCTGTGCTTTTTGTATTCTTTCTTGTTGACATATTCTGGATTTTGTAGCTAATTCTACTTTACCAACATTACTTATATAACACTTTTCTCTCATACGTGAAAGTTCATGTTCATTATGGTCACCTTTCTTGCTAACCTGAACTCCACAAACATGACAGCTGAAAAGTGTCTCTTTTGTGCCTATTATTATTTCATCTGATTGTACACTGCCACACAAATTAAAACCGTCTCTACTTCCACTGTTGAGAGTACAATCATCATAGACTATTGTTGATTTCCTGCTGCAGTTTTCATTTTGTAAGACTGCAGTATAAATCTCAGGAGTCAGATTCATGTCTACAGTTATTATCTCAGAGTCTGTGACATTCGGTGATTGTACCTCTTTTAATCTTGATTCAATGTTATTGTCTGTATTTAGTGTTGCAGCTGCCGTACTTACATCAGCTTTCATTTCACTCACAATTTTTTCTGTGAAATCTGGCAACACTTGATTGAATGTGGCATTTTGCACAGGTTCACTCTTTATGAAACTGTTCATAATTTTCAAATCTGGAATGTCAATACTAGAGTATAGGCGGGATCGCTGGCTACACCTGGACACATGTGCGGACGTGTTTTTATTTGGCTCTACATTTTGGATATTTTATTCTAAGTTGTTCCCATTTAATATGGATGATTCATACATCCCTGTGTTGGCGGTTTTGTTTGACATACAATGAAATTGTTTATATTGCAATTGTGTTAAATTCACGTATTAATATTGTGTTTTTTCTGTATGGAATGACGGTATTGTGTCCTGCCACCATTTGTCGATAAATCGAAAACTACTTCAACAGTTGTTACACATTCTAAATTTTGACGGTGACCTTCTGGCTATGGAACAATACACAATGTTAAATTACAGGGCCCTTCAGCCCTCAGGCATGTAATGTGATCATGGCGAGCGAGGAGAACAGCGTCGTCGTATCAGCGATAGTAAAACCACCCAGAGATGGAAGATTATGTCCCTCTACAGTCACTAAGAGCTACTGCCTTAACAAAGAAAAAGCCATACAAAGAAAACTTCATGCCTGGACCAACCCTCCACATCTGATCATCAAACAAACGAACAAGGGTCAATGTTGCTCTGTTGAATTCCGTAACAGTCAACATTACGAAATTTTCAAACACACTTGCCTAGAATACTACAAAAGCTGTTCCATTGAAACCCGGAGCGATCAACTAAACGCTATTGTTGAGGATAAAATAAGCACGGACCTCCTCACAATACATCTGTATCACACAAAAAATAAGATTTTAACACAAGGAACGACAGAGTGCGTACAGACATGGTTGGACGTCGAATTTTCTCACCTCCAAAGATCAGCTCTAGATAAAACCATGATTGTAACTGATCCTACTTCTTCTCCAACAATGATAGGAGACGAGTCTACCAACGCAAAATCTCAGCTAACCATTGAAGCCAGTCCTCCTACCCCTGATCTACCACCACCAACCTGTGATCCAACACCACCCACTTTCGATCCAACACCACCCATATTTGATCCATCAGAACCCACCTTTACCCCTGATCTAACACCACCAACCTGTGATCCAACACCACCCACTTTTGATCCAACACCACCCATATTTGATCCAACAGGACCCACCTTTACCCCTGATCTAATACCACCAACCTGTGATCCAACACCACCCATATTTGATCCAACAGGACCCACCTTTACCCCTGATCTAACACCACCACCAACGTGTGATCCAACAACACCCACTTTCGATCCAACACCACCCATATTTGATCCAACAGGACCCACCTCTAATGGACCGACAGCTCAAAAGCCCACAATAAATTATCTAGAAGTTCACATCAACCAACCCACTGAAGTCAGCGTAAACCACACTTTGAAAAATGCATTCATCACTTCTTCAGATAACCCACCCAATATGAACGAGACCAACCCATCCTGCCTCCCAGATACAGCTACTTTCCAAGTCAGTGTAAACCACACTTTGAGTGATGTATTCCCCAATTCTTCAGATAACCCATCCAATATGAACGACACCAGCCCATCATGCCTCCCAGATACAGCTACTTTCCAAACAAAAGTGCCTGTCAATAGCGCAGATGTCTACTCATGCTCCACAAAATATCTATTAGCAAATGAGTGTGTTATGGAACAACTAAGCCAACGAACAGAGAAACACTTCTGTCAGGAGCTGGAAACTATAATTGAAAGTTCTCTGAAAAACGTCATTGAAAAATTCAAGCAGGATATAGAAAGCTCACTGAAAACAGAGCTTGAAACACTGAGACATGAAGTTATGACTCTCCGCAGAGAAAACACAAGGTTGGTTCATCACCTAAACCACCAACCTTTTTCAAGTAATAAGAAAAAAGAAAATGGGGAGGTGATTGACAGCCCACGAGAAGCAATTCATCATGAATCTCCAGTTACACCACTTAACTTACCCACCCCTTCTCCAACACTCATTCCTCAAAACAAAGCATGCCCAGGACAGCATCATAATGTTAAAAGGCAAAAGGACATTAGCAGCAGTGTAGGAAGAAGATTAGGACCAAATAAAACATTCCCAATTGAAGTAAAAATTAGCAATCGATTTGGAAATCCATCAATCCTATCTACACAAGCAGATTCCGAAACAGCAACCTCAGAAGAAGATGACAGGGCACGTAAACTCCAATGTCACTTGACACAAGATTCTGCTGACCACCTACTGCAAGACAACGAGCAATGGCATCAACAACGCCGTCGTACTCGACCACAGCCACATCCTAATCGTCACATTCCTCACAACACAGCCAACATTATTATAGGAGACTCATTGCTAAATGGCATTCACAGCGATCGAATGTCAACAACACCAGGGGAACTAGTCACTGTTATACCATTACCTGGAGCCGGAATAGTAGAAGTTATCAATGAAATAAGCCGTCTCAACACAAACACCAACATAAAGAAAACAACAATACACGTAGGGATAAACGACAGCACAAATGGACACACTCTTAACCTATCAGACATCTCCAGAATGATTGACACCATAAAACAAAAATTTCCCAACACATCCACATATATTTCGTCAATTATTCCACCCAGCTATGGTAAAGCACGCCAAACTGTGGATATCAACAACAAGGTGCTTTACACTTTTTGTTCAAAGCATAACACGTCTTTCATAAACAACACACCCTTTTTCACATCTAAGTCAGGTGCGCCAAAAAAACTGCTATACAGAGATCAGGTACACACTTCTAAACTAGGGACCAGCTACCTAGCCAAAAATTTAAAGTTTCCTCAGAGGACACACCAGAAAACACACACATTCATTCACCAGGGACACAAATTATACACTTAACTTAGTAAACCCAGGCACAACAGCTCATAACCATCAATCACCGTCCTCAGCTGACAAGCAAGTATCTAGAAAAGCTACATTTAAGCCCACCTCCCACGCTAACCTTTATGACCAAATGTATCCGCCACTACCCACACAACAGTCCAGCCAGCTGCTAACTGCACAACAGACACCACTGGACAGATGGACAGATTGGACTACAAGTAACACCCATTCACTTAATCGCAACGCAGGAACTACAGCAAGAAAATGGGAGTTTTCTCACCCCGTCTCCACCCGCACAGAACGGAATTCTCACAATTCATCCGTTTTACGGCAACTGACTCAATATAGTCCAGAAATATTAATGCAGGCTCTTCAGATGTCTATAAACGGCTCTACAGAACAAGATTAAAACCAAGCAACTTAAAACTGTTTTTTTTTAAAACAAGTTTGCAGTGTAACATTCGACCTGACGCGTTCTCTTCGGAAGCACTTTAGTGACCTTTGTCCTGAGATAAAAGAAATAGCTGAGTATCAGCGTTGAACTTTTAACTGTCACTTTTGGATGTTAATAATTTTTTTTTTTTTTTTATTACATTGTCTGTTTAAACATTTCTTTCTGTTCGTCAGAGCAGGGCGTATCTAAATTTGTTTCCGATTTAGTAATAACTCTATCGTATTAATACTATTGTTTTCTTATTATTATTATCTCTGTGCTTATTCCTCTCATTCCTACGCTCACCATTCTCTTTTACATCTTTTATACATCTGCACCTTCGTTTTTTCATTTTGAGGAAAATTAGGAAATCCTCACAAAACTAACTAACTAAGTCACAGCGTGGACCTTTAACTGTCCCGGGAGGATTAATTCTCTACATTGACTGTGGTTGAAGTAAAAATATTCCTTTTTGTTCGGAACAGACTGTATTTTAAGATAAAAACCACACTTTTTGCAGAGATTAAGATACTGTAAACAGTGTCCACGGACTCTAACAATGCATATTTTATTACTTGTCTACAATTTTGTATAAACCATTGTGTACCAATTTTATTGCTTCTTACTCATTCCTACTCCCCTCATTATTTCTTTCCTATTGACTATTATCATGTCCGAGTGCAAAAACTCTAATCAAAATATAGGCAATACCACTAATTCATGGCTTAAACTATCAGGGCTTAAAATTGGTCATTTAAACATTTACCACCTGCTAGGTAAGCTTTCTGAAGTCTCCACCTCCCTCCAACAAAACTTCCACATATTTGGTTTTTCTGAAACCCGTCTCAATGACAAAATTACAGATGACGAAATTAGGATTAATGGATTCACCACCATTCGCAGGGATCCTAACAGACAACATGAAACAGGGCTAGTCATATACATCTCAACATCTCTTCAGTACAGACGCCGTGATGATCTAGAACATACTGGCATTGAATGTTTATGGCTGGAAATAAAACTCCCCAACCTGACCCCCGTTCTAATTGGTTACCTGTACCGAAACCCTAGCTCTTCTGCTGTATGGTTTGACACATTCTCACGAATGATGGACAACGTTTGGGCTTCTTCGAAGGAAATTATTCTACTGGGGGATTTCAATATTGACCTTCACAAACCGAACCACACGTGGAATGATATTACCATCTCATACAACCTCATACAGTTAATCAATCAACCCACGAGAGTAACAGACTCATCATCTACACTAATTGATCATATCTATACGACCTGCCCAGAAAACATTATAGAATGCATAGTCCCACAGACATCATTAAGTGACCACTATCCTATTTGCTGTACCTGGACGAGAAAGGGGTTTAAAGCACCTAAAACGGAACACATCACAGTCCATTACAGGAATTTCAAAAACTTTAACATTCAATTATTCCTACAAGACCTACAAATATCCCCTCTCTCATACGTGTACCAACTTCCGCATCCAGAAGAAGCCATAAAATACTGGACACAAACTTTCAACAACGTATTCGACAAACATGTTCCTATAAAGCAGGTTCGGGTCAAAAACATCAGAAAGACCCCATGGATAACCAACGAAATACTATCAACAATGAGAGAGCGGGACGAAGCACATAAGCTCAAAGATTTCAGCAGGTATCGGATGCTTAGAAACAAAGTACAATATCTCATTCGTCAGGAAAAGAAACTACATTTCAGAAAGATGATTCAAGACAAAGCAAACAGCAAAGAAGTCTGGGCAGCCATTAGAACACTAACACACAAATCAAAGTCACTAAACTCTTTACCAAAAAGCTGCTCCCTCACGGCAACTCATTTTAGCAACCACTTCAAAACAGAAATTAGCCTTCTCAAGTCGACACTAAAGCCAATGGACTGCGATATTAGTAAATTGACAGCCTTCTGCAACACTGAACACACCCCAACAGATCTAAGACATATTCCTTTTCTAACAGTACATGAAGTTCTCAAATATATCTTGGCATTAAAAAACAACAATTCATCTGGGCTTGATGGTATCAGCAATAAGATTCTACGTTACGCTGCGCCCATCATTTGCGACTCCTTAACCTATGTGTACAACCAATGTATTGCACACAACTACTTCCCCACAGCATTTAAATCTGCCAAAGTGTACCCCCTCTATAAATCTGGCTCACATAGCGATCCCAACAGCTACAGACCAATATCCCTTCTATCATCTCTTTCAAAACCACTAGAGAAACACATTTACAACACCACATTTCAACACTTAACAACAAACAAACTGCTCATTGATAGCCAGTCAGGTTTCAGACCCAAACATTCCTGTCACACAGCGCTCACCAAAATGGCAGACAACTGGCTGTCGAACATAAATGATGGAAAATTATGTGGTGCTGTTTTTGTCGACTTCAAGAAAGCATTTGACATGATTGACCACACTATCTTGGTTCAAAAGTTGGAAACCCTCAGAATAGGCTCTAATCCACTAAACATCATCAAATCATTCCTGGCAGATCGACAACAGTTAGTGCTTCACAACAACTCGGCATCAGATTTCTCGAAGGTAGTTACAGGAGTACCACAGGGCTCTATTCTTGGGCCCCTACTCTTCGCAATGTTCATCAACGACCTGCCACTACATCTAAAATATTCAACTTGTGACCTCTTTGCAGATGATTGTACTATCTACACTAGTGACAATGACTGCGTGGCACTTGAAATGACTCTTCAAAGCGATGTAGACAATCTAACAAAATGGAGTAATATGAATCGTATGCCAGTAAACACAACAAAAACGAAATCTATGTTGATTACCACCAGACAGAAACTCCTAAGCTGCACCAAAAGATCGCTACAGCTACACGCGGAATCAATACAAATTGAACATGTAACAGAACACAAAGTTCTGGGGATCACGATTGACCAGCACTTAACGTGGAACTCCCATGTACGGAATTTAACCAAACACATAGCACAAAAGACGTACCAGCTAGCCAAAATAAAACACTTCTTAGACGCAGACACTAGACTATTGTTCTACACCTCACATATACAGACACATCTAGATTACTGCTCTACACTATGGGATTGTTGCCCTGCTTCCACCTCGAAGAGACTGCACTCCCTGCAAAAGAGAGCAGTGCGTCTGATCACCGATAATCGCACGACACCACACACAAGGACAGGAAAAGAACCCAAAATACTGTCGCTAAAAAAACGTCTTCTCTACAACAAAGCCAAGCTGACTCACACAATTCTATCTAACAATGCCCCGTCGTACCTAAGATCATTGTTTCAAACCAGTAGAAGGGAGGGACAACGATTACATCAGTTACGTCTGCCCAAACCTAGGATCGACCTGTTCAAAAAGAGTCTAGCCTACTCTGGTGCCTACTTATGGAACAGCCTTCCACACCACCTAAAAAGCCTACCTACACAATATTCTTTTAACAAAGCACTTTTCAAACACTTCCTCAACACTGATTATCTACCCCCATAGAAACAGTATTTGCCTGTCAACATCTCATCCATAGGTCAACATTTCTTTTCCTCTTCCGCTCATTTTTGTGTGTGAATAATTTGTTTTATATCCATGTAATATCATTATTATATTCACTTTAAAATATTATTATATAATGTAATGTATGTGTGAATGTACCCACATAATGCTGTACTTTAGAAATGTGAGTCGTGAGAATGTACCCGCATACCAAAAATACAGATTAATTGTAGACGGATTGACCGCATGAGTGAGTGTCGGCATACAGAATTTATTTATTTTTATTTATTGTTTTATTTATTTTATTTTATTATTACTTTTTTTTCCCATTTACTAGCTTGTTTGTTTCAAAAAAAAAAAAACCCTACTCATTTTTTTATTATTATGCTTGCATACTGTAAATGAATGCTGTTATGGTAACTTTATAATGTTGCATGCCTTTAAATTAATGCTTAAAGCATCATGTGGGAATGAAAGGATATAGTATGCAAGATTAATGAGAGTGGAAGGGCAGAATGTTAGACGGGCCTGCGCGCCCAATTCTTTACCCTTCGAAAATAAAGTTCGTTCGTTCGTTCGTTCGTTCACCTGAAATTCATTGAATAAAACATAATAGTAAAAACTTCAGATAATTATGGCATGCAAAACAAATTTTAATTCTGTATGTTTTGTAGCGTCAATTTAGGTATGGTTTAAAAGTTATGCAACTATAAGATTATTTCAGAAGTATTTGTTTCTGTCTGATTTGTTAATAGTTTATGGTGTATTGCATACTATGAAACTAATAATATACATTTAATAACTTTAAATGGTGTTGCAAAATGTTTTTTTTTAATGTGGTCGCTAATAGCATATATTCATTAATGTTTTTATTGTTTGATTACTTCCCATGGATGTAAGAAATGAGTAATAACAATTTATTTCTGAATTACTTCCCTCCAAACAGTCCTGAAATGATTACAAATATTATATTGTTAATAATAATTTTTTTTCTGCCACCATTAAAATTTTTTTTCAAGAAAAGAACCTCATGACATTACCTGATAGATCTGTGGAGTAACAGTACTGTGTCAGTAAAATTCAAACTTTGTTTTTGATAAAATAGGTTTTGCTCAATTTCAGTGATGCCTGCAATTGTATACCTAGACACTATATAACTGCAACTATTTCTAAAGCTTTTAAGATTTCCACTAATTCTGCCGTAAAGATGTATTACCTGTTACTTTATATCTTTTGTAAATTTTAAATTTTTGTGTTGCTATTTCTGTTCCAAAATGTCCATCATAATCATATGCAATGCTGGGTCCTCAACAAGTTTTATCACAGGGGGGAATACCTGAAAGTGTGTGGATGATTTAAGGAGTCAATGAGGATGTAATTTGCCTCACAGACAGAGGTTCACTCCCACATTTGTACGTATATTATAGCATTGTGCATAATTGGTGGTCATATAAGAATGACACCAGGTATGCCTCCATGCAGGTGGGTGTTCAGATAAAAGGGCATGAACCTGTAATTTCACTATATAGCGTGCATGGGCATAAATTACTACTGAGACATTATCAAGGAAGATTGTGTTCAAATGTACATGTATCTAAGGTATGAATTATAGAAAGATAAACTGGCAAGCCATTATGCTTATATTTCTACATTTTTTTTTTTGGTACAACGTGCATGAGTAAATATTACTACTAAACAGTAACACTATATTCACATTGTAGATATATCTAAAGTAGACATGTCATAGAACATGGACATAACTGAATTTTATGTGCAGCATTCTTCAAATTTTCATTATTGAAAAATGAGTCGAGAAATAATTACTTATGGCTACTTTCTACTACTTATACTAATAGTTATACATGAGCATGAATTACAATTGAGAAATATAGCTAGTAGTAATGTTAAAACCGTTGTTTGGTAAAGAATATTTGGTAATATAATTTGTTAAAACATGATAATGACATATATTTTTGGTGATCATATAACACGCAAAATAATGACAATTCTAATCTATACAATGGTATATATGAGTACATGAACACACTACATGTAATATCATTATCAGCCCTAGTCCTGACATTTCGGTCACATACTCTACCATTTATGCACTGTAGTTATCTAAATGGGATATGCACATTAAAGATGGGGAAATTCATAACAAACAAGTTTCTATTTACAACTTCAGATGCACAATTATGTTTCAAATACCACCTGCCCATCTTTCAATCATGGAAATTGTTGAATGTGTAAATGCTACCTGTGCATGATTATGTCAATGCCATCCTGAGTTCTGACCTAATTTGTTCAGTGTTATTTAATACATCCTGTTTGGGAAATATAAACAGATTCTGTATTGTATACCTACTTTTGTTTTCTTCTTCGCTCATAATGATAGCATTATTTTTTTTATTCAAGTGTTGAAATTAATAATTTTTTAACCTGATTAAACCATGTTGCTTATAACCATTATGAAATTGATTGTGACATACTGCTTGCAATACACAAGAGTTTAATACTGGTATTCAGATTCATATTTTTTCCAAACACATGCGCAACCTACATGCAATAAACAACGGACAGAATACAGGATCATTTAGTCGATTCTCATCAGCAACCAAGAACCACTTATTCTGAGTAGCCAGGAGGACATGCACACCATCATAGCTGGCAGACGCTGGAGTTGGGTTGGCCACATCCTCAGAAGGGACCCTGATACCATTACAAGAACAGCTATGCTATAGATCACTAAAGGAAAGCAAAAGAGAGGCCAACCAAAAACAACTTGGAGAAGAACTGTGGAAGCCGAGATGCAAAGAATGAACCAGAAGGGTGCACTGTATGAAGGATGGCCGCCAACCGAACAAAGTGGAATCAATTTGTTGCTGCCCTACAAGACACCACCAGGCATGATGGCCACTGACTGCTTTGATGGTCGGCGGATATGGATCAAAGAAGAAGAAGAGTAAAGGAGAGTGAGCAGGAGAGACTAAAAATACTCATATCTGATGACTAAACAATATTCTATCAACCTATTCAAGTATGACAATCTCAATCATGATCTAATACAGCTAAGGGCAAAACTTCGCATGGCCATTATGAAAAAGTTAGCTGGTACCACATGGGGTGCTGATGAGAATATCCTCAAAAAGCTGTACACAGGCAGAGTCAGACCTGCTATGGAATATGGCATCACAGCTTGGTCGACGGCAGCAAAGTCAAATTTTGACAGAGTAAACAGACTCCAAAACCAAGCAGCACATATTATAACAGGGGCCCTAAAGTCCACAAAAATCAACGATATGGAAAACATTATAGGGCTACAGTCAATGGAGGATAGACGTGACAGCAGAGTCCTAAAACAAGCTGAAAAATTTAAGAGACTCGAAGGACACCCCATGTTCCAAAGAATGAATAGGCTAGGAAAAGGCAGGCTCAAGTGAACTAACTTTGTAGTCCAAGCAAAAGAAAAAAATTAGCAAAAATACCATGCTAGCAAGCTCAGTTGCAAAGAAAATCCCAACAAGCTCAACTATCCCACTGTGGAAAATACGATGCTTTCCTGAGTTGAAATCTGATATTCCAGGCATTGAAAGTAAGAGAACACAGACAGAAACACAAAGAAAGTGTATAGCAACCAAGTATATTGACCAACAATTTCCAGCAAAGCTTTGGACACATGCATATACTGATGGTTCAGCAAAAAATGCAGTTGAAAATGGGGGTGCCGGCATCCTCATAAAATTAAAGAATAGAATCCACTCTATGGCAATTGCCACTGGCAAATACTGCAATAACTTCAGTGCTGAAGCAGAAGCCCTGAAACAGGCAGCTGAAACTCTTATTGAATGCAAAGCACAGGCAGAAAAACAGATAGTAATCTTTACAGATGCCCTCTCGGTAATATCAGCGCTGAAGAGCCACCAAACTAAAGGATTGAAAGATCTGATAATCTCCCTTGAAAGACTGGCCAAATGCTTCAACAAGTGCACTATCCAGTGGATACCAGCCCACTGTAAAATACCAGGAAATGAGGAGGCAGACAAACTTGCTAAGGAAGGAGGTGCCTTACTACAAAATGATATAGAGGCAACTTACGCAATGGCAAAGACTACTATAAAGATTACATTCAAGTCCAAATGGGAAAGAGAGCACCCGGGCCATTTGAAAAATGACGCATATCATCAACTATCCAGGAAAGAACAAGTCATCATTTTTCGGCTACGGACTGGACACAACAGATTAAGATACCATCTATACCACAAATACAAAATTGGTGCAACAGATCTCTGCACCTGCGGTACCAGCCCGATGACAGTCGAATACCTGCTGCAGTACTGCCCAACCTACAGTAATGAACGGAGTAGCATATGGCAACAACCCACTTCTGTCAATGAAAAACTGTTTGGAGATGTTGGGAACCTTGAGTTGACTACTGCCTTTATTAGAGTCATAAATGTGGAAGTCTGAAGGCGAACGAGGAAGAAGAATCATGATCTACTGTCACATAAAAAAATAAAAAACACTTTATAAATACAAACATCTGGTGACTAAACAATGTTTTCTCTCTTCAAGTATGACAAAGCCTTTCTGTTCTTGTTATGCCAAGCTCATAAAATTGACTTCCCTAATTTAACGAGGTATGCTGCACAGATCATATTAAGGGGAGATAATGTTTAGTTACTCCTTAATAAGTTTTCAGAAAATAAATAAATAAATCACCTCTATCACAAATTAAAGGATAATTTGACGCTGTTTAACTATTATAAAACAATGAAAATCTACAAATGGATGGTACTTTGCATGAAATCTGTAAAATTCTTTTAGCCCAATGAATAAAGATTAATGCACATTCAGTAGTTTAAACTTCCCTCTTTTCTATTACAAAATCAGTGGATATTTCTGCCACGGCAAAAGTAGTTGACCTGGCTTGAATAGAACAGATAGTTGCTGGGAAGCTAACATAAATGGGATGTAATTGATATGGTGGCTACTTCGCAGTAGCAACAAAGTACAACCAAATGGTTCTTTAAGGTAGTCTTAACAAAGAACTTCCATTTTCATCGATGACAAGAAACTTAGATCAGGGAAAGAAAGCTTTGGAACCCTGAGATAGCTCTATTCACACCACACAACCTTTTCCTACACCTGGATAAATCAGGAGTGACTGTGAATTCAGTCAGGAATCTAGCTACTGTAGGTAAAACCACCATGAACTAACAACTTCATAAAAGCCCTAATGATAAAAAATCAATAACTTTGTAGAACCAACATCATGTAGCATGTCCTGTGCAGAACGTCGCTCTCATCACAGCTCGCCTGAAAGACTCTCGATCTCTAGCCAGCCCTCCTGCCTCCTCCATTGTCATTTGTAGAACCACTGAACTTAAATCAATTACTTACAATGAACTTTCAGTAACTGTGTAGACAAAAAGATTGAACTGTATACAAATGACATTCTGTTTTCATCAGTAAAGGTTCATTGTAATCTTTTTCTGAAATCAAGATTAGTGTTATTGACTTGTTTTTGATGTTACTGTGATGTCTAATACATGTTTGTATTTAATCAACGGGGGGTTCTTTTCAATAATTAAGTACCATAAGAAACAGTGGCCTGGATACTTATTAGCTCTTACACTACTCAGAGGATTCTCAACCTGCTAAGAGACAGTTAATTTCCAGTATCCCTATAAATATGCCAGTGATTCTCACTCTGATCTTTTCTTCCTGTAAAACTTATATTTAACATTTTTCTGCAGTTTTTACTTGAGCCAGCCTTCAGTGAGATCATCTTGTGCAGTTTTGGTACTTATTCCTATGTTCACTTATTCTATCAGTCCATCTTCCATTGTAACCTGCCACTATGGGTACAAATCTATGCAGTTTCAGGGGTTCTATAAGAAGGCAAAATATGAGGACAACTGCTTCAAAAATGGCACAGCTTCAGATGTGACTAAGGGCTTGCAATCTCATCATGTAAAACAGCCCACTTGAGAATTCATCACCACAAATGCTGTGATTGTCCCATGCTTCTTAAGAAGCATAGAAGGTACAATCCTTCACTTATGAGGAAATAAATGTATGAAACACTCTTTTACTGATAGTTGTAAAACAGGTTCTGCACTTAGCTACCCCTTTCTACAGACCATGTCTCTAGACAACAGCTAGACTAGTAGCATGTGCATACTGTCTTAGTGAATGTGCTACTATTCCCACTTTAACTACAGGTCATGCTAGATTACAGACAAGTGTATCAAAGATGTCAGTATCAATATTTTGAATGTGGTAGTTTAAGCTATAAGATTTCTTAATGTGTGATTTCACCATGACAACTTTTTAAACCCTCCTCCAATAAATTAGCATTAGAAGAAAACAGTGTTGCAGAATGATCCAGAAGGAGATAGATCCATGGGTTGGCAAACATCTTGAAGTAACACAATAAAAACAGCACACGAGCCTACATTATATGCACCAGAAGGTGCACCAGGGGGTGTTGGGAAGTCAGGTATTGGTAGTACCTCCGGTGAAGGAGCTGTCATGCCCTTTTTAGGGCAGCTCAGCCACCTTTGGTCCAAACCTGGCATCCAGCTCTCACCTGTGGCTCCTCGTAGCTGTCAGCATGCGACAGCGGCCACCCCCGGACAACGGCTTTGACAGGCCGGCTAAACTA